>VXBJ01006468.1:64852-237009 GCA_013400055.1 Nycticryphes semicollaris | reverse complement strand
TTTTTTTTTTTTTTTTTTCCCAGAAGTGAATGTTAAAGCAGCATGTAGTTCTCATTCAACAGTCTCATTTACTCATTGATAGTCTCATACTACTCACTGTAGTTCTCATTTGATATGAACAAATCTTAGGTCTTCTCCTGCCTCATGAGAAACTCCTGGAGGGGTTTAATTTCTGTTCTGACTTTTTTTTTGCACGTGGTGTACTAATTGCCTTCCTTTTGAAAAAGCCTGTTTGGTCTATTAGTCTTCTATTGGTTGGTTTGTCTCAGGCCTTTGAGCCTAAGATAAACAAGTAGGCTTCCTTAATTAATGGGTCTGAATTTGAATAGGGGCTTGAATAGAAACAAATTATTAATTAAAGACTACTACCAATCAAAAAATATGACGGTTTGGGTTTTTTGGTTTTTTTAAAGATACGGTAATAGAACACTGGCTAAGACATCGCACCCACATGGCTGCACATGCCTGTCTGCAGGCATCTACAAAGATCACCCCAGCTGCCATGCATGGATGCAGGGTTCTGTGATTCCAATGTATTTATGCTGATTCATTCATTATATTGGTAGGGAACTCAAGGATTTTTCAGAAAGAAATTAAGGGTAAAATTATTCTTAAAAGCACTGGTTTCCTCCTAGACAGCTCCAGCTGATACAAGACTCTCAGACCAAGTAACACATTTCAGACCTTGTTCAGAACATCTTTTAGACCTTTCCTGTTTAATCTTGTTAATGATCTGCCCTCAATTTGCAGCCACGGAACTGGGCAGCAGAATTCATTTTCTTGGTACATGGAAATGTGTGGTGCACCCAGGAATTACTTGAAGGGATATATGTCATTCTATTGATTGAGAAATAGTACTTTCTACGCACTGGGGTGGGAAGTCATGGTATGGAAGATTACAGTTCACTGTCAAATTTAACTTTGATTCACTGAAGGTGAGGGAAAGGAAAAAGCTTGGCCAAGTTAAAAAGTCACCCTATTAGGTGAGATTGGAGGATAAATAAACTAAATCACAGATGTCAGGATTCAGTAATGCTTTTAAAGACAAAATACCATAAATGTAGCTGGTTCTCTCAGAGTTTAAATGCAAGGGATGGTGTTCAGACCTGACCCATTTTGTTACTTGATATTTTGTATGCAGACCTTTTAATCATAAAACATAAATTCTTGCCCAAAGCTCCCCTGACATATTTGGTGACTTCTAGGGAAGATCTATGTAGAGGTTTCTCTATGGTATGCAGGGAAGGGATGAGCCCACCCACTGCCAGTAGTCAGTGATGCCCTGCAGTGTTCTCGCAGCTTCTGACTCAACAGCTCAGCCAGATAATCCTTCCTCCCTGCTCATGTGAGGCTGTACCTAGGCTCAGAGCTGTGGCTGGAGCTTAGCTAGACTGTGTGTCTCCAGGAATGTTTTTTGCTCTAGCACACGCTTCACTGAACAACTCTGTGTGCTCTAAGATGCTTTGCAGACCTAATAGGCTGACCCTCAGGTTAGCTGTGATGACCAAAAGCCAGGCAATCCCTCCATTTTTTTTCCTGGTGGGCTGCAGCCCTTTTGGAAGAGCTGGTATAGCCCTCCTGCTTGGAAATGTAAAGCCCTCTAGGTTAAGCATATGTTTATTCAAATTCTCTGGAAGCTGTGAGTTGAAGGATGCATTTTTTAGTCCTGGATTCTGTCTGCCTGTCTTCAGGGTTTTGCTTCTATGTTGCTGCTATTGGTGTATGCGTTGATTAGAGGCACTCAGACACTGGGACATCCGCGCTTGAGAGGAGAGTGTGGGTGTATTGACAGAAGTACCAGGAGATATTATCCAAGCTAAATCCCAAGGGGCTGGAACTAAAACAAAAGTGCAACATGAGAGCAAATGAGTTTAAATGGGTGTGCTTTCCAGAAGGGTGTGCTGCTTACAGAGCAGGCTTAAGAATTTTTTAGCTCTCTCCATACTTCTCATTCCACTGTGCCTTTTTCTTTTGTGAAGAGAGGAATTGCCATTGTAAACATTGTTTACAGTGGTCATAAATCACAATCAAATTCAGGGTTTTAAAAATCACTGTACTGAAGTGTGTGCAGTTCTGGATACATCACTGGCAGTTAATTCTTTTCCCTTTATATAATATATAAGCACCCTCTCAAATTTGGACAAGCTAGAAAATAAAATAAGGACACATGTAAATCTGTTCCTTTTGATTCAAGTTCATTTTTGGTTCTGGCACTGATTGTGGTTTTTTTTTTTTTTAAAGACAAATTAGCAGGTAGTTGCCAAAACTGTGCAGAATGTCAGTGGATGAACATACTTGCAGACAACGCGTGAATGCATTCAAGTGCACATCTGCACGAGAAAGGGGCTATAACGGTCTCGCTAGATATTAGGTAGGTGTAAACAAGTGACAATTTCTGCACACATGAACTGAAAGCCTTTACGGGTAGTGCAAAAAGTGGATTTTCTGGAGGCTATTAGGAAATGTGATCTTGGATACCTTGTTAAGACCGCAATCATCTCTTCAATTGAGTTTACATCTGTCTCTGAAAGCTTAGTAAGAGTTCACTTACTTTAGATTTCTGGATCTTTTTGCTTCTCCTTAGGAGGCTGTATTGAAAATATTTTTCTCTGTTGTCCTCTGTATTAAGTGTCCTTGAGTATTGCAGTGTCAGTTACAGCAAGTGGGCTTTAAGGCCCAGAGTAGGAATGTGCAGGCTAGAATGGGGCAGAGGCAAAATTTGCCTTTGTTTCTTGATGAGGCAGCTGATACAAGAGCCAAAATCAGTTCTTAATCTTGGTTTCAGCCCCTTCATCACTAGTTAATAATCTTGAGCACCTCATTTTTCCTAGCACAGGCTAGTTTTAAAATATGCTGTCATTTAAGAAAATAGCCTGGATTCTTGGGGAGACGCTTTCCTACTCTAGCTCTGTTGCAGGCTTCCTAGGGCAGGTTGCAATCGAAATCTTAATGGGGAAACTGAAGGGATTTGAGTTCTGTTGTAAGTTTACCATTTATTCCTTCTTCTGGCACAGTTTTTGTACACGTCATGCCTCTTAGATTTGAGAACTGACTTGGGCCCAATATATGCCAGTAGCAATTTCTTCAAAGTTATTAGGATTTACTGGTTCTCAGTAACTAATATTCAGTCCCTGTTCTGCTGATGCTTCGTACTGTATTTTGAAGAGGAACAGCATTGGGTGGTATTTGCATATAAAATTAAAAGGATTAACAGTTGTATTGAGTGGGTTCTATACAGTCCCTACTCAAGATCAGATCTTCTGATTCATAAGTGGAGAAATGTGTGTGTTTGTTTCTGACATAACAGCCAGTTCTGAAAATGTGATCTGAGAGCCAAGCTGGGCTCTTCTTGGTTCAAGTAGAATGTATTGTTCTGAGGCACAATTAGACCTTGATTAACAGTTTTATTGCTAGTGCTTAAGCTTCAGAGGAATGTAGTTTCTTTTTAGGATGCAAACAAATGTCCTTCTTCATTGTATTTTGACAAAAATATTTAATTCAGACTCATTTGATATTTCTTAAAGTACTATCATTTTTCCACTGTATTTCACTTTTAGGCAGCTGTTTATCAAAGTATTTTGCTTGACCAAATAGTCTGAGGTACAGAATGAAATGCTCTGCAAACAACTGCTGTTACTGAAGACCTGATCACCTACAGCTTTATTAATGTCAAATGAGATTTGTAAGTGCTTAGGGACCTCATAATCAGGTCAGGGTTACTTCTTTTTCTATTTTCTACCTGAGGTGGTAGGTAGATGTGAACAAGCTTTCGTAGTTGTGGTCCTTAACTTGGCAGACTTCTTACTATGGCTTAGAAGTCTAACCCCCAAACCTCAGGACCCTGAGGCTCAGTTTTAGGACCTAGCTGCAGGTTGCAGCTTTCTTCCCTATCTAAGGAACTGCTTTCCTCCTCCACTCACATGGCAACAACATATTCCTGTAAGAGAAAATGCTTCTCTGAGTTGCTGGGACTGCTCTACAGCCATTGCCTGGCTTTTTATATTGGTGCAAAAGGAGGTAATCTGTAATTTGGGTAGCCAGCTGCATTCAATCACAGCTGAATGGTGGTTTTGAGAGTTATGCTGCATAAGCTTCTGTGAGATTTCATAGATTCTACAGGCAACTCAGTGGAGAATACAGAGTTTTTTTTGTTTTGGGGTTGTTTTTTTTTTATATTTCTAGGTAAGTTTGGCTCTGTGTGTTGGCACTTTTAAACAGAGCACATAGTTTATCACCCATCAGAAAATGAACAGGTGCCATTCCAGGTTGATATATATATCCAGGGAGAGCTCAGACATGATTTACTACCAAAATAATATTCCAAGCTGACGTAAGTAGGCTGGTGTGATATATAGGAACAAACGTTGCCCAAGAGAGCTGTGTAGGAAGGAAGACTGCCTTAGAATGAGGAGACTCCTTTTCATTCTTACTCTTGGTGAGAAACACCAACCTATTGTCACATCATGTGCTGTAGGTTCCTTTTTAGTTCTCGTCACAGCCATTTCAAGTGAGGAATACTTTGAGCAAGCAGACATAAGTGCAGATGGGACATACAGGGGTCTGATGGTAATGTCTGTGGAAATGAATATGCTATTTTAGCACCAACAAAACAGGTTCAAGTGTGAGTAGTTGCAGATTAAGGATTTCAATGGTAAAAGTACATCTTCATGTACTTTTCTTCGTCATTCATATCTTCAACAAATATGCTGGGTGTTTCAGATTGGCTTATACCTTTATAAAGGTCAGCAGCTTTACAGAAACCTATAAGCCACATCTTCCCAGAACCATGTTTTTTGACTTCTGTGCAATCAAAACATAAAGTTTATGCCCACATGGATTTTTAAACAGTTGCATGCATATGTATTGATTTTAAAATGTCTCCTACAGACTTTTTTATATCTGTATGTTGTTTATATTACTAGTAGTAGCTGTCTAAAGATGTACCAGTGTCTTCTGGGGAGCCTTGTCCTTTATGCAAGTGTGTTATGCATGCATGACAATATACTTTTGTATTATTTTATAACTCTTAGGCTATTTATTCTGCTGCATGTTCACACCCAGCCTTGGTCTAAAAGCATTAAAAAAATATCTCCTGCTATACTTCTCCAAACTTTTAATATAGGCATTGAACAATAGTCTTGATGGATGTTTTTAAAGTGATTTAAAAATTGTGAGTTTCTTTTTGTTGTAGTGCAATAAAACCCATCAACTTGTCTAATCCAAAGAAAATCCAGATTCAGTTACCGAATCAGTGGCTGTAACCTCAGCTCCGATATGCTGCATGCAGTTTGTCTCAGTAAGGGATTGTTTGGCAGATGGAAATGATTAGCAATAAAATGTATTGTAATAAAGAAGCGTGCTAAGGTTACATAAGTTCAAAAATACACAGTAAAAACAGACTGTCATTTGCCCTCACATACAGCTGGCCCAATTAAAAATGCTTGCTGTGCTGCATGACATGAGCAACCATCCTCTCTGTTCTCTCCACTTTTCTCCTTCAGTCTCCTTCTGCTTCTGCTCTTTCTTCTCCTCCTTTGCTCTATCAGTTCTTCCCAAATAATGTTGTGTGTCCCATTTTAGCCTCTGCTCTTGTATTTACACAGGAAATACTATATTCCTTCTCTGTGGTTCTCTGAGAAGGAGTATACAGAAAAGATAAATGCCTGGTGTGATCCACCCCAAAGTGCAACCCATGCAGACTAAGGGAGCAGCGTTGCTCTATGGAGCTGGGAATACATGTATGTTGGTGTTGTGACTAGTATGAAGGTTGCCCTTTGTATTTCCTACAGGAATGTCCAGATGGCAAATGAGTAGGTGCAGAGGGCAGGCTCAGTTAATGCTAAATCATGCTTTTCCCTTCCTGCCCAAGATGTAGGAAAGAACTTTTCTCGCATAGCAGGAAAAAGGCAGATGCAGACGCTGGAGCTAAGGAAGATCATCTTTGCCTGGCAGTGCACTAGCAGCTGTTTCCTCTGTTCAGGATAGTTGCTGTAGACAAGAGTGTATATGTACCTCCAGGGGTGTATTGCATTACAGTAAGCCTGGAAAAGCCATTTTGAATTGGGTTGCATTAGTGAAGGACATAGAAGTCTCTGTGAAGCTTGTCAAAGAAGTTTGTAGTTAACAGAAAGATCAAACCACTGAGGAGGGGTAAAGTGTAAGAAAATACATTTAGATTGCCTTCCCCTAGCTTGCTTCATCAAATGTGATTTTTCTAGCTAGCCTCTGTCTTGTTAATGCTGTACAATAACAACTGTTCACAAGAAAAAAGATGAGCTAGCTTTCTCATTCAGGGAGAACTGGCACCAGGTGGGAAATTAGGAAGTAACTGTCCACCACCTTTTCCTATTGCAGAAGATGTAGGATTATGTGAAATTAGCAAGTGATAGGACAGGTTCAAAGAAGTCAAAGGAACTTGGCTTTTAACATGTGCTGGGATTCATGTGTGGAGCTCCTTCATGTAGGGTCTTGCATGTATCGAGAAGGGACCTGGCTCATTCAGAGAACAGAAAGCTACCAAAGGCCATTAGGTGCAAAGATACCACTTTTGGCTTAGAAAGTCCCTTGGCTAACACTGCAGTGCTATGTAAAGAGCTCTACAGAAGTACCCTTGGAGGCCTGCCTTCATCCTGGACTCTTAGCTGAGCTGCTGCTGTTGGCCACTGGGAGAACTAGGATAAGGGGACAGGCCGATCTTTCATATGGCAGCTAACCAACATGTCTATTCTTGTTTTGAGTGACTCTGATCTTTCTGACCCACCCTTTGATGATTTGCCCATGTTTGTACAGTAGTGGATACTAATTTCCATGTAGTTACTTATCTCACCAGATTGTTGGAGAATTAGAAGATTTGACTCTGTCACTGTTCCCCATCGTCCTCCTTCTCTCTTCTTCTCATTGGGTGTCTGGCTCTACTTTGTGGTCTTCAACATTTAGGGTGCAATTAAGCTGCCTTATGCCTTACTTGTGCCATTTTAGGTACCTAGAATATCCTGCATAGCCTTCAGGACAGCTTGGCTCTCCATTAGATTGTGTCATATCTGCTAGCCCAACATGAGTGGGACTCAGAAAATTTAAGTTTTTTCAAAATGTTTCTGTTCAGAAAAATTAAACCCGTACTAAAACACATCTGTTTCTCTTTAGCAGTTTTTAATGCATCTGCATTGCCTGTTTGCTTTGAATCTGTATTTCCTTCCTTCCTTAATGTCTTTCTCTGTCCTTGTCTTTTATTCATGTCCCCAACTTTTATACTTTGCCCTCCCTTCCTAGTTTTTCCTTCATTCTCTTGTTCTTCTGATTTTTCTCCTCTTTTCATTTCCTATAAATGTTACCTTCTCTTCATACCCTCCCCTTCCCCAACTTTTCTAATGTGGTTGTCCTCCCTTTTCCAGTCATGTTGTCATCTTTCCATCACAAAGGCATTTTGGAGTATGGGAGGCACCTTCAGTTCATGTGCTGAAATTAGCATGTGGATTGTATAGTGAGCATTTGTGTGACTAGAAACTGTTGGCAGACTGACACCTCCCAAGGAGCTAAATTACAGAACAAAAGAAAATCACTTCAGCTTTAACCGATGACTTTGAGCTTCTCACATGCCCACTAGCTAAGCTGCAATTGGGATAATTCATTAATGAAATCATCCTCCAATAATAGCTGTTTATATTGAATCAACTGCATCTCTGTACCTCTTCCTTCCGTCTGCCTTTTGTTTAGAGCATGACTCAAACACCATAGTGCTGGGGCTTTTCTGTGTACCTCGCCAAGCATATAAGCTCTGTTACACGGTGGAGGCTGTGTCAAATATGCCATCTCTTCAGCCCTCCCGCAAGCAAGGTCTGGGCAATCCTGGTCCTCAAGCAGGCAGGAATCCAAAGCTTCCTGTAAGGCATCCACAGCAGCTGCCCCTTCCTCGCTTGCTTCCCTCCCCTGCCTCCTCGACCCCAGGAGCCACAATAGCAAAGCAGTTTCAAATCCACATCACCGAGGAACGGGTTAAAATGTTGTTGAACTGCAAGAGTGAGCCTGTGTGTGTGTGTAATCCTTCCACAGCCACCCACTGCCTAAGCCCCAAAGGGAAAGTCTTAGATCTCCTTATATGGGGATCTTCTTTTCAGAGGAAAGTGGTCAGAAATTGAACGGTGTCTGTGTTCAGTCTCTGTGTGTGCACAGTGCTGTCACCTACTGCGTTATGGCTCCACGGAGCTCAGTGCAGACTTTCTCCAAGGCGGGGGGTGGGGGGGGTTGGCGGTCAGGGCAGCTCAAATTCTACTGCTTTCGGTAGTACAGCGCCATGGCAAAGAAACCTGGTGGGTATGATCTTTACTTTTTCAGATTTATTTCTTTTTTCAAGATCAGTAGGTGACTTCCCTGTTTTGAATACAGTGCTATTACAGATTTGCTGCTCCAGTGCTATGGCCCAAAATTTTTCTTATATTTTTTTCTCATAGTACTTTCCAGGAATGAGCACACACGTGCTTAAGAACACCCAGACATACATTCAGCTCAGAAAAGCTGGCCTGGTTGTTAGTTCAAGGGTATCTGAACGTGCAGGGGGCTTGGGATGATTATTTAAATTTCCTTATATGGGGATCTTTGTAAGTGTAGTTTTATGGTGATTCATGTTTTGGCCAAGGCTTGGCCTTGAGCCTTTTTCAGCTTTTTCATTTAAAAGCCTGCTGCATGTAGTTGGTACAACTATTAGATGAAAAGTGATACTTTGCATTTTTCCCATCCTGCCTGCCTTGACCTGTGTGGTGCTGCATGTTTCACTGGTGGGGATGAGAGACAGAAAAGTGCGACAGGACATGGGGGTGGCTGGTGAGTGCCTTTAGGACTCTGGGCCCAAGACCCGTTGGTCATTTCCAAGTATCCTTCTACAAAGTGACAAAGCCAGCAGCTTCCATCTTCCCCACCTGTCAGTCAGAGCCCTCAGCTTCTTTAATTTCAGTACTGTACCAAGGGAGAGAGAGGCTGTGTGCTTCACGCACAGGCTCATCTCAGAGCTACGGCCACCCTTAACTCTCTCTCTCTCTCTCATGACTCTTCCTGGGGTGGCCCTGGGTTATGTCCTGACAGGCAGCCTCAAGCCTAGCTGGAGTTTGGCTATCCCTGTCAGGTCTGTGCTGGAAGGAGGTTCCTGTGGCTGCACGTTTTCAGCATGTTCCTCTAGCTGTGCATTTTCAGTACATTCGTCTTGGATTAAGCTGCATGGAATAAAAGCAGTGATGCGCTTTGCCCTATAAGGCTCAGTGTGGCTGCTGGCTGGCCCCATAGCATTGTCAATGATATATATCTGAATACTCATGCTGTGGAAGGGAAACTGAGGATGAGCACCCAATAAGGTAAAAAAAAAAAACACCTCTAAAAAAATAAAGGAGTTGCAATAAAAAAGAGCTGGCAACCTGTGTGGCACACCCATTGCCAGCCCTGGGCTCTGGTGTGTTAATGACTCCAAGAGCTCGAATGCTGCTTTTTCTGTTTGTGTTATGCACTGTAACAATGCTGCTCTCCCGCCATCCCCCCCTCATTCCCCCCCTTTTCAGCTTCCCTATAAAAAGCGCTAAATTGAAGGAAATGGCAGTTTTTGCGGAGACCAGAAAACCTTTAAGCTCAAGGCTAGAGCTCCTTTCCTTGGGAGACCTCACTTTTCAAAGCAGAGTGCTATCAGGATGGCCTCTGGGGAAACTTGGGCACAAACTTGAACATAAGTTCTATCTAAACATGAGGAGGAATTTCTTTAAGAGTGGCAGAATGTTGGAACAGGCTGTCCAGAAAGGTAGTGGACTCTCTGTCTCTGGAGACATGCAAAACCTGCCTGGACATGTCCCTGTGCAACCTGCTCTAGGTGGACCTGCTTTGGCAGGGGTTTGGACTACATGATCTCCAGAGGTCCCTTCCAACCTCATATCATTCTGTGGAACTGCAGCATGGTTTGGTCAACAGCTGGTGTGACTACACTGTCCCTTGTAATCTTAGTCTTGTGCCTGGAGAGGAGGGCCAGAGAGCTATATCTCCCCATGAGATAGCAGTGTTCCCATCTCTCAGGTGGGAAGGAGAGGCACTGTGCCCATGCTGGTATTTTGACTGGAGAAGCCATCACAGAAAGCCTCATATGCCACACTGTGAGCTGACAGTCACATAGTCACTGTGCCAGGTATCCATCAGCAATACGAGCAATACCACTTTGCCATTAGAAATGTAGTTTTATTTCCTGTGTGAGGGAGGTTACAATTGGATCCTGTCTACCCTAACCCCTCTTTCCTTAGGGTTCTGCATTAATTTTCCTCTACCTTAAGCTGCCATAGCTTCACCAGTGTCTAGCAGTGTACCTGCATAGCATCGTGTTTTCTCTGGAAACAAACACTGCATGAAAGCTGCAGGCAACAGCAAAGTGATCCAGTGGGATCCAGCGGGATCCAGCAAGATGCAGCTGCTGACCTTCATTTCCATCAGGGAGAAGTGACTTTTAGTTGATGCTTTGCGCTGCCATTGGTGATGCAATTGCTTCATCTCTTTAGAAGGACTAGAATTAATTTCTGAGGGATTGGACTCTTCTCATCAGCCTGCCTGTGATCCCTGACAGTACTAATACTGCAAAACCAGAGTTGATTAATCATTAGGCTTTTAAAGAAGATTGCCAAGTCTAGCTGCCTGGATTATCTGCAGCTGTTGCCGCCACTGGTAGGAGAACCTTTAGCAGAATGGGACATGGTTGGCGTTCAGCTGCACATGCAAGCATGTTATCTGTTCCCTATGAGAGTAAGGTCTGGGAAGTGCTTTTTAGCTACACTGAGTCTGTTTTCACTAGTACAAAGCAGAAATGCCCTCATTTAAGGTCAGAAAGGTCTCTGTTCAATTCTCCAGCAGGTATAAAAATGACCCAAATGTTTTCAATACCTGAATGAGAACATGCTTCATGGATTCAAGCTTGGTCATGCGTAACAGGTACAATTCTTTTACTTTTGACCCTTTGAGCTATAAAGGTCCTTATTCATTTGAAAGGTGCTGTTATTACTTCTAATATAAAAATGTTTGAACTTCAGTTGTCACATTGCATTAATACAGATAAATATGCCTGTTCCTCTGTGCGACAGGTTTGGAGCTGAACATGTCTTTCATTTTCTGTGATTGTTAGCATGCTTCTTAGTACCTCTTATAGTTTAAATTTACCTAACATACATTTCTTTTAGAGAGAAGGGGCTTTTAGTTATGACATGATGAGATACATGTCCCATTGATTTAAGAAGGGAATCCAGAGTGGCCAGCTTCTCAAGATACCCCTGAGATCAATTCTTGGCTTCGCCATCGTCTAATTCTACACTTTGAGGAAGTCATTTTAGCTGCCATTGCTTCTGTGTGTTTTTGTCACTGATTCCTTGTGGTTTGTATCCTTCAGATACGAAACAGAGATATCAGAGTTCTCCTTCTTCATTGTCTCTTTGCCAAAGTTTTTGCATATTTAGCTTTCCTTAGTCTTTCCTTTTAAATCAGTTACACAGAGTTTAGATGCAGCGATGTCAAATAGTATCCAATAAGTAATGTATAATACTTTTATAATTTGTAGGCCCTCTTTAGCAAGAGAAGACAAATTAACTTTCACCATCTTTGTGAGCTAGAAATCTCATTCTAATGTTTTGTTTCAAAAGAGATATTCAGGGAAGTCACAGTAAGAAAAAAAACCTTACTAAATCATGCAACTTCTCTGGCTCTCGGTATGGAATATTTTCCCTACAGAGCGCTTTCAATTATTTGTCCAAAATCCTCCTAAATATCCAAAGCAATGGATCTTCTGAACTTTCTGTTGGAAGGCTGCTTGATATCATACCAGAACTACTTGTAAAGACAAATTGGAGTTTCAGTGCAAGTTTATCTTTTCTTAATTTAATGTCATTACTCATAGGTTTACTACTTCTTACACAACCCAAAATTCCTCTCCTTTCTTGGTGTTTACAGCCTTCAAGTATTTGTCATTTCTTGTTATATTCTTTTTCTTCATTGTCTCTGAGCCAAGGTCTGTGTATTTCATTTTCTTAGCGTCTCCTTTTAAATCAGCCCCCGGATGTTCTTGTTTCTCCTCTGTTTCTGCTTTAGCTAGATTTTTGTTTTAGTTAATGAGACGTCTAAAAGTGAATGAAATATCCCTGAGTGTTCTAGAAGTAGGGACTGAGTCTCCCTGTTCTCAGATGTGCTGGCCTCAAATGCAAAACAATTTTAATACATGGGATTGTGAGAAGGTCAAAAGATCCCTGAACCAATGCAGGAGTTCCCAGACACCCCTATTTGTTACAGGATTTTCCATATACATAAAATAGCTTGTATCATAAGGAACTCGACATAATTTTTCCTTTGGTTCTGGGAAACTAGCACTTGCAGCTTGCAAAGGCTGCATATGTACCTGTGCTAATAAATTGTGCATGCAGAGCAAATCTGCTGTGTTGAATTTAGTGTGGAGGCTCATCTGAACTCTGTCACCTGCTGTGTGAATGTAGTCAGACTTGCTGTCTGCAAGTGTTGGTCCAGGGTTGTAGAGAAGTTTAATCACAGTTCTCTTATGGGCCACCAAAATCCTTATCCTCTGCTGTGCTGGGGTTACTTTGCAGGTCTTGAGCCCTGAAGCTATTTTTCAAGGTTATTAGAGGGACAGTGATATTCTTGCAAGGTAAAGAAAAAGAACTGGCAGTGACATTTTTGCACTGCTACAATCCGTGGCACCAGATATGATCTTCACAGTCTGTGACAGCGGCTAATGCCTCTGTATAGAGCTCACTTCAGTCTCACACTTTCCGGTTATGGTTCCAGCCTTTAAATCTACCTTTCTTCTCTTTTTTCTGCTTTCTGATCTGGCTAATGTTTTAAATAATTTTTTAGTTTATAATAATGTCATTCTTTAATAATGGACACCTTTTTTCCGGAACAATTATGAAGATGTTAGGCAAATAGTTGACTAACATGTTTCTCTACATTATTCCAGTAAGCTAAGCGTGCAAACTTGGTGTAGTACCAAAAACTGGATTTTGTTTACTGCCTTTCAGTCTATTTTTTTGCTTTGGATTATTTTGTGCCCAATGAGATTGAAGTGAATTAATTCTGTGAGTAATATTTCCAGTGATGATCTGTCAAATGCTTATAATTCAGATACATCACATATACTATGTTCCTTACAGCCACTAATTTTACAATTCTGCAAGAGATACTCAGGTTTTTCTGGCAGTCTTTATTCTTTAGAAACTAGTGCAGCTGAAAAAGTTGTTCTATTATTCTATAGATTACAGCTGACGGACTATGGTCTGCAAACCCTACTTTTGTGTTTCATGTGGTCTGCAAAGAATTGTCTGGTCACAAAGTGCAGTCTCTTCCCCTAGACGCTAAATTTTGTTACGGGGAGTTAGAGTACATTAAACACTTTTCTTAATAATAGTCATGTATGTAAGCCATTCTATTTGCTACAGGACTGTGATCACCAATAAAAGGGAGAGTAATCTGTATAATAGCAAGAGGAAAGGGTGTTGTGTCTTAATTATCCTGCATTAAACTGTTGACCTCCCTGCAGAACAGAACATATGCTCTGGTAAGAAAGCTCAGCATCTCTTTGGCCTTTGAAGATGTATACAGGGAGCTACAAAGGATTTTTCTACACATTTCATACCCACTGCTTTTGCTGGGAGTCATTGCAGTTCCAGTCCTCGTATGCCTAGAGGAACTTCTCAGTCTGTGTATTGCCAGGCTTACATATTCTTCTTGGGGGACTAGAACATAAAGAAAACTGTAACACAGACCACTGTACTGGCCTCCTGCTGGTTGGAGATACCTCCCTCCTTGAGTTCCCCTGGCTTCATTTTGCCTGTTGTTCCCCGTTAAGATTCAGACCCCGTCCTTTTGATTTTTGTTTCCTCCTTTCTTTTAGACTTGCTGTCTTCATCTGTTCCAGTCTGTTGCAATACAGAATAAAACAGAGTAATTATCAGTGCAGCTACACAGCCTGTGCTTTATAAGTGTGTAAGTGCATTGCACACTCAAAAACTTTCTTTCATTCATATGTTTTTCTGCCCTGCTGAGCATCCTATGTTACTTGCCCATCTCTTTTCAATTCTGTTGCTTTGTTCCATTCTTGCCATGGGCTCTGTGCATCTTTCTGTACTCTTTCTACCTATGCCTATAGGTTTTGTACCTTTGGTTTTCCTCAGAGGCCAGGTTTTTCCTTTAGTGTCTGTGTGCAGGCACTCCAGGCATTTCTTCCTTCTGTGCAGGGGCCCACAGATCATTTCTTCCCTTCTCAGGCCCTCCGTTCTTCAGCATGGAGAGGATCATTTATTCTCCCAAATACTTACATGCTTCATGCAATCTTTCTCTTTCCCCTTGACCCTTTGTTATCACGGAAGCAAACTGAAGCCTTGTGGAGAGTCAGTGTTATAATCCCTAGATGGGGGACTGGTAAAGGGAAGGAAATATTTATTCTGGTGGTTCTGTGGTTTTTTTTGACCTGGAGAGACAGTTCAGGCACTAAGATATGGGTGCTCCTAAGCAGTAGTCTTCACTACCTGTTTTTGGCTTTGACTTCTCCTCCATTTTTCTCCCCAGACCAATACATTTCTTCCAAAAATGCTTCCTGAAACAATGGAATCATGTTGCTCACTCAGTTGAAAGGTCGTCTACTACAGCAGGGCAGCTTGAATCTGAAAGCTCTTGGTCCATTTTCTACCTTTCCAGAAATCAATATGAGACACTTCAGGCATTGCAAGTTTTGCTTTCTCACACTTTTCTACATTTCTACACTTTTCTGCAAACTTTTGAATGTGTTTATTTCTCATTTTGACAAAGAACTTGCTCTTTAAATTCTCATGTTACAGAGTATAAATATACTTTTTTCCTTCCAAATATTCATACTTAGTGTACAGTTTATTTTACTTCATTTCACCCAAGTGGGACAGGTTTTGGGTTTTTCTTTGTTGTGTTTTTTATTTTTTTTTTGGCAAAGTTCTGTCTCCTGCAAAGGAACATAAGATTTGTCTTTGTAATCCCTCACTTTCTCCTTTAAATATCCTCACAAGAACAGTCAGCAAAACTCAGACTTAATATTAGTTCTTTAAATTTCCATTTAGGACAAATATCACTAAATTATTGACCCAGGAAAACTGTTGTAAAAATAAATTAACAGAAAAGATCTTATATCGTGATAAATGTTGGAACATGGAAAAAAAGATTTCTTGGCATGTCTTTGTCTTCCATTAATACCAGTAATGCACAAATTCTCTCACAAGTGAAGACAGATAAGATAGCCACATAAAGAATATCTTTATATGGCTCTGACCCAGTTAGCTGTCCTCAGCTAGGAACCAGAATGCCTTTGTCTATTTTTTGCTGGCCTGTGTTTTTCTGAGTAAATATTTCACCTTTTGGTATCTCTATACTATTGCTCCTGGTGCTGCAATCCTAAGAGATTTATCTGGCGCACATTAGCGTCCTCTCCTGTTGAACTTTCAACCTCTGCCGAGTTCCCACTGATGGAAAGAGACATACTTCCCCCAGTTGCATTTGGCTAGTAGCTGCCCCATTTGCTTAAGCTTCATGATGGAAAGAAATTGTCCTGATCTGCTGTTTCTGCACTGGTAAGCCAGTTTGTCTAGTTATTTGTTTATACCCCATTTTCCCACTCTCCCCAACTTTTGCTGTTTCATGCACATGTTTCACTGAGCTGTGTCGTGCAAGGAGTCAATAAAGTAGGGAGATATTGGATAGCTCTTCCAGCTGGCTGAAGCTGAAGAGAAGCATATTGTAATGACAGGGGTGCAATGATATGAGAAGGACAGAAAGGGGAGCGCTTTTTGTTAGACAAGAGGGAGCAAAAGAAGGTACACCAATAGGATAATCTCAAAACTGTAGTTAAAGAACCTTGATTTTGCATATGTGCTACCTCATAAGATGATTGTGCACCCATACCAGCTGGTTTCTCACCATGCTAATCAGGATTTGGGGAGAAGGGGGTAACTCATGTCTTCCAAAGTGCACATATCTGTGGTCAAGCAGCTGCTTGACGTCTACTAAATAAAGGCTGATCTGAAACCTTCTAACATGTGACATGGCAGAGTTGTCTCAGATTAATTGTGGAGGAGAAGGTCACACACTGGCTTTGGACCAGACAAGCAGGAGTTAAACAACTTGACTTGTGAAATGCCCTGGATCAGTTTGAACAGTCCTGGGAAAATTCCCTCTGTTACAAGATTGACTGCATTCACCCAGCCACCTTGGGACGGCAAAAGGAGAACAGCGTGCCAGCATGTTCTGCCAGTGCAGCTGCTGGGGTCTGGTATCTCTTGTGAGGCCTGGATTGGAGCATTCCCAGGATTAAATTGCTGGCGCTCACCGCATTAGCAATGAGCCAGAGGAAAGTCCAGGTTGTCTCTGCTTTCTGCTGCCTTGGTTAGATCACCTGAGCTTGCTCCCTCAAGGCTGCACCGTTTTGGTCTAAAGTTAGAGGCTCTGCGTATTGCATTTTTTCTGTCCTTGCACTTGGTTATTTTGTCCTTCCTTGTGCTGATGTAGGCAAAGGTTGTGGATGAACATGCTCTCCTCTGTGTGGGTCACTTTATGTCATCAGGAGCTGTGATGATAAGCCAAGTTATTAGAAATAATCTTCCTGCCTGTCAGCTGCCTATTTAGACAATGTTGGTGTGAGTGTGGACGTGTGTAACTGTACAGAGAACAGACATGTACTTGTAGCCAGGCCACCTTGGGGAGTGAGCTCATCAGCTGTGACAGCCCCAGAGAGTCAGTCCAGAGGCTCCAGAATTCCCCACAGATTTGCCACCAAGTTACTGAGACAATTACTGAGGAGGCCTACTTGCATGGAAGGCAGGTCAGAAAATATGACCATAGAGTGGGAGACCAAGAGTTTTCAGCCTCCCCGGCAGTCCTTAGGTTGTGAGACCTCACATGTGGGACTCCACAGAGTCTCTTCTTCTAACCTTGAAAAACTATGAGCAGTGTTTCAGCTGAAAACAAAGTAAACTTTAACCCCAAGGCAAAACTCATTTTCAGAGCTGTGTATAAGATGCCTTGGCTTGTCATGGGAAGCTGCACTCCTTTGACAAATGCACCAAATTTCACGTCACCGCAACTATTCCTCCTTTAGTGTGCAAATGACACATAATGATCCTCTCTGGTTCATTTTTACCCCCATCTGGAAGCTATAACAACTTTAAATCCAGCTTTTTGCTTCCTTTGATGGCCAAGTGTCCAGAACAGCTCAGCTTGGAGAGGCTAAAGGCAAACCAAATAACTGGGTCCTGCCCCATTTTTAATCTCCTCCCAATCCAGTAGTAGCAGTCCCCAAATCACTGTGATTAGTTTTATGACTTTCTCCAACCCCATAATCTTCAGATCCTAAATTAAATGGATCTAATATAAATTTATGATGGACTGTTGCATGGAAAAGACTTCTTTTAAAGGCTCAGTATTTTCTGTCCTTCTCTGCTGCTGTGAGATGCGAGTACCTGAGGCTGATTAAATTTTTTGAAGGGCTCTTATTGTCCACCTTGGAGAATGTTGTGAGCCTCCAGGCCCAGGCTGCTGCACTCTTTAAGGAGGAGGGAGTGGCTTTGGAATTAAAAGGTTGATACACTTAGCTATAAACTACTGGTTTTAACTGTACATCAAAAAAAAAACCCAAAAACAAAAACAAAAATCCCCCGAAACTTCTACATTGTATGGAGCCTTCTTCTGCAGCTTCATGTATTTTCCATTTAGGAATAACCCAAAATAACAAGTTCTTAGCATGCAAAGTACAGAGAAATACTTTCTAGCATAACCATCACTCCAGAATTCACAACAAAGCCTTGATCCAAAAGACTCTTGTTCTTTTGGGAATGGGAGGGAGAGGGGAAATGCACTGGGCAGAATCCCAGTCCCCAGGGCATTGCTTAATGCACGTCCGTCTTTGTGTTCACGCCAGTTATAAACAAACAGTGAGGTCCAAGTGTGTTTTGCAGTGTTTGGGTCTAAATGCATTCCCTGGCTGCTTCCAAACCTTATGCCTGGAGGCATGCGGTCTTTCCCTGGGAAGGAAATCCAAGCTGAGGGACTGAGAGCGTGCTTGTGGAATGCTCTGATGTGAACAACAAGGGACCAGAAGACTGAAGCATGCCACATAGTCCATCACAGTTTAGTTATAACACAGTGACGATCAAGCCTTCAGGCTTCTCTTCCATCCTGTTGATTGCAGCCCTGTGGTTGGAGGGTGCTTAGCTTCCTTCAGCTGCAGCAACAAAACTGTTTGTGTTTGGGTCTTGCTTATCCTATCACGGATTTCATCCTTACACCATCTGACGATCCATGAGCCAGATTCAATCCTGCAGCCCCGCTGCTTTGGGAAGAACTGAGGTCTTCCCTTGAAACGACATTCTCTCTCCTCTCTGAGCAGCCTGAGGTCAGCTGCACTGTGTGCTGTAACCTATCAGGCTGATAAGACTTGGGCTGGCCCTACGTAGTTGCTCGTGCTCTGTAGGTTGCAGCTTGCCTGTTTGGACACTAACCTGGGGATGTTAGTGCATCCAATATAATATCCATTTCTGGTTATAAGCTTATTTTGCATGGAAGCATGCCATGTTAGTAAGGGAATGGTAACTTCTAGTTAGATATCATAGGGCCACATCTCTAATGCTACTGCAGCACGTGATTGCATAATTGGAATCAAGGTGACTTTATTTGAACCTAATTCACTTTTCAGTCTCATTTCTATTTTGCGTACTCTGGGGATGTGTCTGTCCTCCCTTTCCTGACCCAATTTAAAAAAAAATCTCTGATCCTATTTTGGTATACTTCTTTTTGCTATCAAGCATTGAATAAAAAAACAGTTTGATTTCTCAGTGCACAAAAACACCCCACATTTCTGAAGCATTTGGTTAGTCTATTTTCCTAAGAGACTAAAAGGAGAACTCCTTGGGTTTGGAAACTCATTTGGAAGAAGGAAATAGAGTACAAACTACCAGTATCTGACAAATAAAGTGAGGACTTGAGTATCAGGAAATATTCTAAATGTGAGGCTGCCTGGCTTGTAGAAGAGGCTTGGAAAAGAAATATTAGAAGCTTCATCTGTAGAATTTTAACATAATAAAAGTAGATTGGACATTGCAGGGGAGAATATGCCATAGAGCTCAATCCTATTTTTTTCATCTGCAACTGTTGAAATTTTTCTGACTTTCCTTTCTATGCTGTTGGTAGCTTTGCTTCTGCCAAGATAAGACGTGTGTCTGTGCATGGTGTTAGCCATCAAATGAAAAACATGGGATTCCTTTCAGGCTAGAGGTGAAAAAATGGGAAACATCCCTTTCTTTTGTCTGTTTATCTCTGAAGGCATTCCACCTCCCCTTGCTCCTTCCTTCTCCCCTGCTCTTTGTCAACAATAGGAACAGAACTTGAAGTTTTATATGTAGCATTTGTGGGGCAGATGTGGGGCCTCTGTGCTTGACAGCACATTCTACTGTAGTTTTGAAGCTGAAAAACAATTGTTAATGGAGCATTGTGAAAATTTCTCAGTTCTTGGCTGCCAGTGTAAGTATTTGTAAGAAATCAAACAAGACATCTACAAATTTCAGTTCACGATGACTGTAAGACCTGGGCTGAAACATGAGGGACACTGTGGCTGTATTCATTAGGCAGAATAAAAAACCTTCCTAATGAAGGTGAGGCTTTTAAAAGCTTATATCATGAAACATAAGAGTCTTCCTGATTATTGATCATATATGTATGTTGTTGAGAGAGAAATTACAGTGTTTTCTCCTGCTCCAAAGTTATTTTTTTTTTCAAGCATACAGGTAGTGATACTGACTTAAAATGCAATGAGCCTGCAGACATGGGGAGGCTCTGCACGTGGCAAGTGTCATTATTTAACTTTAAAGAATCTTAAATTTTTGGAGGGTTTTGCCCCAGCTGTGAACAAAAGTCCAGCTGCACAGTTGCAGCAGTCTTTTGTGGCTCTGCAATTTTGCCAACCCTTCAGTGAACTTATCTCCTTATTGTTGGATATATATGCCTGTGTGGTTTGCATGCTTTAGCAGCTGTCACACTGCTGCAGATTTCAATGGTATATGGCCTCAAGATGTTTGATAAAGTATTAACCTTTAATATTCATTAGTCAGTTCAGATGTTTGTACAACTGGGGAAACTGATTATTGATAATTAAATTATGAAAATTTATATAAACTATATTTTTAAAGTGTTTTAAGCAATAAAGTGTCTGTATAACCAAGATATTAATTAACCATGAGATACTGGAATGGACTCTGCTTTCAGTTCTTAACTCCAAGTTAAAAACAACATACTTGTGAAAAAGCGGTGTAAGGATGCGGAGGCTTGAGACTCATAAATGTAAGTTCACTGCACATATGTCATTAATAAACTGTGAAGATGTGGATTGCAGTGATATGAATACCTGAGAGCAACTTTCTTCTCACATGATACCAAGGCACTTGAAATTCACTGGAATGCTTTGATAATAGCCTCAGGGATAAGGCAGGATGAAGCTGATGGCAGGTTATATTTTAGCCCAGGTCCTTGACTCCAGGATTCATTTAACTGCTGGTGCAGTTGGAACCATCTCTAATGACCTTCAGTTCACATTGCAAGATGGATTTAATTTTGGGGACCTTTGGAAATAGAAATTGGGTATGGATGAAGTCTGGTTGGGCTATGATGGATGTTGCTTAGTCTAATCTACCTAACTTGCTAAATCTCACACTTTTACCTTGAGTTTCACAGTAGTTGATTATTTTGTGATAGCACAGTCTTCAGCAGTTAAGTTGCTCTCAGCTTTGATCCAAAAAATGATAAAATTCTAGCCTGCATAGTTTTTATTGTAAAGTTTGAAAATGTACAGTAAATCCTCAGAAACTATAAATCAAAGAAAAAGGACTAGAAACACACTACTGCTGTTCTTAATAGGTTCTTTTAACACAAATTCAAGATTTGTGTGTTTATTTGTTGTTAGTTATAGTATGTACTACTTAGAAATAGATACAGCGTTCATAGAAAGAAATATATTTGAAATGAATGATGAGCAGTATATAAGAAAGTACAAAATGGAGTGTACAAAATGGTGCCGATTTATAATCTCCCCTAAAATTTACTAGAAAAGGAACAAAACAGGAGATGTTACAGGGCAGTTTTGTTTATGGGTTGGGTTTTTTATATATTTAAAAAAATATATCTTCCTTCTTATCCATTAATGAGGCTGGAAACAGTTCTACAGGAGTAGCACTGTTATTATAGGAGGTGTGCAGGTTTTCTCACCTTTGGGAATATAAATCAGTCTTTGGGAGGGAACTGAACTGTAGATATCCTACATGTATCTCTTCTTTCTAGGTACTTTCTTATAACATAAACTGGCAGGAATGCATATTTTCTCTCACCCTGACTCAGTGTACTCAGTGTTTGCTCCTTGTCCTGCATTATCAAGGACTTAATACTTTTCCTGTCGCTGTTTTCTAAGAGTTTTCATGTTCTGAGCTATGGGGTATGGATGATGGAAGGGGCTTCAACTCTGACAGAAGGCCTTGCTCTGCTCTCCCTGCAACTGGCAAATAGAGTTCTTAAGATCATGCTCAATTTAAGCTATAGGGACTGAGTAATGTATATTTCTCAAATTGAGAAGTTAAAAAATGTAGTAAAAGTCTGAGGAGGCCGGTCTTCATACTGTATTTTTTCTGCGTCATTCATCTCATTCCATGCTGTCTCCTGCTGGAAAGGAAGGATGAGTGCCAGAAGTAGGCCTTTATCCTGGGAAATTAATTGAAGTATTCGGAGGTACATCATGTAGTTTTCCTTAGTCCTGCTTCACAGTCCGTGTGTTTTAAAAAATACCTTAATGAGATTGCTGCAATTCAATTGCTTGCCATTCATGGCAGAGCGGAATTGCAGAGGATGCGCTACTGCTTCCCTCTCTCAGGAGAAGGCTGAAAGGTAAGAGTTGATTGTCAGTGTCTATGCCTCCACTGCTCTTGCCCATTCTCTTCCACTCAGGCCTGCTGCTCTTTTCTGGCAACTTGTTGTGTTTTTTAGTGTCAAGAGAATCAAGCAGCGCCTTCCTGCCCATGGAGCTTCTCTTGGGCTAACAAGATGAATGTTGACTTTCAGGTACAGCTGCTGCATACAGATCACAAGGACTGTAGATGACCCGTTTAGATGCTTAGTTTGCCTAATCACTTGAAGGGGGTGGAAGGAGTTGGAAGCAGTTTGTGCTGGCATTGACAGCAGGCAGGTGAATTGAGTATTCTGCAAAGCCTTCCAAATGTACTGAGGCTTTCTGTCTGTAACTAGTGTCCCTTTCTCGACTGCTCTTTCTACGTCCTAATAAGTATATCCAGATCAGTTATACTAATGATAATCCACCAGAAGCCCAAAGCCTACAGCCATGGAAATTTACTTCCTCATTCAGTGTACCAGTGTTAAGCAAATAATTATGTTTTTAATATTTGGTACTGCCACCCAGAAAAATAATACTCATAAATTTCCTGACACTGAAATCAAATGCAACCCACTTAATAACTAGCAAGTAAACAATGATTCTCCCTCCTTAAAATACCCAAACACGTTCATAATTAGCTAATTAAACTACTGTATAAATGATTATTCAATATAAAAGAGCTATTGAGAGGCGGGCAGAGGAGGAAAAGCAGTGAAATCATTACCCACAGACACACTTCTTCCTCCAAGGAAGCTAGTGAATCGTTACAGGAGAGATGATGGGTGGAAAATAATAAGAAAAGCTGCAATAATTAACTTGACAGCAATAATTAACTTGACAATATCTGCAGTTTGAAGGCAACCAGTATGTTTGTTTTGCTGAGAGAAGACCACATGTGTAGAAGATGTTTACCTCTTTCTCAGCAGTTTCGCAGTGTGCATTGCAGATGGCATTGGTGGAATAGGGGACTGACAGGGGAGTTCCGGGTATTGTGCCCTCCAATACCCTCAGCTCACTGCATATGATCTGGGCAAACACACAGGCCAGAATTTTCATCATTGAATGTCCAGTTTTAAGCAAGAAATTTGATGTTTGTGCAGAGCTTTTGGGTGGGCCTAAAAACTGCATAAGAGCTACTCACAAAACCAGCCTTGCAGTGCTGTTTTCTGCTATAGACAGAGTAGTTGCCCTAATTCAGTGCTGCTGCGGGCTGAATGGCCCATTTAAAACATCCCTGTGTCTGATGAGCCTTCACTCATCTGTAGCCTAGCACAGAAGAAATCCCCATCTTCCTCCTCCCTCTTTTTTTCATGCAACTTGAGACATTCTTGAGGTTATGAAATATCTTAATGCTTTACCTTAATGTAGCCTTTAGAGTGGAACAAAAATTTGGTGTTTCTTCAACAAATTCATAAGAACTGCTTAAAAAAAAACGGGTCATCTCTCCCTGGTGGCTGGGTGAAATATTGAGTTTTTAAGGATACCACTTCTAATATCCACCAAATCAGAAAACTTCTGCTGGCATGTAATGTCATATAGACAATATTTTCATTCAGATCCTCTTTGACATGTCTAAAGAACAAGTGTTTTGATGTAACGAGCTCAATTAGCTTCAAAATGTTACATAAGTTTACTACATATTTCCATGGATATACCAAGTATAAGTGTCACATGAATTTCTGCATCTTTTCCGTGTTTCTACAGCCCTTGCCACTCTTGTATCTGAACATTAACTTTGAGCTTCAAAACAGTAGTGTTTCCCTTTTTTTCCCTGCAGGAACCAAGCTAAGGGGATTTCAGTGTCTTCCCTCCACAATTCATCCCATGTAGCAAATATCCTACATAGATGTTCCAGTTATTTCATATTTCTTTTTTTCTACTTGAATAACAGTTGAAAAACAGTAAGACTACAAGGGCTTTTTGCTAATAAGGCAAAGAAAGCAACATTTGGAAATACTGTTCAGCAGGATGAAAAATGCAGGTGCCTACTGGGTTATGAAGACAAATGTCCTTTTGTAATTTTATAAGTCAGATTAATTCTTTTCCAGTGCTGTAAACCAGTCTGCTTTATTCTTTTTCCTTTAGCAGATTGGTGGAGGACATAGATCTATCGGTTGCCTCTCCTCCCTTAAATCTAATAAATTTTTTAAAGGCTCTCCTGTATTTTGGTATTGGAGATGCTGCTGTTTTTATGGTCACTTGTGATGTAGTAAAGTGGTAACATTTCTGGACAAGTATTGTAGAGACAGAGTATGAGTTTTGTGCCCTTCAGATTCTGTTTTCTGTGAGAACTACCTGGAGAGTGTGGGCCTTGATAATTTGAATTGGGCAATAAATCGAAGCGATATCTTGATCGCTGTGTGTTTTAGCTTTTCTGCCACATTACTGAGATGTGTATAATGTTGGAAGAAGAAACACATTTTGTTTAGAGTCGTCTTAATGAGCAAACTGCTTGATGGTTAAGAGAAAAATAGAAAAAGTAGAAATGAAGCCTAGGGATGGGGAGCAGACATGAGGGATGCTTGCAGAATTGATCAGTCTTCCCTAGACCACCCAGCAAACAGCAGCTTCTGGGCAGCTAGGTGAACAACTCGGTTGAACACCAAGTAGACCAATTTGGGAGTGCTTCTGGAAATTGGCATGAGGAGGAATTGAAAAGAGTAAGGTGCATGTCTTCCACAAACACAATAATTGTGAAATTTGGTGTACAAAGTCCAAAACTCTTTGCTTTCTTGGGAAACAACCTGGTTCCTTTTCCTGCTGAAGACAGCGAGAGCTACAGAATAGCTCAGGAAACGTTAGTAGGTGCTTTGGTAGAGGCAGAGAAGCCAGAATTTGGATGGGTGGCTTTTAAAATACTGGCTGTGATTCACTGTTGTGCCTATTGCAGGACCAGTAATAACATGGGGAAATGTGGCTGTGGGATCTGGGTAGTTCTGTTTTCTGGGAATTGCTAGGGAGTCATTTTGTCCATAATACAGGTTGGAGATTTAGCAGCTCTTGCTCCCAAAGGTCCAGGCCAGCAGTTGGGAATACCTTACTGTCAATGTGCTCTCTGTTCAAAACGTTTGATGCACAGTAGCAGGAAACCATCATAGCATTTCTCTGCAAATCAGGGGAAGAGGACTAGAAAGGAGCTGTAGGACTAACACCAGTGATCCCTGCATGCTATTAAAGAAGAGCTAGAGCACTACTGATCCTCACACCACTTGTTTTTCCGCAAGCTGAGTCTGGCTTTGTTCCTTATGCTTTCCTGATGCTGCCTTGTTCGGACTTTTCATGCCTCCTTGTTGGTTTCTGATAACTCCTAAAGAATATATTTTTCTTTCCATTAAACAAAACTAGTTTAGAGATTATAAACACTGTTACCACAGGGTGCTTGTAGTATTTTATCTGTGGCTTGGGAACGCTTGAGAAAGTGTTCCAGAAGCTAAAAAAAGTATTTAAATAGGGGTGATAAAGTGGGATGAAAATGGGAGAAGTCACAGGATGGAGGACAAGAGGCAAAAGCCATCAAGTGTGAGGAAGAAAAGTAGAGAAGAACTGAAGTAACAAGCAATGAATTTGTAAAACATTTTCCAGGTTAAGCTCTGCTTCTATGAACACTCTTGCTGCAGTGCTCCTCCATGTTGTCTTGTATCCACATCAAGGGTCTCTGGAGAGAGCAAACCATCTCCTTAAAATAGGCATCTGTCCTCTGTGTGTTGCAGAATGCCATCGTCCTCTCTCATGCAAAGCTGCCTTGACTCAGTCCCTGCGGTAAACTGCCTTCAGGCCTTTCAAAACCACGTTCAGCTGTCAAGTGCTTCCAGAAGTTAGCCAAATACATGAAAGCAAAACAATGCTATTTCTTACCTTCCTTAAGTATCCTGAGTTCAAACATCTTTGCTTATATTAAGTACATCTTATTTCTGTTGTCTTCTTCCACTGTGTTGTTCTTGGATAAGTTTTACAGCCAAGTAATCTTGTTTAGATTTTTCCTTGTTTTACCCATTAAAAAAGTAGGGATTCTTTACAGTGAAACCCCCAGGCTAAGTTGTATTTTCATTGACATTCATGCCTCACCACTGAATATGGTGCAGTGATTATCTGCTTCACCTTGAGAAAGCTTGGTTTCCTTCTGTGTGTTCTTTCGAAAGCTGTCTGCTGTGCTGACTGAGAGTTAACTGCTACAATGAGAGAGAAAGGAGGAAAAAAACCTATATTTTCATGTGGGGTGTTCCTTTCCTTGTGCAATTGGAGGCAGATGTCATCACTTCTCATAATAGGCAGCAAAAGTCATGATTTGATGCACAGACAGCTGTCCTCCTATACTGAAGGAATTTTAGAGGCATTTGGGAGCTAAGTATTAGAGAGGAAAACTTGAGATGTAGAAAGATAGGGGGTAAAACTAGACAATCTACCATAATGATAAAGTTACTGTGAGCTTAAATTGGTATAACTGGGATAAGACCTACAAATGCCACAAAAGAAAAATCTGAAAATTTTTTCTTCCTTCCCATGCCCTGGGAGTCTGTTTCTTATTGTACTTTGGTTTAGCTTTTCCTCTTCACTTGTCTGTAAAATTTTTGCTTCTCATTCTCTGTCCCTTCTAGCATTAATATCCAAAATTAATATAGCACAATGTAAATATCATGCTCAACTCTATTACCTAATAAACAAGTGTACATGTTAAGTATTAGAACATGATTAGGCAACTCTGAACACATCCTGTGTCCTAGATCCTGCATGACTCATATGTCATGGCAGTTAATAACCAATCAGCTATAATTGAGTAAAGCAGGGAAAAAGGATAATACTGAAAAGGAGGGGGCCTGGTGTTGCGTGGGGTTTGGGTTTTTTGGTTGTTTTTTTCTTTCTTTTTTTTTAAATAGTACAGGGATTTGTTTCCATTAATAAAAGAAAATAGATTTTTGTGTCGCCTCCATTTAAAGCTCTGGGAATGCTCTGCTTTCCTTTTGCAGGCAGATCGGGAGTATACAGAGGGATTAAGCAACTCTCTGCAGGAATGCAGGCATGCTGTGCAGAGATACAGCTTTTAAACGAGGCAAAGCCACTTAAGAGCGCAGAGTACAAAGTAAAGGAAACCTCACCAGTCAAAAAAATGCAGAACATGGGAATTTATCAAATCAACGTGGGCTGTATTTATCTAGCAGAAATTAGTCAAAACACAGAGTGCGACACAACTCATGAGGGAAAAGCCATTGGCATGCTAATATCACATCTTATTAAATTGTTCTGAAGGGGAAGCTTCCTAGGGAGACTTGGGGTTTCAGGTTATGAAGCAGTACAGGTGATGTGGTATGTGGTATTTTAGCTCTTGCCCAGAGGTGGAAAAACTCAGAGGCTAGATATAAGAGAAAAATATATCCATTAAAATATATTGATGTTCATAGGCTTGTATGTGTGGCAGCACATTTTCTTTTCCTTCCTAACTGGGCTGGATTTCAAAGACAGTGAAAATCAGAAATTGATAGTACCTGTTACTCTTGGGTTCTTTTTCCCTAAACACCAACATATTCTTAAACAGTTAAGAATAACTGCCGAAACTGCACTATTCCTCTCAGAAATTACTGCCTGGTAAAACACAGCCCCATAAAAATTATTTTAGAAAGCTGTTAAAGCTCCCCTTGGAGGAGTACAAAGCTGGAGCCCTGGTGAAGGAAGGGCATTGCGAACATAGCTAAGGCTAGAACGATGCCATATCCCTCTTTCTGGGTGCACTGTCTATTTGCTGCATGTATCGCTGGTTATTAGAGGCTGTGATATCCCTCCTTGTGGATGTCTTCCTTGCTCATGCTGCAACACCCCAGTGAACTAGTGTTACCAAAAGCTTACCAGTACATGTTTGTAAGGAGTAGGGTGGGTTTAGGTTAGGGAAGAATGATTGTTGTCTATGGAAAGCCAATATTTTCTCCTTCTATTTAGGATCTATTCAGAATTTGATCTCTGATCTCCATTCTCATCAGTCTGCCCACAGCATGAATTCTTCTGATTGCTTTTAAGGAGGAGTGCTGTAGCTGAAGTAGTGAGCTATACTGTGCCTATTTTACAAGAGGGACCTAGTGGTGTACACCTTGTGCACTCAGTGGGTGCACTGTCTTTTTTATATAATTGGTTTTTCTGTATTTTAGAGAGCCAAGGCCTACCGCATTACTTTGTCACAGCCCTGGAGAGTACATCCTGTCATTTACTGTTTTAGTCAAACTGAATCACAATTTTGCAAGGGATGTTTTGGTTTCACAGAGGAAAAAAAAAAAAAGTAGCAGCAGGTTGGAGGAGCAGCAGGTTGATGCACAGAGCCTAACTCAACTTCATTAGGACCCTGGTAACTGGTCCAAGTCAGGGTTTGTAAACAGAGCAGCAGAACTCTATTGTGCAAAAAGTATTACAGGTCCCTCTCCGGTGAGTATAAATGCAGTGTATCTTTACCATGCGAGGCAGGCTGCAGCCTATTTCACCCCAGTCACCAGTTGACTGTGGATTAAACATCAGTGAGGATTTAGCAAATGAAACTACATATCAGCTACAATATAAGAAATTCATTATGCTATGACATATCATATCCTCCCGGCTTTTAACCAGTGTAGCAGCAGAAGGCTGCTAAACTGTTTTTGACAGGTTTTTGTTCAGAAATAAATTGCTGGTTGAGAGAGAATTTTGGTGCTTCTAGTCCCCCTTGACACTGTGGTTGTATTTGTGATGCCTTGGTATTGTATTGATGATACAATGCAAATGTCAACAAATAATATGTGTGTTGTTATAGCACTATATATCAGAATAGTTTACAGAACTGCCCCAAAAAATACTCTTCTCAGATAATGAAGTTTCTTTACACCTCATTAACATTGTTCAACTTATCTACATCATGCAATAGCAAAGTATTCCCCCAGGATTCCCCCATCCTACTCCTGATTTTTGTCATAAG
Organism: Nycticryphes semicollaris; assembly: GCA_013400055.1. Classification (NCBI taxonomy): domain Eukaryota; kingdom Metazoa; phylum Chordata; class Aves; order Charadriiformes; family Rostratulidae; genus Nycticryphes; species Nycticryphes semicollaris. The sequence continues at coordinate 208,126 of VXBJ01006468.1, read as the reverse complement.
GTGGTTATCAGGTAGGTCTAATTTTCAAACATCCTTTGGTTTTGTACAGCTTGTGTGATGGAGATGGAGACCCAGATACCTACAGTTTCAGGTGAACCTCTGAAAATCCCTGTATACAAGGAGGAGAAAAGTGGAGTGCAAAACAAAGCAACAAAAAAGACAAAAGCATAGAACGATGGCAGAAACAGGACATGGAGTGGCAGCAACCAGATAGGACAAAGAGGGACAGAGAAAGAAACGTCTCCATTTTCATGTGCCAGGAATTAATAATAAATTTCTAGACATTTGGACAAGTTCTTTTCATACTTGTCAGAAGTTCATCTTTTCTAAATTCCTATTAGCTCGTTATCTGGTCAAGTCAGCCAAGTCAGTGTGCCAAGCTCCTATCCCTAGAGGCGTCATTGCTCCAATTAGTCAACAAACCACTTGGTGTCTCTGGAAAAAAAAAAAAATAATCAGGCTGTCATTACACTAAAATGGGTACTTAGGAACTGGAAGACCTCAGATCTTCAAATACCTATATCCTATGTACTTCCTAACTTTCCAAGTTGTGAAATGGAGGCAGTTTCTCTTTTGCCTGTGTGGTATGATTTACATTTTAATTAATTCATTACTGTCTGAAGTATGTTGCAATCATTGGATGAAGGAGACTGTATTTATTTAAGTTAGTAGTATTGCTGTTTTGAAGACTTTTCTGATCTGTGGAAATCAGTAGATTCAGTGCCTAGGCCAAATTCTCAACAAATGCCAACTCTTTGTCTATTTCTTGTAAAAAGGAAACTTTAGCATTGCTCCAGAGACACAAGGAGTTCAGCAATCCATTAATCCCCAAATTTGTCTAAGTCCTGGATTAATTAAAAATATGCTCAGCAAAGCTCATAGACTTCTGCTACAGGGGCTCTGTGGACTCAAAGCAAAAGAGATCAAAAGAAGACTAAACATGCACAAGGTCATGTTCCCAAATGCCCTTCAGAGACAGATCCACCAAGGAAGAGAAACTTCTACTGTAAACATCACCAACTCAGATAAGAATCGGTCAGAACAATAATGCTTGAGAGTCTTCTTGGAGAGGGGAAAATCCCTCCACTTCACTTGGCCTCTACAATGTAATCTTAGAAAACCCTGAAACAGCACCATCAGAACAGAAAAGATTACACTGTTCCAGTGTGATTGCAATGGCATTGCTAAACTGATCAGCCCTGAGGAGAAGCCTGAATTCTGTTTCCCCCAAGAGAGCTATTGAGCTCCTTTTTCAAATGATGACATATAGAGGCATTCCTTGGAATCCCAAATGACTAACACATTTCTTTCATAGGACTGCATTAGCTGCACGGGTGTCAAAGACATTTTGAAAGGCTATTCACTCACGAATACAGAAGGACTGTCCCCTGGTGTCTTTCTGTCCCAAACCAACAGACAACTGCCTCCCTGATGAGGCAAATCTGGCTGGATCTTGTAGTCACAGACATCTATCAGAACCTCAGGAATACAAAAACTAGGGCTAAAAGATAACTTGGGAGGCCATTTCATCATTCTGCCCCTCAGGAGGATTTAACCTCTAGTGATTTAAGTCCGTAACTTCCCAGACAGTGTACTCTGGCACAGCCCTATCACCAATACCAACATGCCAAGGAAAGGTTTCATAGATTCATAGAATGGTTCAGGTTGGAATGGACTTTAAATATCATTTAATTCAACCCGCCTGCCATGGGCAGGGACACCTTCCACTAGACCAGGATACTCAAAGCCCCATCCAGCCTGGCCTTGAACACTTACAGAGATGGGGCATCCACAGCTTCTCTGGGCAACATGTTCCAGTGCCTCACCACCCTCACAGCAAAGAATTTCTTCCTAGTATCTGATCTAAATCTTCCCTTTTTCAGTTTGAAGCCATTACCCTTCATCCTATAGCTCCACTCCCTGATAGAGTCCTTTCCCATCTTTCCTGTAGGCCCCCTCTAGGTACTGGTTTCTTTATTGTACATCCTAAACATTCCTTGTGTAAAGCCATTGCTTTCTGGCATAACTCAAGAGAGTGCAGGCAAACAGGTTATTCCCCACGTCTCTGCAGCGATCTATAGCCTTGTCTTGTCTTCTCTATGCTGTGCAGCCTCACAACAGTCTTTCCTCTTGGTCATTTCTCTAAGGTTCAGAAAGAAGATCCTTGTTGCTCTCCCCTGGTCCCTCTCCAGTCCATCCATGTATTCCTTCATTCACAGAATTTTAGCAGAACTTTCACCCCTGCTGTGTATAGCAGAAGAATTTTTTTTCTTGCATCTTGTGGTTTGTACGTCTGTTTACACAACCCAGCATGTTGTTTGCTTTTTTGTATTTTGCAATAGCATGACATTGAGTCACATTCAGTCTGTGATTGACTATAACCCCTGGAGCCTTTTCTGAAGATCTAAAGCACTAAGGTGATGAGACAAACTTATCCCTGGCAATCTTGCCCTTTCAGTCAGCTCTAGAAGACTTGTGGGATAACTTAGCCCTATGAGTTTCACATCTGGCAAATTATCCAAGAGATTTCACTGTCAATTCCTTTTTATTTTTTGTGTGTATGTAACAGCCCAACTAAACATAATATAGTACAGTGGATCTAATGGCATCAGTTCTTGATAATTGAACTTTTCATGAAGGGAATGACCGCAGAAAGGAAGCTAATTAAAATTAAAAATTTTTCCTAGTTATTTTATTTTATGGCCTTTGCCATAGGCCAATGGATTCATAGTCCGCCTTGCTTATTTTGTTCTATCTCCTTGTGAAAACAAGTTGAGTTTGAAATAAAGCAGAGTAAAACAGTGAAACAGAGGACACACAAGTGACAGACGTGGCTGGAAGATGAGTTGCGGAATTCAGCTTGTGGAGTCACGCCCAGGGGATTGAGACAAGTCCTTGTGACTTGCTGTCTTACTAATGCTTTTCTACATTTTCATGATTCCTGATGGATCCAATAAGAAGGAAATATTTATGAAATAAAAAAAAATAACTGGAAAAAAAATCTGTTTAGGCTGTCTAACTGAAATTGGAAGATTTCAGTGAAATATGTAAGCATTTGCAAAAATTTAATCACAAAGTCCTTCTCTGTCCATAAAATATTCTATGAAAAAGATTTAGGTTGTTGTGTTTGTTCTTTTAAGGGATCAGAAAAAATGTGGACTGAGAGAGATGCGTATTACCTGTGAAACTTCAATCTGTGTGTTACTAGTGGTACCAAAGATAATCAAAACAGAATGAGAGTAATAGCTGAATTATTTTTCACCATTTCTATGTTCCTTTTTACATCCTTTTTGCTGTTCTGTAAATAATAGCAGCTTATTTACTTTAATTATAGCTTTTTAATCAGTTCCACCATTGAGTTCTCAAATATTATCGCAAAACTGCCTTAGCACAGTTTGTAAATGATTAAAAGAAAACACTAAAATCCCCCAAGCCTGTACGATTTGGTTTAATGTTACCACAGGATAATATTCTGGTATCACTGGGCCAAAGCTTACTGTACTTACTCAGTTTTCACTCAGTTGTTGCTCTTGCAGACCTTCTAGAAGTTGGTGAAATTAAATTAAGTCTAAACGAGGACTTAATTTAAAATCAGTTCCATGAGAGATGTTTTAAGCGTTTTCAAAAATCTGTATTGTTACCCCTTATTTTTGTTGGTTTTTTTTTTCCTTTGGCCTAAGTGCGGCTAAGCTTATTATGCATTGTATCTTTAAAAGCTTTACCTGCAATTCCATTAGCATTCATTTAAGGTAGCACTTTTTGCAGTATTAAATATGTAGTTTGGTTTGATGTTTCTGAATTTAACGTGGCAGTCTTCAGTTGAACACAGTAATCATTCATGTTTGACTGAGGGGTATCATATGATAGGAGAATAATTGTCTGAAAATAACATCCCGGATTTCATCCAGCTCCTGCCACCATTGCACTGGCAACAATGAGCCCAACTTTAATATGCATGACCTAAAATGTACAGAAAGCAGAGTGAGGGAATGGAGGGGTAAAAAGCCAGCAAGTGTCATGGGATGACACTATGCAGAGTCTGCAAGACTACGAGGAGTATGTACTGAGCACAAGAAAACACTTATGCCCCTCCGAAGTTCAAGTGCGGCCATTGGCTGTCTTTTATTTCTGTGCTGTGAGCTGGGATTTGGCCAGCAGCAAGGCAAAAGTGATGGGTTTAGTGTAATACAGATCGATCAGAACAACTAGTCAGGATGAAAAACTTGGAAGACATCCAGTACAGCAGCCTATAACATTAATAGCATTAAAAATAATTTTCGGGCAGATCAATATGAATCCTGTTTGCTTAGAGCCTGAGGGTGATTGAAGAGAGAGGGAGCCTTGGGAACAGAGTAAGTGGAAACTCAAAGTGTGTAACATCTTATTTTCATCAAGCGAACATAAAATGTTTGAAATCTAAGTCCATTTGGCAAAATGCTTGCCAGCCCCGAGCAGTAGTCTGTCTGACGTAGAGGAAATCTGGCTGAGTTCTTAGAGATCGTTTCACCGGCAGTGACCTCCCAAGCGATGGGCATCACAAGGATTTGACTGTAACTGATGAAAGGGAATTCTGGTTGTGGGTGGGATTTAGATTCTTTTCAGACAGGCCTGGTGAAACCTAATTTTCCCTTTAGACAGAGATCCTGCAGGCTATAATGCTTGCTGGAGATAATGTCACCCCTGAAGCCAGGTGGTAAACTGGCCAGAAGCTAATCAAACTGAGTTTAATTAAAGAACATGATAGGATATTAATATAATTCCCGACCTTTCCTTGTCCCGAGTCCAATATTTTTCTTTGTTTTTATTTGAAGTTTATTTACATGAGAATAAAAATAGTCTTAAGGGTTTATCGCGGTAAAGAGAAAAACAGGTATGTTGGCTGTGTCTCCTCTGGCATGAAAATTAGTAGTTCACTACAGTTCTTCACAAAATTTTCACTTGCAAAAAGTGGCATGGGTGCAATGTTCGTTCCTTATTAATGCCTGAACTTCATTAGAAATCCTTCTTCCTTGTTTTTAATGAATTAAATGCATTATCAGGTATTAACCCATTTCGGAGCTGCGTCTCTTCTTTCCATTTTCCCTGGTTTGCCAGTCAGGCTGGTGGAAATCTGGGCGTTGTCTGGGAAATTCTAATGTTTCGAAACTTGGGTTTGTTCAATATTAGAATTAAAATTTGAAGTATTCTATATGCAATTTTCCCTCTCTCTACTGTCCCTAAAGGAAAGTTCTCAGAGCATTTCAGTGTAGAAATAACAGACCATTATGTTTAAACATTTTTATTGAACAAAAATGTTTTAACATTCCTAGATCCATGTGTTTTGGCTTGCTTGAAGCAAATCCAAATATTTTGTTATGATGTGACCTTGTGTTACTCTGTACCCACCCAAGCACTGCTGTGGGCTTTGTGAAGGGTGATCTAGTGTCCTGCAGGCTGAGGTTACACCAACTTCACACCTAGCCCCAGCCTAACTGGATGGAAGGTGGTGGCCTTTGGCAAATTTATTAGTTTGACCCTTTACCTCTGCAATACGCATACATATGAGGATGAAATGCATGTTTGTCTTACAAGAAGTGAAAATAAATGCTCCAGACTGATTGGGGGTGGGCAAGAATCCAAATTGTATTTTCCAGCTGCTTCTCCCTGGGTCTATTTCAATATCAGCAGCCAGTACAGAGAGGGTCGGCAGAGTGGCTGCTGGAGGTCACCCAATGGACAGAAGAGCTGGCTAGCGATATCAGTTGTTTGGGGTTTTTTTTTGGTTAGCCTAAATTAGCAAACCCTGCTAAAAATTAAAACACTTTTTTCACTTCTTGCTCAGAAGAAATCTTGCTACTCTGCAGAGCTGCAGCCTTGTGAACTTTATCTGTTTAAAATGAAGTCCATTTCTATTCTCTGGGTACTGCACAGGTCACAGTCATGTTTCTAATTACCAATTAGACTTCCATTAAGAAAATGAAATGAGTTTTATGTGCTGGTTGTCAAAGGTCCTTATAGCTGCCTCATTTCATGTGCCCTGTCCGTTCAGGCAGCAAGCAAAGGAACAGAAACTTACTCAGGGGTAGTAAACAAAAACTGAAATCCTCTGCCCCACAAAAGGAAAGACAGAGGCTGAGATGGAGAATCTGCAATGACTTCTCATTTTTCATTCCCTTCAGTTGTGTTTTTACTATCTGCCATGAGCAGTGTGAACAGAATGTTAAATATGCCCTTAAATTACTCATGGAAAGAAAAGGTCACACACACGTACACACTTCATCTCTCTCTCTCTCCTTCTCTTTCTCTCACGTGTGTGTGTATTGTGTTTTTGTATGAATGTGTGCAGAGAGACCCCAACCCTAGAACGCTGAACTGTGGGACCAATTTATTTGTTTAGAAATTTCAAGAGGGAGAGGTTATAAATAGTCATAAATTCAATTTATTTATAAAGCATTCCCTGTCAGGCGTCACTGCACTGCACGAACAATTATAAAAGAATTGTAGTAGATTAAAAACATAAATTAGAGCATCATAAAATGCACAAGAGTGAGTGGATTAAAATGCATTTGACAGAAATGTTTTGAAAGTGGGATTTGATGAGCTCTTCTGGGTGGTCAGTTGGAGAAAAGTCTGTGCTCAGCGGCCTACTAAAACAAAGATTCAGGGCCAGTTTTCTGCAGGGGGTCTCTTGTGGCTCTTTAGCTCTTAGCTCAGTAGTTGAGAGTAATTCACAGAGGGTCTAAGTTGTGCTGTATGTGGCTATGGTTTCTTGAGGAGCCCATGTTTGCTGACATCTGATCCCATGCTAGCTGCTCAAATACTTCTTTCTTTGGCTGTTCCCATCTTTCCTCTGCTAGCTCTTTTCTATTCTAGAAACATGCCCCAGGTCATGTTTCTAGAACGAGAGAGGCAGTGCCAGTCATTCTGTCAGCTCAGTACATGGCGGTGCCCCCTTCAAATTGGAGTTCCTCCTGCAAGGCAATTCAGGGAAGGTTCTTTAGTGTTATCTGAGAAGTTAATAAAGAAGATCAAGAGAAACAAGGAATGTAGTCTGTAGACAATTACTGACTTACATAGTAAGAGGATAATACTTTTCATTTTAAAATTAGTTGCAAAATTCTCCCTGATTTTAGAGTATATTTTAATCTTGCCTCACATGTACCAGAATTACTTAAAATTTTGTAGGATCAGATCTCTCTTTTTCTTTTTTTTTTTCTTTCTTGTTTTTAAACAAACAAACAAAAAAAAAAACAAAACAAAGCCAACAAACCAGAAAATCCTGTAAACTTGCTAAGAGAAAAGATGCTTCATTTAATTAAGGGTACGGAATGCAACTTCACCACACCCCTTATCCTCAAGGGGATTGTAAAAGCCCCCGGCACACAAAGTCTCAGTATGGGTACATTTCTATAAGAAGTCACTATCCATATGTTGAACTCTGTTGTAAATTCAGAACTTCGTTTTGAGGCCCAATTTTTGGTCATCTCTTAGAAAAGATGACTGAATAAAAAAAACCTGGATGTTCTGCAGCATATCTGTCCATATAATAACAGTATAAGTTTAAAAGGCAGACAAACTAGAGTTGTCATAATGTTAATTCCAAGCAGTTAAAAAATTGTCAGCTCCTGAAATCATGTGAAATCATCATGATTTAATCAAGATTAAATCAATTAATCATCTTGAAATTAATAAATGTTATGGGCACAGGATTACTTCTTTTCAGGAGGCAGATGCTTGAGATTCACCTTCGCTATGTTTCTTTCCTACTACTAAGAAGTTTAGAGACTCATTGAGTGATAATGTACTAAAGGCATTGATTGTGTAATGGTAATCAGATTAAAACAATATAATGAGGAGAACTCCAGACCAGTGACCCTAGGAACCAGCCTATAGATGGTGTAAAACCATAAAATCATTAGAATAGTTATTGCTGAGGTCAAGTACCTTGTTTCCAAAAGCAAGCATGCTTGTTTTTCCTGCTTAGATGATGCTCTTTAAAGAAGACCTCCTAACGAGTCAATATTTAATTAGATAGGTTTTTTTAGAATTATGCCTAAAGTGCGATATATATTTACTGTTCTGCCTGGCAACAAAACGCTCAATATTTAACACTAATACAATTTTGAGCATAGAAAGGATAGGTTATGCTAGAGGGGACTCTTTTTAATATTATTATTAATAAAAATTATTAATAAAATGGAGCACTGAGGGTTTTTTTGGCTGATTAGACTTGTATGTCTCACTGCTTACATGATCAAGCTCGAACACCTAACAACAGTAAGTAGTCAATTTCTAACTTGAGTCATTTTGGGAGATAGATAAGACACAATATGTCTTGTGATGATCTATTAGATATAACTGTCATACTGAGGCTGCTCTGATTTAAATGGATGCTTCTGGTATCCTGTCCTTAATCAGCAGTTGGTAGATGGACAATTGACTGTGGTGTTTCAAATGACTATGTTAACCTTGGGAGAAGACACCAGACTGCTTCTGAAACTACATAAAGGAAACTAGTAAAAGCTTTCTTCTAGGGGTGAATTTAATTCCTAGGCACGGTAACACACCACCTAGCCAGCTTTTAATTTCTATCCAGAGATCCTAAATGAGGCTCTCTCAGTCATAAACTTTATGCTGCCTTCCCTAATGTTGTTTCCTCCTACAAGGGTAATCTCTTATTGGTCTGATTGGAATATAAAGTGGCAGTTCATTTCAATTTAATCAGAGTAGTGGACCAAAACAGAAGAAACTAGGATACAGCATTCTTTACCTCTTCAAATATGTTCAGGTTGGAATGTCTCTATGTGGCCTGCTTGGATGGCTTCAATTCTTGGACACAGTGAAGAAAATCTGAGCCCATAAGGAACATATTCTCTAGCTCATAAATAGGTAGGATCCTATTGTTCTATTTCAATACAAAAAAGATATCTTGAGCAATGACACCCAAGAGGTTTCTGCTATGTCTAGCCAAGACTATAATGAAAAATCTTATATAGGTTAGACATTATCTAACTGGCACCAAAGTCCAAATTTTAAGTCCAAATGGATGCATAATGCTTTATGTGAATCCAGAAAGGGGCATCTCTCAATTGTGGAGAATGAGGTGTCTCACTGGGAAGCACTGATGTGCAATGGAAAGGAAATAGTGAGCTTGTTAGATTATTGTGATAACTAGAGATGTATTTAGATGATAAAATATACATATAGAGTCTCACAAAAAATATAGGTTGAAAGGGACTTTTGTAGATTTAGTCCGAATTCCAACACAAAGCAGGGCTATCTTCAAAACTAAATCAAGTTGCTGAGAATATTTTCTAGTATAAAGGTTTCAAAATAATGCTCCTCTCATATCGTAGTCCAAATGATATTGGCATATCGACCCCTTCTGAAACACAGGATTCTCAATAAATACATTATTCTGCGTAACTGGAGTATGATTCTCCCACCTAATGTTAGTGAAAATATATGTCAAACAATGGTAAATCAGAACAGTGATAGCATTCATCATCGGTACTTTGATTTAAGTGAATAAGGAACATATGGCTCACTGAAAGGAAAAGTGTGTTTTTATAACGTATGTAGCACAGGGGATTGACCCCATTGTACCTTAGCTTTGTATTACAATTGGACTCTGACACAAAAGTTAATTCTACTGAACCCATAAATAAATTCAACTTGATCCTTGCCAAAGTGCTGTAAGAAAAATAAGGAGCTTAGACTAGATCCTGCAAGAGAGCTATGCATGAAGTATTCATTGATTTGCTATGGAATGCTTTAATGTAGGGCATGTGTATCAGGTCTGTAATCATTCAAAACTATTAATGTCCTCTCTTCCATTAATTTCAGCGGAAGTTCTTTAAGTGCATCATGGTCATGTTATAAATTATCGTAAAGTACTGAAGGCTGGCTTGCACTACATTCCTGTTTTATAATTGCTCATTTCAGATTAGTGAGAATTCTGTCTTCATCTGCTTTGTTCTTCTACTTTTGGACCATTTTAAAGCACCTGCATGTGAGAGTATTTCCCATTTAAAGTTGTTAGTTAAAAGGTGGTACTTCTCAAGTGTTTAGTGTGAAATTAACTCTACTCATTGTAAAGTCTGATGTTATATAGACTCTGCCTTTTGTTGGAGTGGAAAGAAGACAATGCTGATCATTTTTGGAAATCTAACCTTTCATAGAATCATACAATGGTTAGAGTTAAAAGACACCTTAAAGATTGATTTTCAGCCCCCCTGCCATGGGCAGGAACACCTCCCACTAGACCAGATCGCTCAAAGCTCCATCTAACCTGGTTTTGAATATCTCCAGGAAAGGGTCCACAACTTCTCTGGGCAACCTGTTCCAGTGCCTCACCATCCTCACAGTAAAGAAATTCTTCCTAGTATCTAATCTAAATCCTCCCCTCTTTTGGTTTAAAACCATTACCCCTCATCTTATCACTCCACTCCCTCATAAAGAGTCCCTTCCCATCTTTCCTGTAGCCCCCCCCCTGTCAGGTACTGGAAGGGGCTACAACATCTCCCAGGACCCTATTCTTCTCTAGGCTGAACAACTGCAACTCTCTCAGCCTGTCTTCATAGGAGCTGTTCTGACTTCTGTTTACTGACAAAGTGGATTATGTTTAGTTGAATGTTAGTCACCTACTTCCTTCTTTGGGCTTATTTTATCCTTGTTTGGTAAAGTGAAATAGTGTTCTTTTGCTCAGTTTTTGGGAATATTATTTTTGGGGAACAGGTAGAAGAAGGGACACTGTGGTTTAGGACCGGCAGTTAAAGCAACTGGAGTTATGTTCATTGGTATGCTATCTTATTGTCCCTTTCTATTTATCAAATACATGGATATGGCTACTTGTTTCTGCAGTGGCAGGACTTTTAAGGAGAAAGAGAAAAGAAAATCTAAACACGTTCTCTCCTTTACTTTTTCCCCCCTCATGTGCTTGTGTATTGTTTTTATGCATACGTAGCTGAAAATGTCTCCTGAGGAGACTATTTGGAAGTAACTCATCGTCAACAAACCTATCTTAGCATCTGCTTTACGGAATTGATCGTTTAAGTGTGTACATGTGGCTCTTCCTTGCTGAAGGTGAAAGTTAACAATAACAGTAGCCCCCAGGTCAGTGTATTCACACAATGAGGATATCCATATCTCAGATGTGATGATAACTTGTAATCCAAAAGTGTGGAATCCATTTTCAGAAAGTTTCTGGGCCGTCTTTCCCAGCACTGCAGTTGAGTCTCCTTACTGCCCATCAGAAAGGGTTGTTTTCCCTACTGGGAAAAATTCTGAGTGCTTCCAGTCTGACTTGTATCTTTCAGAGCCTATTTATGCAATTAGTGACAAAACATCCTATATGACAGAGGCCCTTAAAATACAGCTGTTTTTCTTGGACTACTGAGTATTTACATTACTGAAGAAATATATTCCCTTATGTTTAAGGAAGCTCTAGGGAATAATAATGCAGATACTGTCGTAACATGGTCTAAGGTCAAACATGGAGCTTCAGAAAGGTTCTAGATGTGCAGAGCATGCTGCACATTACTTCAAATATATAAGTACTAGTTTTTGAAACCTGATTTGTAAAAAGCTAAGCAGAATGCAAGCAGAGAGAAACAGCAAAGTCTGAGAAAGCCTTTAGTAATAAACTTTCAGATTGTAAACTCTTTAAACGGAGGTGTATGGGTTGCAAGGACCTGATTGAAGTAGCTCTTGCAAAGAAAATGATATAACATAGTAGTGCTGCTGGGTGGATGGGGTTTGAAGAACTAGGATCAGGATAGAGTGAATCATTCTGAGGACTATTTCTCAAAAACAGCACTGCTCTACTCACTCCTCTCCTGATGGGAGAAAAGCCTTATAGCAACCTACAGTAATTTGCTTGGATTTCCTGTTTTCAGACTCCTTTTATGAATCCAGGATGTCATGAGGTACAGTTTAAAAATTATAAACAAAAGCAAACCTATGACGTCTTTGGAAGGCACATGGGATTAGAGGGGTTTCATACTTAATACAGTAATCCTCTTTTGGAAATATATCTTAAAGCCTTAACAGCAAGTTAATGTTTATTTTTTTGTTAAGAGTAAGATGATGTACAACTTGTTTCTTGCCAGTGTTGGCGCTGGCTAATCTACCAACCAAGAGTAGCTGATGCTCATGACCTATATCTATAAAAAACAAAAACAAACAAAAAAGCAGTGGTAGAACCAGACCCAGAACATCTGTGTATGCTCCAGAGACTGGCCAGTTTTCTAAAATTTTTGTCCTTCCTCTTCCACTCACATATTGTTGGGTTTTTTTCCTCTGGTATTCAGAACATTTTCATTACTATTGCCTAACTAGGAAGTTCCTACTTTGCAATTCTGCCACCTGCAATATGCTTCATGCGTCTCAGCCATATCAGCATGATTCCCATATTTACAAGTAAAAAAATACTGTTCTCTTTTTCTTACAGCTCCAAAATAACTTCCCTCTCTTTGGATGCCATGGTTTGGATTTTTATTTCAAGGGGCAACTCTATTGCTATCTCCTTTCCCTCCCACAAAGGTAGCAGGCAGCTTCCTCCCTCTTTCCCTGTCCGCAGGGAGCTCTGTCAAAGAGAAACGCCAATGTTTGTCTAGCTTGCTTTCTTTTAAAATGGCATCAAATTGGCTTCTCAGAGTAGCGGAAGGTTCAGAATACTTTTGCAGTGCTATGTCCCTTGGGAGCTGGAAACACGGAGGAATAGTCTGCCTAACCTGTGAGGGCAAAGCTTCAAATGAGCAGCCAGAAGCCCGTTTAGTAGAGGCAAATTAATCATTTGGTGGCTGCTGAGGGAAACAGGTTCTCTTCTCACTTCTAACCTGAGGCAAGGGGTGGTTGAGTCGCACCTATGAGTTCACCACACAAGGTGGCATCAGAACTGGGTCTGCAACCCAGGCTCCTGGGGGGCCTAGTTAGGCTGCATCATTACTGAGTTATGTTGGGTTCATAAAGGTTCTTGAGTTTTATGGTATAAGGAAAAAAGGGAACACAAATTAATTATTAGGCTTTTCAAATTCTTCTCAAGTCTAAGCAGGAGTGTCTTCCTGAAATGGTCTAGTAGCAGCTGCACTGTGTAATCTCGGTAGTATTTTTCGTTCAGTTTTAGATCCTGAACGCATTAATTTAAGTGCGGAGGATCATAAAACCTCTCTCCTCTGCTCAGCATTTTGTATCTCATGTTCATTTCGGAGGCTTTTATAGAATTTCATTTTTTTATGGATCTTTCCAACTTAACCAGAGCACTGTAAGGAATTTATTCAAACAGCTTGTAGTTATATAGATGTATGTGTGTATATATGTATGCATATGTATGTAATATTTTGGTATATTATTACCTCAATAATATGGTTCAACAAACAACAGTATTGCAATAACAAAACAGGAGTCTGTAGTCTCATAGGCTTCTTTAGAGGCAAAAAGGTATGAGACTCCTAAACCCAATGAAATGGAACCTGTTAGTTGTTGAAGTACTGGCTGCTCTATGCAGTAGTAAGTATTTAAAAAAAAAAAAAAAAAAAGGTTGTTCTAGAATTTTCTGAGTATTTGCTTTATTGGACTTTTGATTGCATTAGTACAGTGAAATTCATGGAGTGGGAAAGCTCTTCTGGCTGTGCACAGCACAGCACTGTGGCCACAGAAGAAGCACAAAGCCAGACAGAGCTGCCAGCAGCCTGTGTCCTGGAGGTCAAGGACATTGTTTGTTATTAAATCACTGGCCATGGGGTCAACTTTAGGCCTTCCTCTTCAGTTGTTCTGCCAGTCTGCTTCAAATTGGTCTCGGAGTTATTAACAAGAGGTTAGGCTCCTTAATATGCCCTTGGTATCGGTCTCAGCTGTGACCAAGAGAGGGGGTTTGGGATGTTTGTTTGTTAGGATCTACAGCATTTCTCCATGAGCCCATGTCTCTGTTTACAGAGTGAGATGCTGGATGAACTGAGCCCACAGGGCAACTTCAAAGGCAGCCTGATTGAGAGAGTGGTCTTGGACCTATTATGGCTCTTTTTGTTGGAGGGAAAGAGAGCTTGCTTTAATGTGCTGGGTTGCAGTAAGAGAAATAATTTTTTTCCCTTCCAAAATATATTCATTCATCCCTAGTGGGGCCAAATCCATCCCAGGCACAACACTCCCTAACCCCATCCTCTGTTCAGGGCAGGTTCTTTGCCTGCAGGGCCCGTTTCTGTCTTCCTTCAGCCTCTACACAGGCTTTAGCTTGTCCTTTCAATGGCAGGGCATCGCCTCCCAGGCAGAGCTACTGCTGTGTGGGATGGTATCTGTCCCAATGCCGTGCTTATAGAGGCATGTGGGCAGCACAGTGGTGCAGAGCAATGGAAAAGACACTGAGTAGACTTCCCATCACACAATTATTTTGTGGTGGTTTATTATAATTTTTTTAAAGAGGTTTTGTAAGTAAGACAGCTCGTCTTACTTTACAAACGTGTGCATAGATCTTGATCGTTTGGGTCTGTCTATGATTGGTACATCACTTAGTACCCGCTCAGTTGGCAGCAGCAGGGGAAGGAGAAGGGCTGCCAGGTTAGTCACTTCTCAGAGCGTGCAAGCCTCTGTGGAGCTCTATTCTGTGGCCAAGCCCATGGCTGGACTCCTGGTTGTTAGCACTTTACATGCCAATTCGCTTACTATTTGTAGCTGGAGACATAGTAGTTCACTAGTGTTGCATGGTGGTGTTTTCTTCTCCGAGTTCAATGGGAGAGGAATCCTTAGTGTGCTGAGCTGTCTCTATCTGGGACAATGATGGACAAATTCTGTGCTGTGGGCACATTCAAAAGCTTTACAACTGGATCAGATGACTACGGAATTATACTTTTTTAGGTATTCCCTGTATGTAGCACTTGGGGATAATATTGCAGACATTGTGAAAGCATTGTCTAAGGGAAACCCACAATATTTTAAAGCACAGATACATGCCTGCTACTGTCAAATGGAATTTCTCAGTCATGTAAAATAATATGTTAATGTAAACATGAAGATGAACTGGAAACTGCCTTTTTTTCATCACCAGGTTGCTAGTGAGTTGTTTTTAGTTCCCTGGACCTGAATGGAAGGGATTGAAATGAACAGCTGAGTCAAATGATGGGATGATTTTTTTATAATCCTGTACATTTTATATTGCTGTATCAGTATTAAAGTGTCATACATGTGTTTAGATGGACAGAGGAACAGAGCAATTGCAGTTTGGAGCTGAAAAGGAAAATAAAGTGGTGGCCTGTCTGATTGTCTTGCTTTAGTACTCTATAAGAAATGACCAAGTGTTGCCTTGGTTGTTTTCATTTATTTTTATCTCATCTTTCTATTTCTTTAATGTGAACTTTTAATAACTTACTTCGTAGTTTAACCTTGCAGGCACCTAGTCTCCTTTTGCTGACACTTAGTTTGCACATACTTTTTTCCCACTTGGCTTGCCACTCAGGACTTCTGTAATGATTACCTAATGCTGCAGTTTCCCTCCTACTTAGGTGGAGGTCCCTACCGTTTCTGCAATACTGCTAATCTTATCCCACACTGGGGCTAAAATACCTAGAGATGAAAGGCAGCGAGCCTTTGTACTTGACTCCAAAAACGTGCTTGCTTGTCCTGAATCAGACTGTACTGTCACTGGAACTGGCTTTGTCTGAATGTGCTTAATTGCAGCCTGCATTTCACAGGGGCATTTTAATTTCTGAGGGAATGACTAAAAGCCCCTAGAGTTACTCAGTCTGATCTGTAAATCATTTACCTCCAATATTCAGCCTACTTATTCCCCAGCAACAGAAAAGGGAATCCCAAAGAAGGTACAGTGTGATGCATGCATTAGTCTCAGGTGTGCCCCTCTCTTTATTATATACTGTTTCTCTCTTCAACATTGCATCCAGCAATGTTTCCTCTCCACAGGTGGAAATGGGCTGGATGCAGTTCCTTCTGATGGCTGCCAAGATTTGCCAATGTACTCCACAGGGAGCTGAATGCTAGAACGTGCCTGCTGTCCCCTTCCCCTCCTCCTTTGCACAGGCCTGTGTGGTGCTCAGTCCCTACCAACGCAAGGGCAGCAAATTTCAGAGCCTAACCAAAACTTACTGCCACTATCCTTGCTGCCAACTGTCCAGGAGTGAGGAGGAAAGCCCTCTGGCAAGCCATGGGTGTTAGGCATAATGCAAGTGGCCAGTCAGTTGGAGGCTGCGTGGGTGGGCTGTAACAAAAGAAAACATCCTTATTATCCATTGCTTGTCACTCACGCTAACCCTTGTCTCTCTTGTTCTCTTGTCTTCCCCAGGAACGAGTGGAATATCTCTTTCTCATAATTTTTACAGTGGAAGCATTTTTAAAAGTAATAGCATATGGACTTCTCTTTCACCCCAACGCTTACCTCCGCAATGGCTGGAATTTACTAGATTTTATAATTGTGGTAGTAGGGTAAGTACCAACGTTTTGTCTTTGAATGCACCACACAGATGGCAGCCTTTGGGGAGCACGAGGGTGGGTAAACACTTGATATGTTTTGTACAGGTGATGTTAGAGGTTGCTGTCCACCATGTTCCTCCTACAACCACCTTTTGTCCCTCCTATGTCAGCCCCCCTACAGGAATCCACATTTTACCAAGTTTTACTGTGTAACCTAAAAATACAGTTAGCTCACTCTTCTTCTGCAGGTATGACTTGATTTATCTGGAGGTAAATATTAAGGTTTGACAGTCAGTAGATGTCCATTTTCTGTCTCATATCCCTTGCAGCTTAGCCTTTTCCAAGGCTTTTAATGGTTTGCAAGACATGGACATTAGACTGCTCTTTGGAAACAGGAATAGAAAGAGGAAGCAGTGCTAGGCTGTGGGACAAAGTCAAATGCTTAACTAGAAGAAAATCCCTTTGTTTGCAAATGTGTATAAAGAATATCTAGGTGGGATCCTTTAATTAAGATTATAGTCAGGTGACAGATAAATTTCGTCATCTTGTGAACTTTTGCTGTTTTTTTCATTCTTGAAGATGGATGAAAAATTTAAATCTCAGGTGTTCATACTTAAAAACAAGTTATTCAGTTCAATTGCACTATTCTGCTGGAGATTTCAACACTTTTGATTTTGACCCTTTTAATGTTTTAACCTTTTTAAAAACTGGTTTTGCTATTGTAGATCAAATTTCTACCTTGAGCTGCAACCTTTCTAATCCCCTTATTCCTTCCCATGTTTTTCAAATTTGGCATTTAATTTATTCAAATAAAAACAAAATAAAACACCTTCTGCTTTTTGTACCTAAGGGTATGAGGTAAGCAAGGGGTTTGAATTGTGGTTGTTAAAGGGAAGAGGTGAAGAATAAACTGCTTGTGAAGACAAAGAGAGGTATTTCTTTGCCTGAGTAATTTGTCCCATCCTCCCACCACACCATTGTTAAAGATTTTCATCGCCCACAAAAACTTGCAGTCATTTTAACTCTTTACCAAGGAAACCCTGCATCAGCTCCTAGGGGAAATGCCAAAAGTGACACTCTGTCATCAAAACCCCTCATAATTTCTGTCCCAAACTAAAGTCCATCTAGCTGTTTGACCAAATTTCTGGTGGCTCTAAAAAATTACATCAGCAAAATGCTGTGTGCTACCCAGTTCCTCCCACTTTCCATGATCCTTGGGGAAAAGTGGATGGAAAGAGAATTCTCAGTGAGGAGGGGGAAGGACAAGCTGAAACCTAGTCTTATTCCCAAGACCTCTGTGCTTCCACGTTGACATAACATTTCTCCTTATGATAGTGCTCAATGTCTTTCTCCTTCACTCCTACCTGCAACAAGAGAATCCCACAGCAAATTAGTAATTGGAAATTGGAAAATCCCCAACCCCTACCCTGGCATTGTTGTCCAATTCCGTAGCTGGTTCTGCCTTTGAATGCCCTCAGATATTTCATATGCTTAAATTGAAGAAAGATTGGAGAACAAGTCTTTTGAGTGTGATTATTCCCTTTTCATTTTTATGAGAAAGAGACTTTTTAAAGAGAGGACACATTACCTCCTCTTCTTCCATTGGAATGTGAAAGAGCAGGGCTCTGGAAATCGCAGGGCAGCGTTATACCTAGTTTAAGTACAGTCCTTTTCAATTTTCCTACTAGGATAGTTAATCAGCAAAAAAAAAAAGGTTCTGAAATGAATTTTCTTGCCAATGATAAAAGCTGCAGCTCTCAGCTCTTCTCTCTGTTCTTGACTCCAGCACCTCTCAGTCACTAGATGGGGAACAAAAAATGTAACTGGGGAGGGATTACGGCAGTATGATAAGCATGGCCAAGACTCCAAGGTTTCTGTTAAATAGTAACAATCTCAAGTGACAGATTCTACTTCAAGGCCAGACGGGTTCCTTTGATGTTTATCTGTTTAAACTCACTGTAGAGCACCACAGCCTAGGCTGGTGCGCTGCTTTTTCTCTCCACAACCTCCCTGCAAAATCTATGTGGTGATGCCATCTGTTCCTGTTCTGCCCGGTCTTCTTTTCCTAGGGGCTGTCTGAAAGCCCTCAATTACATTATGTTTAAATTTCAGCATATTTGAATATTTTGTCAGGGTGGAAGTTGCGTGGAAAAGGTTTAAGATAAATTTTAAGGAGAGTGAGGAGGAAGAAAGTGAGTGCTGGTAACAATGTTTCCTGGTGGTGCCTTTTTCTGCCTATTGATGGAGCTATTGGAGAAAGCTGAGTAATTTGGACACAGCTGTAGAACTGGCCAGAGGCATTTATTTGGCATGTGGGGCAAAAGATGGTGTGGGATGCATACTGGAAGCATCAAGTCCCAAAATGACTGTGGTAATTGCCATTAATGCGTGTTCTGCCTTAGAAACATCTTCATTTTTAATGATGATTGCTACAAAAAATACAAAGACCAGGTGGGAAGTATTTCTTCAAGTACTGTTGGAAATAAAGGAGCAAAAAAAAAAAGACAGGTTTTGGATCCTCTGTCTCTAAATCTACATAATACATACTGCTTACCACATATATCTTGAAGAGATAATACAGCGCAACTGCCTTCATTTATGTCAAAACATACAAGTCAACGGAGAAGAAGGAAAAGGAGTATGTGTAGGACCAAGCATAAATTCTAGACGGAGGTCTCAGTTTTATAATTATTATTTTTTTTTATAAAAATGTGCCTGCATACTTTCCTTTGCCTTCTGAAGCAGGTGCCCTGATATCCAAAGGGATCTTAGAGTCAGTGGTTCTAACAGGGCCACAGGAATACGCAGCAGCAGCAGCAGAGGGGAGCACTTGAACAAAACTGCGATGTCTTTTGGAGAAAGGATACGTTCTAGACCTGTAGGCTTGTAACAGCTCATCGCTCTTGCAGTGTGAGAGATCTGTTTATTCCTCAGCTAAACTAGAATCCAGCTTTAAAATTCTTATCTTTAAATAGCCTATCACCCTCCTATACCAGTACCATTAAATGCTGCTTTCAAGAAAAATGTCTGTGGGGAGCTCTGTGGATAAGAATATTAGGTAGGAGCAGAGATCATACCCTTAAAATGCCTAATGAGGCACAATCCACAAACACTAATGATAGTCAAATTGTATCCTGCTTCCTTCAGTTTTACTCTTCCTCTTTTGAAAAACATTAAAATTTTCAGATATAACAATGATGTCCTTTAATATTAGGATGTTGGAGGAAATTTCTCTTGAGAGAAGACTAACTTGACAATATTGTGGTAGAGGGATATCTGCCTTTCCTGGCAGTGCTGTGGTTTGTCTGCCAAGCACAGTCATTCTCTAAGGGCCCATAGCTTCTGCCAGTAAAAAGGCGTCATAGTTTGAAAGGCAATCTTACTTGGGAAGGTAAGCAGTGAAGGTATTTGGAAATGATGTGAAATTCAGAGCAGACTGGAAAATGTGGTCATAGTATATGTCTTTCTGAAGACCTGTGGGGAGTTTCTAAAGGGCAGACACAAACACATTCACAGCCACAAATCACAATTGAACAGCAAAGCATTGTGAAAAAAATCATTGTACTTTACTGTTTCTTTATACGTATGAGGGTTCTTTCAGCTGTATTTTCTGCTGATTTTTGGCCTTAGAAATACCAAGCCCTCTGTTGTCTCTTTATATTCTGTAGGCCCTTGACAAGTTCTTTTTTTTTTTTTGTGCTATAAAAATCAGCGTGCCCTTGCCACAGAGGAAGAGACGAAGAGTTGTAGAGCAGGTTACAGCCTTATCATGCTGCTGTTGGGGTCATCTAGCAAAGCAAAAATTGTTTTGATATTTCAGCTGTCAAAAAGGAAACAAAAATGCAAGAAAGAAAAACGGTCATTCCTCACAAGTCAATGTAAAAAAAAAAAAGTGAAGTATATCCATACATGGATACGTGTGATGGAAACTTATTTTCTGCTATTTGGTTCGTGTGTGTCAAATGAATTTAGTTTAGGTGTAGCCAAGTCACAGGTGAAACTAGGTACTATCTATCTGTCTCTTGTATGGTTGGAAAAAAATTAGCTGAAAAACTAAGAGACTAAAGAGATCATAGAAACTACAAATGGTATACAGATTGTGGGTTTTTTTTCCCAATAATGGAAGGGACCATCAGAAGCCTTATCTTTTTTTCTGTGTCTTATCATTGGTGCTATTTCTGAACAAAACATTTCATTATTTATTTATTTATTCCTTCTCTTGGGGTCATACTGAGTTACAGCCAAAAAAACATGTAATAGTTGTAGCCTCTGAGTCATAGATGTCTGCCCATGCCTTAACTCAGGAGATGATGGGGACAATGGAGCGGGATTGGCAAGATGTACTGTAAATTTGAAGAGCGGAGTAGAGTTTCAGTAGGCCAGATTGGGCACAGCCTGGACCTCAATACAAAAGGGAAAGAGAGTGAAACAAATGAGAGAAATAAAAAGTTGTATTGTATTAGTAAAAAGCAGGATTAGTGCAGGGGGAGATATTAAGCGTGGAGTAAATGTGTTAAAGCAGGATTAGCAGGAGTAATGCAATTCAAGTTCAAATGTAGGCTTTTAAATGAGAAGCAGCGGGAATTACTGCAAATTATTCCTGAAGTGCTGTAGGCAGATGACTGTGGGTACCTCAAGACAGCACGTTTAGCACGTCAATGCTGGAGCACACAAACTGGGCCAACTGGCCTGCAGTAGAGCTGCATTATTCTAGGAAGGAATGTTCTATCTCCAGTGGAGTAAACCGTCCTACTGGTTGTATTTCTGCTCCTCCTGAATTAATTTAGGCTCTTAGAATGCAGAATTCTAGAGCAACCCCTGGTTTACTCATTACACAAATGGCAGAAGAAATGCTCTTGGTGCCAGCTGCCAAGAGCTGCTGCTTGGTAGAATATGGGGCCAGTGATAATGGGGACCAGCAGAACAGACCCTCAGTTTTGCACAACTGCTGACTCAGAGTTCCTTGAGATTTCTTGTCTTCAGCATTGCAAGAGAGCTGAAAAACAGCATAAGAAACTTTTTGCAGTGAATTCTTTTTCTCCAGAGGATCCCAGGAGACTGGGACTGTTGTATAGGTATGTCACTCATCATCTAGTATGGGAATTCTGTTGACTAGGATGATAGAAATGTTAGAATAAGAAAAAGAGCACATTTCTAGAGCTTAATCACCAGCTTACTGAAAAATACATTAGCCCAAATTTGACTTACAGTGTTTCTATTGTGAAAACCAGCAGAAAATTGCAACTCTATAATTTGTGTACACAGCTCAAGAAATACATACATCCCAATAATTCATGTTCTTTGCATCAGCCCTTGTTTATCTCTCTCTGTGATATCTGTAGTCAACGCAGTATTTCTCACAGGCTCTGTTTTTGTCTTCTCTGCATCCTGCTTCTCAGTCTGCAACACCTACAACTCAGCATCCAACCTCCCCACATACAGTTTTTCCCACGCTTGTTACCTAGTTGTTAAATCTTTCTGCAGTGCTTGAAGTTGAGGCTTTGAATAGATCCATTTAGGAGTTCCTCAGTCACAGCTGACAAGTTTTATAAGACTCTTCATATGATTTTTTTTAAAAATCAAAACAAATAAAAAACCCCAAAATACCAGCCTGCTTAAGAAACTAATTTCACGTTTGCACTCCCCTAATTCACGTTTTTGTTTAGTGCTGGGGAAATGCATTGGCTTAAGGTACTTCAGTAAATGAATCCTCCTTTTTCTATCCAGAACAGACTTCCTATGTTTGTGGCCCTATCAGTAATTTTTAACAGTGGGCTGCAGGGATTGGAGCTCCTTGTAAAGCAATCAGGCAGCTCAGTCTCTGCTTGATATGCAGTTTGGGGGCTCTCTGTGGAATATGCCAGTCAGGGCGTATAGATGAGATCCTGACAGAGGCACTGCAGACTGCAAAGTCTGAGAGAGAAATCAGACAGTGCTGTATCCAAGCCACTCCAACTAGGCTGTTCCTGGCATCCCAGGTGGCTTCTTTAAACTTACCTCTTGTACCTCTATGGCACACTATGGGCTGAGGCGTCTCTGCCACTTGCAGGCCAGCTTGTTCTATGAAGCGCCAAACATCCATTTAGACTGGAACAACTTTTAACCTCTGCTGAATTTGGCTGGGTTCAAGTTGATGACTTCAAGGCTGAAAGCAATGTCATTAGCAAATTCATGAGGAATCTGTCCTCCCCCAAAGGTACTAATGTTTTACCAGAAAAATGGAAACTGCTTCCTGAAAGCTAATTTATTAAATCAAGTTCTTATTAACGCATAGGATGAGCCTTCAGCTCCTTCACAGGAGACCATTGTCTTTTCTGCCTTGCTCTGCCTTTTCAAATGCATTCTGAGTGAGACATCTTCTCCTTAAAGCAGCTACTCCTACTAGCCAAGATAAAATATTAAGACTGGTATAATAAAACATTCCAATAATAAGACTCCTACAGTTTTGCGCTTTCTCTAGAAAATGCATCAGGGGATTTACAAATGGATACACAGGCACATAATCTGAGCATAATCTCCTATCTAAAAATTTGCACCATGAAGGATCCCTGCATTTTACACCAAGTTCTACCTGCAGTGACCTTGGTGCATCTTAAGTCCTTGTAAAATGGATGGTAGATAATTAATGATTGGATTAATTATCGATGATTCTTTTTTTTCTTCTCAAGGTGGATTGTTGGTTAAAAAAGATAGCAAAGTATTGGCAAAAGAAAGGGCAAACCCTAAAATATGTGCTTTTTTGCCTTTCTGTTTGACTCCTACTGTGTATGTCCTGACTGGTAAGGACAGGACTGGAGACTGCCTTCAAAATCTGACTCGTGCTCTGCTCTTGGTGACTCTTTAAATTCAGCATGAGGCATTGCCAGAATGGCCATTTTGAAGGACCCAGCATGCAGGTCCAGGGAGCACACTTCCACTAGGAAGGCTGGTCACTGGGGTAGTATACGGTTGGCTGCAAGGAGCCCTTAGGCTGAAGGAGGAGTATGTCACGTTTATGTCTGGTGCAGAAAGAAGCATTTTGCAAAAGGTATAGACATCTCCATTAGGCTATTGCATATGGGAAGAGTCTGTCTCTCCTCCACCATATGTGAATGTCGACTGAGATGTGTGACACTCTTCACAGGTCTGTAAGATAGTTTGGGTGATATGATGATGATGATCTCTGTTCCTGTTTAGCCCAAGCTTTGCTGTCTGCCTACAGATTGTTTCCTCTTTCTTTTTGCAGGCTTTTTAGTGCAATTTTAGAACAAGCAACCAAAGCAGATGGGGGGAATTCAATAGGAGGAAAAGGTGCCGGATTCGATGTTAAAGCACTGCGGGCTTTCCGAGTATTACGGCCGTTACGGCTGGTGTCTGGAGTTCCCAGTAAGTAGTGTCCTTGTTCTTCTTTTACGTATGTCTGTGGTGTGATATGGGGCAGGAGTAATTTGTATTAACAGTTTTGAATATGGAGCATGATGCAGATTATTTGTGGAAGGTTTTTTTTCAAATGAATGTAGGTTCATGATAAACGTGATATTAATCAAAGGATGACCAAACCAGAGCTGAAGGGGAGTGAAGGTTTCAAAGTACGTCAATTCGATTGTGCAATCTCTGTGATCAACAAAAGTGGGAGATACAAGATTTTCATTATTTCAAGCAAAAGATCCTTTAAGTAATTGTGAAGTCACAGTGCATCATCGATACTGTAATGCTTGACTTTGATGGAAATACTGTATGGTGATTTGTGTTGATTCTGGAGGGAGAGGAGCTTTTTCATTAAAGCTGCATTTTCTTCTGTGTATGCGATGTTCTGACCAAGAGTGCTGGGAAGAATTTAAAACCAATGGGACATAGCGCAATGGCACAGTCATGTTTTCTGTTAGTTTTATTTGCTTAAATTATTTGTAATCCTTCAGAGAAAGTCCTTAAGCAGCTTTTGATAGTCTAACATCCATTTTCTTATTTACGATCAATGTATGAGTGACTGGAAGACTGGTAATTCTATTGTGGAGGTGGAATATGGACATAAAAGTGTGGGAGGGTTATATCATTTGGCCTGAGCATTTGTTATAGATGGGACCTGTGGCCTTTTGTAGCTGTCATTGCTTTCCATGTGTATAGCAATGAGAGATTTCCTTAGCAGGAATGGAGTTAATCTTCTCCAGAAGAGCTGTGGAGAGAGTTTTGTTTATGCTAGTTTGATATCTTAAAGTACTTCTAACCTTATTCATTCAAAAACCTTGAGTCAAGTTACCATGAACTCTGTGAGATCAGCTTAAAAATCATTATTTATTTGTTAAAAAAATGGAATTGTGAGGTTCTTTCACTTGTTTTCTGACACACTAGGTTATATTACAGCCATGTTTGCAGGCTTTTCTCCACAATCATAAAGGGTAGAAACTTTTTAAATGAAAGGTGAGAAGCTTTGTAGGAGGAGCTGCAGCACTGATGAAAACAAAAAATACTGAGACAATTGACAGCAATACTATTTGATGTCACAAAAAGTCATGCTTGGTAACCTGTCTGCCAGGCCTCAGCTTGTGCCCAACTTGGGGTTACTACAGGCATCAGTGGGTTGAGTAGAAAATACTGAAAAGCAAATGCTGTCTAGTAGGCAACTACTAACATCCACTATTTGTGCTACCTCCGTTACGGACTACTGCAGTGGTTTGATTCATGCAGACATTCATGTACCATGCAATGCCTTCAGTCCATGCAGAACATGGCTCTGCTTTTGGCCAGATTTGTCTCATGGAGTATATTCTGCCTGTGGTCTTCAGTCTGCATTGGCACTCACTTAATTTGTGGCTGTAGAGTAAGGTTTTGTTGTTCTTTGCTAGTCCTTCTCTGATCTAAATCTTTTGATGCTTTCTAGTTGCATGCCTACTGTATGGTGAGGGGAACGTACTCAACTTTAAGCAAGTATGAACTGAAACTTCAGTGGTGAAATGCTCTTTACACTGTTCTGAAGCTTGTTCTAACATAATTTGAGCTTAACTGTCCTTATAGCCATTGCTGTTTTGGAGGTCATGTGTTCCACAAGTCTCTTGACTTGTGCTCTTAGAGAACTAGAGGAAGGTGAGGGAGCCACATCTGACACAGTTCATACCCATACGCATATATGATCTTGATCTCTGTGTAGACTATCTAATAGCCCATTTGTGGATTTTCTCATCAAGAGAAGTATTTAAATTGTACCAGAACAGAGTAAGGGAGCCTGGTGCACACTAACAATTATTTGGTCTAGACAATGAAATGCCAGTCCAGTGTGAAGGAGGTAAACCATCAACTTAACCTGAGGTACACCCTTTATTGCTCTTGATGGTTCTGACTACAGACATATTTATTGAACTAGGCTTCTTTGGGGCTCGTGTGGCTTTTAGAAAGCCTGCCAATGTCTGTAGCTAATATAGCCTTAATCTTCACTGTGTGTTTTTGAATTGTACAAATGCCTGTTGATTAGCCTAGATAGATGTTATCACATCCATATGTATTAGAGCGTAACTTTTCTCATGAGAGTTTTTAGATAATGTTGCCTAAGCCAACCATAAATAGTACATTATAGGATTACATTATTATATAATAAGTTAGTGCAGAGGTCTAAAAGTCACATCTCTGGGTCTCATTCAAGTTCTGTCCCTGAGACTTTATAAACACCAATGGTTGAGTTACCAACGTTGCAGTTACTGTGTTTTGCTATCTATAAAAAAAAAATGCCTTTGACTTCATTCCACTTCCAAAATACAGTAGACTTTTCCACTCTGAGGAGACGACTCACAATTTATCCAAAAATGACATGAATGTAATATGTGTTGCAGTTTCTTCTCATTTAACAGACTCTGTAAGTGCATGGAAGCAGCATTTCATTAGTAAGAGGGGACCCTCTAGGTCATTGGCAGCCACTTTCTGCATGGAAAGCCCAACATCTGCTGCTTGGCTTGAAGTCCAGATCTAACTACCTCTATTTGGAAAAAAAAAACAAGTCTAAAACACAATGATTCTTATAAACCAAATTTTTGAAGCACATGGTGAATTTTGGATGCAAGTCTTAAACTCTTCGGGATGGGAGTTGGGAAATACATTGTCTGAGGTGGAGAGATTGGCTTGCAGAATGGAATAATTTTTTTCTGAGTTAAAAGGAGTTTGCATGGATTTTTTTTCTCTCTGGCTCAATCCACAGAAAATAGTCCAATTTAAGAGGGACAATGTCTGTATTCAGGTTTGAGCATTTAAGGACCTGTTTCAGAATATAGAATTTCCACATAGTATGATTAGAAGCAGGGGAAAAACAAACTAATTGCCCTCTAAAGTAAATTACTAGTGTCTACATATGGACAGACCTCTAAAGTATATTACTAGTGTCTGCAGATGGAGAGACTGAAACAAAAATCCAAGGTTTAACACTTTCAGAAGTGGCTTCTAATTCTGTATGTCTCATCCTGTCTACCAGTGCTAGACACCTGGATCAACATGGGTATCTGAAAGCTTCAGATAGATGGATAGAGAGGACATTGGCCTAAGAGCTGAAAATCCCTTTTTTCTTAGTCCCATCCATGCTTAATTCCTGGGACTTGCCAGAAAACATCTCAGATGTGCAGCAAAGAATTCAGGGACTGTTCAGGGCAGAAAGTGATTCATCGTTAAGCAGAGTTAGTCCACCTACAGGCAGAAAATCAAAGGTACTTTTGACAATCTCTGTTAGAATCGACCTGTCCCAGCCCCCAAATTACTTTAGTGCATCCTAAAAACAAAAGGATTTGAGGTCCTGAATTCAACAAAGACTGAAGACCATGTCTGAATTACTGTCATGGGAACACAAATATTTCATAATCTTTAAGAGAAACAGATGATTCTTTGTGGTTATATGGACATTCACAACACTACTTACCGTGAGGAAAGGGATAGAGATTTTGCTTAAAAGATGAAGTAGACATTTTTTACCGATGTCACAAAACCAGTTGTAGCATTGTGGGAGAACTCTTCAATGGCACTGAATTTAATGTTTGGTGCCCGTGCAAAAATTGGTGTTAAGCATTTACACATTTCCAAGCAGTGCAATAGGGATTGGCTGAGTTGTTTGGGGTTTGGATTTGTTGAAAGAAAACAGAAGAAAAAAAAAAAAAAGTAGTTTGAATTCTGTTCTTGAAATTATTTTTTTTTTTTTGGAGTGTCATGTACAATTTTTGTTGTAACTGTGTGAGGTGCATGGCAGAACAGTAGGTTAGATAGTTCCCACAGCTCTCATCCCAGTGCTGACAGTTGCTTTGTGAACAAAATAAAATTAAAAGGGATAATTAGACAATCTCTGGGGTTTTATTTATTATTTCTAACTCTTTTTCAAGTCATACCACTTCTGGAAAAACGATTCATTCGCAGCCTGTTTATCCTGGCATTAACTTGTAAATTAATGGGGAATATTTTAAAATGCATATGAATTATATAGGTTTCACAGCAACAAGTCACTTTTGAAAATTAGACATTATCATGTTACAACATTGATACACAGGCCAGACTTCACTATTCAACTACTCTGTTACTGTCATACTACCATATATCTTGTAGTACATACTTTACTACTGGTGTACCAAAGCTGTCTCCTGGTAATGAAAAAAATAATCCCAAAACTTCACCTGTGCATTAGAGCATGCATCTTAGTGTGCCATTAAGATCAATATATTAGTTCGAGAAAGGACAAGGAAAACTATTTGCTTGATGGACATAAATAGACAAGTGTGAAACCACCAAGTGTACCAAAACTTAATCACTTTGGTGTCTTGGGAACTGTTACCCAGTATCTCTTTTGGCAGGAATACATCATTGCAAAGCTTTATAGGGCCAGAATCAAGCCACCCTTTTTGTGTCAGGAGTTTCCTTTTGATTACTCTTCTGTCACGATTTAACATTATTAAATATTTTAAAGCTTGTTTTAAACATTTTGTTCTTGAGGAGGGCAAAAAGAAGCATCTAATTTGTCAATGAGGAAGCATGATCTTATTAAAAAAAGAAAATGATTCCTGACTGTTGCAAAGGTCAATCAGTTACTCTTATGCGTGCTCATTCACGGCCTTTTAACTTGTTAAATTCCATTTCTATCACCTTTATTCAAGATGCTCAATTATATTACCTCATACATTATGTTCATCCTCTTTATGTTGTACTTTGTCTTCGTGTACCTCCATTGTTTCCCCTAGTTATTACCTATCTGATATTTGCCAAACATAATTTATAAGCTCTTCTAGATAACTTGAAAGCCATATAATCTGAGTAGATATTGTGCTCCATATTTGTACTTGATAATGAGATTCTCTGCTGACCACCCAGATTTATGTGGGCAGAAGACCAAGATATCCTTATCAAAGCTAGCAAGGAAACTTGACGGCTCCACTAGAAGAAAAACTTGCCTTTANTTTTTTTTTTTAAGAACCACAAAAAGCTACACCTGTAATGTGTTCAAGCATCACTGGAGTCTCCTAGCAGGAGACAGTTACTCAAAGGCAGTGTAGGTAGGTCTCTAAAACCAGTACGTAAATGGTCTCCTGGAAATGCAACGATCTCATAACTTGCAAAGAGGGTTTGAGCAAAAGAACTTAAGCCAGACCTTCCTCATGACAGTGCAATGTCTTTCTGTTGGTAAAACAGCAGTGTGTAACTGGCTGAGTATATTACTTTTTTAGTTAAAATTAAATAAGACCAGAATTTTCATGCATGAATGCCTAGAAATCACTATCTTTACATGTATTAAAATAACTAACTCTAGCAACTAATTATTCAGAATGCTGCTGCTGCTAAGTCCATGATTGTTCTGAGTTTATGTGAAAATTGGGCACCTTCAAACAAGGTGATTGAAAAATTTAGGCATTTTTATATTTTGGTCTGTCTCAGTACAATTAGCCTTTATTTGCCCTGAAATGCTCTTCTCTATTAAAATTTACAATGCTTTCTAAGTCCAAGCAATGTTCTCTACCCCATATTCATTGCAGTATTTTTTTCATTACCACAGTCCTTTTCTATCCTTTTCCCCAAATCTCTGACATTAATCAGATTTGTTTCTTTGAACTTTGTGGTATGCACCTGAATGGCTCAGATCTATATATGATACTGCATTCACCACGTGAAGGAGTGGAGATGAGAAGTAAAAAAGCCCCTGAGGGCTCTATGAGAGGAGTAACACATGAGGAAAGTTTAGCTCATTTTAGTGTTGCTGGATTGTCAAAATCATCCAGCATGGTGTGTTATTAATTTGCCGTATTATTGCAGGTAGGTGAAGAAAGAAAATCCCAGGAGGTCATAGGACTGGATTTTTTTCTGTTTAGATTTTGTCTGTGTGGGACCTTGCTTGAGTACATTGTGGATACTAAATTACAGTCAGTTTGGGGGGAGAAGTTAGAGAAAAAGTCTTCCAAGTATGTACAGAGTGTTTAGGCTATAGTCCAACATTTTCCAGTGACGATTTTCTTAACTCTAAGATTGGCAATATTAATTTTTTTCCTCATTTTTAAGGAATATGATTTAATCTAATAATTTCAAAGCATAGAGGAATTCTGTCTGTATGATCTCATAATTCAGAGATCATAGAATAGAATCATAAAATTGTCAAGGTTGGAAGGGATGTTTAGGATCGAGTCCAACCATCGACCTAACACTGACAAAAAGCATCACTAAACCATGTCCCTCAGCACTGAAGCTACCCATCTTTCAAATATGGCCAGGGATGACAATTCCACCACTTCCCTGAGCAGACTGTTCCAATGCTTGATAACCCTTTCAGTGTAAATTTTTTTCATAATATCTAATCTAGACTTCCCTGGTGCAACTTGAAGCTGTTTCCTCTTGTCCTAGTGCTTGCTACTTAGGAGAAGAGGCTGACACCCACCTCTGTACAAAGTCTTTTCAGATAACTATGAGATAGATACCCCCCTACTGAAAGAAAAATATGAAGGGACTTTTATAGTGAAATATAGAGTAACTTTCAGAGTTTAAGACAGTAGAAAAATGTCAGACTCACCAGGGTAGTCGTCCTCATGGGCATTCCACCCCCAGCACCTGACTGGCCTGTGATTGCCCCCCTGCTTGAGCTTGCCATGCCTTTTCCGGCCCCTGAGACAAAGCAGCTCAATCTATTACAAGGATTCCATTTTGCAGCCATTGAAATCAACACACACACAGTGCAGTTACTTGGCTTGCATTTGGGGTTTACTGGGGTTTTTTTCAGTGCACAACTGAAATTTTCAGCTGTAATTTCTCATTGTTTTCTGCACAGCCCAAGAAAATTAACACCATTTGAAGTAATAATGTAATTGAGGTAATAAACAGAGAATTCAAGAAGTCCAAAATGACATTTCTTTTAAGAACCATGGGTTTTTTGAATATGGCAAAGAAATGTGAGCCATTTTCTGTTTTTATATGTCAAATAGCACATATTAAGTCTTAAGCAAACACTTAACAGACAGTCAGAAAAGCTTTTTTTTTTTCAAAATGTGTGTGCTTCTGACAAAGTATAGCTGGCAAGGCATCTGTTTTGAGTATGGTTTGTGTTTATACACTCACTGGTAGAGCTAGAGGCTTAAATTTACCCTCCTCTTGCATGTGAGTTATGATATAAACAACATACCAGTGGAGAATTCTGGTTTACCTTCAATGTGAGGAGACAGGAGAAGTGGCCCGATTGAAGCTTCCAAAGTGTGAAAAGTTTGTGTGTAGATATGAAAGAGTAGAATAAGCTGGAAGAGACAATATACTTGGCAGTTTACTGCCACCAAACCTATGTGATAAAGATCTTTGACAACAGAGGGAATTACTGCAAATACATTTGGGCAAAATTCAGCTTCAAAATCTTAATTTTGCCTTAAACTTTGTTGTTGTTGCATTTAATAATGTGAGCTTTTACCAAGTCCAGTTCCTTTCTTTGCTCTTGGGCTCTAAAAACTCTAGGAAATGTGAAACGTGCTCTCAGGCAGATTTCTTACACTCTCCTTCATTCTTGAACAAGACTTCTCAACATCTGTACCATCTCCAGCACATACAGCACTGTGTGAGGACAAGTTGCACCACCTTTCCCATGTCATTGCCTAGCTGTTTTTAATCTCAAGTGGCCAATTTGTTTTGCTTTCATTAAAAATGGGAAGGGAGTGGAGAAAAAAGGAGAGAACAGTCTGAACCAAATGTCCTCATTAAGCTGATTTCTTCATAGTTAACTTAAAACTCTACACATGCTTTCAAGTCTTTTATTTACTTAGGCCACTGTTACTCAAGGGAGTAATTTGATTCCAGCATAGTGTCTCCCATAGGTAAAGATCATTCCCATGAGTAGGGCTTACGCAATCAGGACCTAAACCATGTTTTCTTGAGTGGTACAACCTGCGGAATGATGTAATTTATGGCAGAAGAGGTTAACTTGATGTAGCAAAAAGGTGTTTGTCTTATTAAAGAAGATTACTCACAGAGGCACAGACTTCTTGTTGTAATAAAGATTTCTCTCATATTTAAAGAATGCCAATGAAAACAGGGAAATATTTATTATTTGATCTTGGCTATGTAGCTCTTTTAAAAATAGCACTAACTACGAATGTACCAAATAACTGTGTCAGCCTTCATCCTACCAATTACTATGCCTGCTGGCATGATTATTCAACATGTCTTCACAACAGAACAAAACAAGAAATCCCAATACCATAACGTGGGACAACATCAGGGTGTAGACAGTCCCTTCCAAATGAAGAAAATGAAACCCACGCTGACATCAAAGAGCAGATATGGAGATAATAATAATAAAAAAAAATCCTGTCTTGGCTTAGTAAGAGGTTTTTCAGAAGGACTGTGGATGGATCAGACTTTTTTCTGAGCACCTTTTTTTTTTTTTCATTCTTCAAGTAATGCCCAGAGTTCTCATTCAGAATGGGTGCAGAGCACAGCTCTCAGAGGGAGCCTATGCCATCAAGATGGTTGTCCTAAAGCATCTGAAAATCTAAGAATGCCATCTGCTGTCTCCTAAGAACAGTTTGAGTTGTTATTTAGATATGCTTTTGTCTGGACCACAAAGGAGCAGAAGTATACATACAGATTGTAGCTAACTGGTATCAGCAGGAGCCTGATAACAGGTTCCCAGTTGCTCACTTGTAATTGTTGGCTGCTGCTGTCTCCATGATGGGCGAGGGAAGATAGTACTGTCCCAGATCAAAATAGCGAGGATATGATCTGTTTTCTTCTTACGTTCTCTCCCAGATGACGTTTAGTGCATCCGATGTTATTCCAAGCTTACATCAAATGTTGCTTCATACTTTGATTCCAAGTGGCTAAATTTTTCATTGCTTTAAGAATTTAAGAGCTTATAAGGGATTATTTGAAGTCCTTTGTTCATTTTCTGTAAAAGAAATGTACATCTATACCTTTGTTACTGAACTGTTGGGACTTTTTAACATGCCTGAAACTTTTTCATCCTGTCCTGAAGACCTGATTAACACACACTGGGTAGTATTTGTCTCAGATGTGGGACATAAGAGAGTTCACAGAAGAGTGTTTTGCTTGGGAAACAAGGCGGTACATGGGCGCTCCATGACTCTGGCATCATTTCAATTAATTCTGTTTGTCCCAGCCCAATAAAAGCATTGTTGGATGCCTGTGGTCATTGTTATGATTTTTACAAAGCATTATCAAAATATCAGTGAAACGCAGAGCAGCAGACCAGTTAGTTCTCCCAACCACTAAATACATTTTAAGTTTCCAAATAAATTATTTTTTTCAGTGGTGATCTGAATTTATAGTAATATTGCATGTTGCACAAGTGCTATAGCAGGAGAAAAGCCAAAGCACACTGAACTACAAGTGGCAAATCTGAGGAAATATATTTTAAAAATTCCATTGCTGCATAAATCTATTGGAGACCTTCCCTCTTTCATTTAATTCAAATTAAATTTTACTTTAATTTTAATTCAAAATCCGTCACTGCCTTCTGAGTTACATCTGCTTGATATTACTCTGCTAGTTCAGAACACAGGAATATTGGTTGGTATGAACAACTAATAAATGTTTCTATGCTTAAGATGTTCATTGATACAACAAATAATTTATTCTGATCGTGGGGAAGTACAGACCAAAGGCAAATTAGAGCCCACCTAACCTGCCTGGTGTCTTAACATGTTATCGAAGTTTCTTTCTGCCAGGGAAAAGGGAAGGAGATCAGACATCTTTCCTAATCTCCCTTTTTCCCAGAAGCAAATCCAATTCCTGTTTAACACATGTAACAATAACCTATCCCATATGTGTTTGGCCCTTTGTTGCAACTATTTTTTCTCAGTTGTCTGAATAGCTATGCCTGTTATTTTTTCAGTTTTAGATTATCTTCTCCTGGTTTGCCCTGCCACATCAATCACAATTCAGAAAACATCTGCTAGCCCTCTCCAAAGAATCTTCTTTTCAACTTCATTAATGCTAAAGCTGCTCAATGTTTTTACATCAGAAGCATTTTTGACAGAAAGTAGCTCATGGAATGAAAGAAATAGAAGAAATTATTTTAAAAAAAAAATCTATTTTTGTAACTTTTTTCATAAGGCTTACTAAATTTTGTTTTCTGTAGGAGTGGAAAGATCTGTAGAAATCCAATTTCATTATCAGATTACAAAACTTTCTCTCTAAATTTTTTTCGAGCATCTCCTCTTTCAATCAGATAACATTCTTGCAGTGGGCTCCCCTTTTTGAAGGTGGTAGTACACATCTGGTGTGAGATCCAGGACATGTCAAATGCTATATATCTTAGAAGTTGGTTTGTTTTCTTTTGTGTTACTGTTAACACATTAAACTAGTAGCCTGGCTGACATTTCTGTCATTTTGTCTCATTGGTTGATTTTTTTTCTGCAATAACTATTGTTCCTTGTTGTTCAGCACATCTCTGCAAATGACATTTTCTCATAGGTTGTTGCTGTACATTGGTTTTTAATATGTACTAGGAATTACGAAACAAAGTTCTTTCTAATCAAGTTTGATGTCTTGGTCAGAAATAAAACCAGTATGTCTATGTAGCCATATACACAAGCTTTACAAAGTCCCTTTTTAAATCTTACAGTTCTGTTGTTTAGTATAAACAGCCCCTAGTGAAAGAATTTAGGATTGGGTCTCATCCTTGCTCCTACCATAAAGGTGAAAATTTAAACTCGGGCTTTAGTCCATCTTTTGCTTTTCACATTCCAGTGTTGAGATCATAATTTCATTTAAAATCTTTACTTTGAAGGGGGCCAAATTCCACTTTGATTTATATATGTAGACTTCTGTATTGTAAAGAATTTAATTTAGCTGTTTAGTCTGAAGCAGGAAAGTCATATGATTCCTACTTGATGGCTTATTATATGTAAAAAGGAATTCAAAATAAATGTTTACTTCCACTGCATTCCAGCAATACATACAGTCTATACAAAAATCTTTTTAAGTGTGGAAATCATAAAAAAGCTACAAAGTAAGTTACAAAGAAAGTAATTATAAATAAAGAACCATTCCTTTAATCTGACAAATACGTCTTTGTGAAAAATGAAACCATTAATTTTTCTGTCCAAACATACTAGTGCTACCTTGTGAGCTAAAGGAGGTTTTGCTTATTATATCAGAAGGCATTTTTCCCCTATTGTTATTTTATTATCTGATGCCTGCAAGCAGAGTTTTAAGTCTAATCAGATTTATGAAAATAAAAAGCAACAGTTTTCTTAGTGTGGAAAAGAAGAAAAGCTGGAGTTTTGGGTATTCTGAGATGGGACTGATTAACCACTGAATAGATGAGTCCCTAAATCCAAACTTGTTACTTAAAACTAAGAGACAAAGTTGTTCAGATTTGTGTGGCCATGTCTTTTCAAAGATTGTGGCGTTATGCCATATGTTTTCATTAACAGCATTTTTAATTGTTTAAAAAGAAAAAAAAAAAAATCCCACGTCTGTAAGAAGATAGAAACCACAGCAGTGATCACAATATATGTGGTTTGCGTAAATTCTTTCACTACCTGAGCAGATAACTCTCTATTTTTTAGGTTCTCAAAATACTCCTGAAAGCAGTATGTGACAGTGATTTTGAAAATGTCATGCTATGTGTCTGCAAAGCTTAGTCCCAACTATGCCCATTAAGCACTATCCCAAGTTATGAGGTAGAGTGAATTTTCTTCTCCAGAGCTATATAGCCTGTGTTTGTCATATAGGATGCTGCACTTCTACATAAATAGCCACCTAAATAAAAAGTTCTAGGGTTTATCCAGTATTTTGTTGCATTTTTCCTATCACAATAATGTAAAAGTATAGCTCATGGTATGTCAGTTATGATAATGATCTTGCGGGTTAAACACTCCAAGACTCTTTGTCATCAAAGTATCTCTCTGTGTGTACTACAAGACTGTAAATATTATCATCCCTGGATGTACTTTTGCCTTTGCAGGATCCTTGTTAACATTCATTACCTTGCTACCTTTTACCTTTTCTAAACCTGTTCACAAGTGATAAGCTAGAGCATCAGGAGAAGGAGCTCAGACAACTGAAGGACTCTTTATTGCTTGAAGACAGAAAGGATTATTTAGCAATGAACAAATGGGACTGATGTCCCCTTACTTGGGGAGCTATGAGAACACAGTTAAAAATTATGCTGTTTGTGACCCTGAGATTTTGACACCTTTACAAAGATATTTGTAACCCAGCAGTCAATAATCCTCCACTTAGATACTGGGCCACTCAGAATTGAGCTTGGAGCCCATTTCTGGTAGTGTGATGCTTTAGCACTTACAAGTGTCCATAGTTCCTTGTTTCAAAAACTTAGGACACAGTAGTGCGTGTAGTCAACCCTCACAGCTGTGTACAAACAGCATTTGACATTTTATTCAGAGGTTACTCAGCTATTGGTTTGGGGTTTTTTATGTTCACTTGACCAGACTAAGGACAGTACAGCATTTTGACGCATTCCCAATACAAGTTTTCTGACTGAATCCAGTGGGATAGGATTAGACCCAAATTTACTCCTGTACTGGAGCTTGAAAGAGTGTTCCCTGTCACAGCTGTGATTGAGCGGGGAGAAATTTTAAAAAGTGGAAGTGTGATAGATCATTTCACTGAGAACGGATACAGTCTTCTGGCCAGACCACCATTCATTTTGCATAGCTCGGTAGGGAGAGGGGGTAAATAAAAATTCTTCCTATTTGTGATCATTCAGAGTGACTAAAAATAGATAAAACCTTTGTAATGAGCCCAAGAACAGTTTTCTCAGAGAGTCCATATTCATGCTCTCATCAGAAAATCAAAGCTCTTTCCTGGGAAAGGGTGACAGCGGATCCTTGCTGCCCTAGGAACTGCCTGAGCTCCTGCATGCCTTTTACCTGCTTTAGTTTCAGCCCATCTTTAGGAATCCCTGTCTGGCAGTGAATACTTGACCTCGTTCTCCCCCCTCTCAGCATAAGATTACTTTACAGTGCACTGTGGTTCTTGTTCAAAACAGCCTCAGAGTTAACTTTCTGAATTTAATTTGTTTGGGGTTTTTTTTTGCTGAAAATGGTCTTTTTTTTTTCTGTAATATGCAATTTTTAATAGGCAGTTAATTGTCACTTTTTATGCTTCTTGTCTGTACACAGGTAGCTGCATGGGAGAAATGTTACACCTTTGGGGTTTTTTTACATTAAAAATCTGTAGATCTTGCCTGGACCTCATCCTTAGCTGAGCTGAGCTAAGATCAAATGGCTGCAGAATAGAGTTGAGCTTTTAGGAGCTACCTATTGTGTTGATAATGGAAAGATGAGCAAGATCTTCTAATCAGCAAGCAACATCATAAGAAAGTGAACACAAGTACTTTGAACAAAAAGATATTTAAAAAGCCTTCCCACTAGAGGGGAGAGGGATGTGTCTATCGGTGGTAGTAGAGGTTTCTTCCAGCAGAAAGGCAGAGAGCCCAAGGCAGTGCATACATTTATCCAACCATCCTTCTCAGGCACCCAAAAGTTGGGGCTGTATTGCCAGCATGTTGAGGGCAAGCTGTGTTTGGCTGTCTAAGTTAGGTCAATTGGACAAGCAGAGGATACTGAAGATGAATCACTTGCTAAGACAAAAGGATTCAGAAGGAAGAGCTAGGGTTTGTTGTGGCTTTCGTTTTTATTCTGCTATTCCTTTCTCACCTCAATGATGAGGCAAGGGCAGTATTGTAAGATTTGACACATACAAAACAATTGTGTTCACATGCACATGCCTATTTGTATGAATCTCCTTGTATGTGTGTATTTAGTTTGAAAAGTCAATGAAAACATGGTTTAAAAATAGAGGAATGAGAACATTGAGAGCAGATACCAAAACTTGCTTTTTCTAATCATTCCAGCATGTGGATTTCAGTTATATGTTTATTGTACGTTTGAATAGCATTACCTATTCCAAAATTGTCACTGTTCAGCTTGAAAAGCGTTTTTCCTAATTTTTCTGTCTTTTCAGTTCAGTTAGTTAGTCTTCTGTCCTGTGTCATGTTTTTCCTTCCTATTCCAAGACCCTCTCTATTATTCTTGAAATAGAAATGACATCTGCAGCCCCAGTAATGCTGCACTACACCCACAGAATTTGCTTTATCTAGCAATCTGCCACTAATATTTTGAGACTCCAGCAAGACGGCAAAGGACTACCTCCCCAAATTGTTACTGTAGAGCTGTCCTTAATTGAACTGTGCCATATGAGTTCTTTGCAACACTGGTGAAGAAAGTCCTCAATGTTTTCCCTCACAAATCATTGCAGATGTACTTATCTAAGATATCTTACCTTGGCTGCCGACCATTTTGTGAGAAAAATGTCTGTTGTTTTCCAGGCTTCCTATAAAAATTGGTAGAAAACCTTTAGTACTTATGAATAATTAATGTTTTTCAATTTTCTTAGACACTGCCTATGTTTATTAAATTATAAACAAGAACTTGGGGGAATATTACTGGATATTGTGCTTTGGAAATAGAGATCACTGTAGTGGTGGCATCTTGGTGTATCGTCAGAAGTAACTGTGATTTGTGGGTAGGCCTAACTCGTGGCTGGGGACAGTGCATAAACTCTACCACTCAAGAGTAGTTCCCAGAAGTGATCTGACTCAGGCACTGTGCTGAGTCACAAATCCTCCCCTGCTTCCTCCTTGCTTGCAGAAAGTAGTAGTTTTCTTCTGAACTATATTAGCAGAAAAATAATTAACTCCCACACCTTTGGCACTGTTTTAAGTACAAAAATCTCTGTGTGTGTATGCATCAGGAGGCGGGGGAGGTATGGATAGAGTTGGTAGTCCTCTCCTTTCCCATTTATTCCTGCTTGTTCCCAGAAGGACATTTGTATGAGACTCTGCCTGCTCATACTCCTGGTTCAGGCAGCACCATGGTGCAGGCAAAAAATAGCCTTGCAAAACCAACGAAGGAGTAGTCTCTGGATATGCTTTTTCTGAAGATCTGGACTAATAATATGATTAGAACAGGAAGCTACCTTGTCCAGCAAACTAAGTTGGCTCTAAAATTGAAGACACGTGAAAACGTGAGATAGAGCTGCGCGTGGAATGGCTCAAATGTTTTTTTCTGAGACCAACCTACCATAAGTATCTTTGGATATGTTCCATAGTGCAACAATGCCAAGTGCATTTTAGCAGCTGGGTCCGGTGCACGGGGGATTTTTGTGCCATCTTGCAGAATGTTGGTTGAAATCCAAAAAAACCTTGTAAGTACACAATGGGGTATGTAGGTAATCCCATTGCTTTAGGTACAGACGCTTACATGCTTAGAGATAAGCAGTTTCTTCAATAACTGCCTGAATTGATGAGACAGCTACTACCCCCCTCACAATTGTCTTTCTTACAGGAAAATACAGCATCATATAATAGCTCTAAAACACCTGTAGCATCTCTAATAGTGTATTTCCCATAGCTTTGGGAAAGATCAATGTTGCTTGGTATAAGCTCTTTTCCTTCTCTCTTCCTCATTCCCTCTTCTCCCTGCTTGTGCTCTAAACCTGTGGGTGACGTAGTCCCCTAGAGGCTGAAAAGGGCTTGACCTGGTATAAAAATCAATGTTGTTCACATGTAATAAATATTTAAATTACTTTATCAGTGTAAATAAATGCTAAATTCTGTGAGCCCAGGGAATGGCATTAATGCGTTTTGCTTACTGAAATATTTATGGAGTCAATGTCAGCCAACAGAATGCAGCCAAGTGGTGGGGGGTTTTTAAGGTAAACTGAAGTGCTTTTAAAATAAATACTAAGAGGTGTTTAAGATCTTCAATTATTAACAGAAGAAAACCTGGGCTGAAAAACTGCAACCAATCCCTTTTGTGGCACTTTCCCTAACCTCTGTGAAGTTACCTCTTTGTCCAGCTTGGAGTGAGTTCCTCAAGGCAGATGATGTCTTCACAGATGTCTGGAGAGTGTCTAGCACGTGGAGAGAGCATCCATGAATGAATAAGTACATTTAGAATGCTAAATATTTGAAAACCATTTGTTTTTCTGTTTACTTGCCAGGAAGTAAGTTCAGGACTTTGTGTTTATAGATGGCCAACGATGGCCATCTATAAAGCAGTGTAGAAGCATAGCTTTTCAATCTGGCAGTGGGAAGGCAGTTATTGGCATCATCTACTTGAAATCTAGAGGCCAGCTTTTCAGTCTGATCAAGTCGTCAGGTATTCTGATTTAATTACATTTATAAGCTGCACAGCTCATTGCTAGGAGTGCAAGTCTTACCTCCACAAGGGAGAAAATGCCAAAGATGCACAATTAGACAGAGCATCAGGCAGGTGGGAACTGTATTGCCCCTGTACTGTGACTGGCCCGATGGGCAATATTTAAGTGTCAGTCTTCAAAGTCTAAGAGCATACGTGAAGTGGAACAGAGAAGTCATTTTTTTGTAACTTCAACTCTCTTTTCTTCCTCTGCACAGGGGAAAGAGCATGTAAAAATGTGTAGAAATTCTCACCATCGGTTAGAAAAGCTTTGTGTCTTTATGTAAGGGCATGATTCACCTTGATTTACCCTGATCAGAAATGTGTCTGATCATCCACAGCCAATGACCTGCACCTCTCAGATTCCAGAACACAGATTTGATGTATTTTGAAGTATGTGGGTTTTTATTAAGGGAGTGTCTCTGTGTGTTCTACTTACCCACAGCTCTCCCCTATCCTTTAATCCTTTTTATCTGTTCTTCCCCGTTGGTATTACACCAACTTTTCTGTTCCTCGTGCCATTCCTTGCAACAGCTATTCATGCTGCAAGCAGATGCCTGTGCTGAGAAAAAAAGTAACTTATTGGCAGCATCTATATTGCAGCAACAAGTTTGACAACAATGCAAAGAGATTGGTGATGTGCACATATCCCTTGCCCTTCTACAAATAGCTTTCATTATATCTTCTGAGAGGACATCTCTAAAGTTTCTGCTTACTTAGTGGTTTTAAACTTTTAGAAACTTTCTGAGTAATTTAATGGTAATGTATGTAAGCTTGCTAATTAGTGAAATCATCTGGATTTAAAACCAGACTGCCCTAACAAGGTACTGAACAGCACACGAATCAGTTCTTCCTAACAGTATTCAGTAGCTCATCTGTTTGTCAACGTTGGTTTATTATCCTCAAGAAGCTTTTCTCCAGTTAAGCTAGCTGAAGCTCCTGTAAATCTTCTGCTGGTGCATGTTCATCTTGACTGTCTAAACACTTTGTCATCTCACATTTATGGTGCAGGCCTTTGATTTCACAAGCACCGCTTTGTTAACACAAAGGACATTGGTCTGTGCAGATATTATCTTCTCTGGGCATCTGTAGTATACTGAAGCGCTTTCATGGTGTGAATGAAGCTACATTTAAATTGAGTGTGTGTTCTGTTCGTCACTGTGTCTGTCCTCAGTACCCTCTCAGCAGCACTGGGCATATTCCATGATGGATTTTAAATTAATTAATAATAAAAATTAAGGGTGTCTTAGATAAAACCTGGTATTAGGTCTCTTGATCCTGTAATCTTGTCTACATTTTGGATTAACAAGGCTCCCAAAATCACTAAGAATGGAGGCCTGTATTTGCAGTAGTGTAGATTTATTTGACATTAGAAATATTTCTGTCTGCAAAGTCTCTAGATTTTTTTCAGGTTCATAACCATCTCTAGGGTTTTATTTTTTTTTGTGTTGTTCTACATTGTTTGGTAGAAGGTGGGACATTGTTTTAATTTTCTGGTGAATGTTATATTCTTCACTGCTGTAAAGTATTGGAGTGATGTTGATATGGGCTGCAATGTATTTCCTGTATATATATAGAATTAGTAGACTGAATGAGGCGAGCACCTAGGTAAAAGGTTGACTGCCTCATGTAATCACGGCAATATTTTTTCCCCTGAAGTATTTCTTATCCAGAGTAAGTACCTAGAGGTAACGAAATGAGCAGAACATGGCACTCTTCTATAGGGTGAGCTTTGATCCTGTC
Organism: Nycticryphes semicollaris; assembly: GCA_013400055.1. Taxonomy (NCBI): domain Eukaryota; kingdom Metazoa; phylum Chordata; class Aves; order Charadriiformes; family Rostratulidae; genus Nycticryphes; species Nycticryphes semicollaris. The sequence continues at coordinate 166,340 of VXBJ01006468.1, read as the reverse complement.
AGTATTGTACTTCATGTAAGGATCTCTTTGTTAAACCCAGAACATTTTATGCTGGATATCACTCCCTTTGGATAGTAATATGAACCATTAACAGATAGCTAAACTGACTGCAGACTGAAAAAGTGTTCTGACTAAAGGGATGCTAGTATCCAGCTTTAGATTACTAGCAGGCAGTGAATGATCTTGCTGGCCCAGCAGCTGATGCCACCTTTGATTGCTTCTGCTGAGTTCCACAGTGACTGAGGAGCAAACACAAAGCTTTAGCTGTGAATTGACAAGTGGATTAGCTACAAGTGAAAATGCTTGTCAAGAGATGTGTCATCCTTATTAGAAAGTATTTAAATTAGTAAAAAAAAGTAATAAAAATTAAATCTAAGATTTTAGATGATAGATTTAAAAAGTTAATGGTTATCACAAACTCTCTTGGCAGATGTATAGCAGACATTTACAACTTATGAATCACATTTTTCAAAAATCACAGCTAATATCAACTTCTCTGAGGAGATGACAGCATTTACAGGAGACATTAATGGCTTCTGGCTCTCAGTCATTGCAAAATCATGAGCTTGTAATTGTTCTGATCTGGCTATTTGTAGACTTTAGAGTTCTAGATGTCTCTCAACACTTCCAACATTAATAATGTGACAGTGACAGTGGTTGCCATCACTGCCACCAGTGATAGTAACTTTAAGACCTTTGTAAATGCAAATCCTTACTAAAGGCTTATGCGGCTGTCTTTGCTATTCTGGTTTTACAAAGGAGGAGGAGTCAGAAAGATGCCCATGAATCTGCAGCTTGAGACAATTACATCTGAGGGTACAGCTGCTTAGTACTTTAGCTTACAAGTCACCGTCACATTCTGGAAATGTTTGGTTTGCTCATGATTAGGACTTATACCAGTCTCATGTCTTAACAGCTATGTAATAATATTTTGTTCATATGACTTTCTGGGGACCTCAAAAACCTATGTTATAGAGTGATCCCTACATCTTGGGGCAAAACCAGCAGCATTGCTCCCTTACTTAGACAGAAGTAAGGTTAGGTGGATTGGGAGTGCAGGCACATCCTAATAGGACTGGGAGCTATCAGTCGGTATGGGTACAGTGGTCCTTCAGCAGCTTAGCCTCTGCCTGAGACAGGCTTGACCTCTGGAAGAACCCAGAACTGGAGTAGGAACATGACTTCAGTTTGCCATCTATCCCCATGCTCTGGGGTGCAGCTCTGGGGTACCCACACAGCATTTGCTCTCTTGCATGCCTCCCTGTTTTCTTGTCCTACCTCAGTTCTGGTTTTAGTTTGTTTTTCTTATTCTTTTACTTTCCTGAATACTTTCTGGGCATCAGCTTAGGCCTGATTTTCAAGAGCAGGCAAAATAGCTAAGTGTTCCTTCCCCGAGGTGGTGATATTTCAATGACAGTTAAGGTAATACATGTTTTACTTTAGTCCTTGATCCAAGATGCAATGGTAAATTTGTGAAATGTTGGGGGTCTTCAGAAGGGAGGCAATCTGTAAATATACGTCTTTACATCATCGAGATAATGAGTTCAGGTGAGGGGGGGATGAAGTAAAAATTACATATTATTGTGCAATTTATAGCCTCTCTAAATTTTGTTCTCTTGCTGATAAGTGCTTCCTTCTGTTCTCTCTGCAGGTCTCCAAGTGGTTTTAAATTCAATTATCAAGGCCATGGTCCCTTTGTTGCATATTGCCCTGCTGGTGCTGTTTGTCATTATTATCTATGCCATCATTGGACTGGAGTTATTCATGGGGAAGATGCATAAGACCTGCTACCATGTGCAAGGGGGATTGATAGGTAAGGGGAACACTATAACACACACACACAGGTTTTCTGAGGGAGGTTTTCCCCTCAGATTATACAATGGAGTATTTTTGCTGGCCTAGGAGTTGACTGGCTGTTGCTCCCCACCGAGGTACCTGTTTGGGGTTTCACAGCGGTGGTTCCTCTGTTGTGCTTCTTGGATGTGAATCACTTTTGATTTAGAGAGATGTCTCTAACGGAAAAACTTGCTGTTCTTGGGCACACAGTTGTTGTCACGTCTGTAAGAGTTGCAACAAAAGTGTCAATTACTGCTGAACACAATAGTGGAGTTTTTAATGTGGACCCTTGGCTGTACAAGCCAGACTGAGTTCTTTAACAAATCACCCAGAGGCTCAGGTAATTATCTCACTACTAGCAGACTAAGTTGCAAATGAGATGGAAACAAATAACTCTTATATTTTATTATTGAGCTTGTACACAAATACCTCTTATTTTTAAACTAGTATCATTGTAAAGGAATGTCTAATTGAGGTTCAGTACCCTTCTACCTGTAACTGTGGTTAGAAATGCAGCTAATAAGAAAGCAAAATTATGCTAACGGGAAGAAACTTTAACACCAAATCCATCAGGAAAGAACTTTCAAATTATTTACAGAAAGAAATATTCAAATTTCAAAATAATTCAATTGTATTGTCACTCATCTATCCGTCTGCTCTTTTTCATTTGATTTATTCAACTTGAACAGCAGTGATTCCCCATGTGGTGTGTGTGCCAATGTCTAGGACCCAGTTCAGCTCGTGACCAAGAAAATATTGTAAAGCAGGAAATTGTTTCAGCAGTTTTGTATTTTCTGCCTTTGTAACATTGTTTTCATTTTCTGGAAATGATGCTAGAACTATAATGGATTATCAGTCTGGTTTACAGCTTTAAAGTGTATATATTTTCCTCCATACTGTCTGTAATTATAGTACATCACAGCATCTAATTCTAATATTGGTATTTCTGGCATGTCTTAATGATCAGAATGTGATCAGAACTAGAAAATTCAGGGGTTTGCCATATGAGATAAGAAAGAAACATAATTACCTGCTCCACGTACACACACATACCTGCATCTGTTATAAAATGTAGCAATAGGTACTGAAATCCATATATTTAAAAAATCCTATTGCAGGAGTTTTTGTGCTTATAGAATTGTTTTCTGTAGCATTTTGCATATACCAAAGCATCTAGACAGGCTTGTTATAAGGGTTCTCAGATCTTTGGAAACACCTGTACACAACAAGAGCTGGATAATCAAGTAGTAGAGCTTCACAGGGCTTCTGAGTGCCACCAGGCTATTGATGAAATGCCACACAGCTTCTAACCTCCAAAAGAGCAGAGCTCCGGAGACTCTCTGTCGTAATTTAGCACTAACCCAGCACTGTATGAACCTGTCTCCAGAGCACTGAAGTCTCTCTGCTGCAGGGGTTCAGCCTCCTTCAACAGAGTGCCATTCAGTGCTGCAATTCCCTTCAAAGATAACCCGGATGCCAGGTGACTGCGGTACGAAAACACTGGTCGTAACACACAGCCTAAAGAGATGTAATAGACTTGGTCTAATATTCCCTCTCATGTTGAAAGACGTTTCAGTTTTGACTGTAAAATTTGACAGCTTGGCCATCATTTCTACAAAAAGAACATGAAGCACAACAAAAAATCCCTCTGCCCGTTAAAATTAATACAGTTCCTTGTGTATTCCTAGAGAAAGCTGTCACATCTCTTCATCTCTCTTTTCTCCCTCCTCTCCTTTAAGATACACCTGCAGAAGATGATCCATCTCCCTGCGCTCCCCAGTCTGCACATGGGCGGCAGTGTCAGAATGGCACCGAGTGCAAGGCAGGCTGGGAGGGACCTAAGCACGGCATTACAAACTTTGACAATTTTGCTTTTGCCATGCTGACGGTGTTTCAGTGCATCACGATGGAGGGCTGGACAGATGTACTGTACTGGGTACGTATCCGAAAATGATAAGCTGAAAGGCTTGCTCACGTGCTCCAGCTACGTGGAAACTTTGGGGCTTTAGCTTTCTTGGTTGGTCTGTACAGTGAAGGCATGGTCGCCTGCATGGAACTTTATTTAGCTCAGAATATTAGTGGGTAAAAAGGGAGATGGGGGGCATCTGATGCAGTTAAATCAAATATAAGTTTTGACTTTCCATTGATATTTTAATGTTGAAGGATGGCACGTGGCTTATTGGTTTGAAGATTTGCAATGTACCGTTGTTGAGCAGAATGTTATGTAAAGACCCTCTCTGCAGGAGTGAAATACCTCATACATCTCTAGATAATTGATGTAAAAGTATTTGTGACAGATAACTGTGTGCTCTACTCATGGCACTAATATTACAACGGCACTACACTGACCAGCTCATAGGTTTTATAAGAAAGGCCTCACAAACCCCTTTTCATGCCAGCACTACTCCTGATTATTACTTTATCATAATAGTACCAGGATAAATTCTCCTAACAGATATTGGTATCAATCATGGTTACATATTTAGCTGAAACATGATATTATTTTTAATATAAATATAGTCTCATCTTGTCCTTTACCCTAATTCTGAAAGTTTCAGTAGCTTTAGTTTCTCTATTGTTATTCCCAATATATTGGGAAATTCAGTGGAAATACAATTACACTGTAGGAGTTAAAATCAGATTTAGCCTTCACCTGTAAACCAGCTCTTGCCATTAAGTTTTTCAGCACTATGTTATGGTCTAGGAATTTAATTCATGCACTGCTCAATCCCATCTGTATAAGGCTAACCTGGACTATGACAGAAGACTGGCATGTTATGACACCTGGTTCTCCAAGATGGTAGGATTTCCAGTGTAAATAAAACTTGTGCTGTAATGCACAATGGAATTTAACTCAAGAAGACCCAGAAGCACCCAAAAGGATAATCTGGACTGAAGCAGCTTGCACTGTTAATCACCACCAGCTTCTCTCTTAAACATGATAGTAAAGCTGCATTCTACCCACTTGTTATTTACAAATTTCCCTTTCAAGATTTAGCTTATCTGCAATAGATATTCTCTATATGGAACAGACAGTAGTTGTCTCTCTATCCTCGTAAATTTAGATTAGAATTGTGACTCTAGCTTCCTTCTAATGCCTGAGATAAAGGGCAGAGATGAAACCACAAGGGAAGTCTGGGTCTCAGAGCATAAAAATCACTTGAAAAGAGGGTATAGATTCATAAAATAATGAAGAAGAAGAGAAGTTCAGAAAAGGAACCTGCTCAACTATGGCTATATATAATATATCTGTCTTTTTATCACATTTAGCTCACATTCTTCCAGTCTTTGTGTGGCTGAGAGGATCAGGGGTAACAGAATAGAGTAAAAGATATCAGAAATAAACATTAAAATAACTTTGGCAGTGTATACCATTCAGTATTGTGAAACCTATCCAGAAGTTATTATTATTTTCTCCAAAGGCACATGTTATAAAAGACCCTGCCAATCCCCAAACTTTTGGGTCCATGCGTCATTTGCGTGACTGGATGTGAATCATTCAGAACTCAGTTATCAGTTATCTAATAACAGGAGCCAAAAGCATATACTCACTGCTAAATGATTTTTTACCATGACTGCTGCAGATGGTCTGATTTTTTTATGGCATCCCTGCAGCAACCTGGATTTTTTTTTTTATTCCGCCAGCTTTTTGCACTGATTTCCTGAGCTGTTCTTTTTCCTTTGGAGACAGTATGGTGAACTGAAACCTGAAATTAATACAGCTTGATGGTCGTTATTTTTAGCGGCATCTGTATAGTTAGACTTTTAGACTATGTTTTTGTTAGAATGCTTGCTTTGGAAATAAAAGAGATATTTGTTATCATCAGTTCCCAGTTATTCCTAGACAAGGTTACAAAAGCTAGAGTTGACACTGCAGATAAAATTTCAGAAATTGAAGGGGAGGAAATTTAGTTTGCGAAGAAAAAAACCAGATCAGCTGTGTTGAAAGACCATGAAATACAAACTTGAACACCTGAGCTGACAAACATACTCAGTTAAGCTGCCATAAACAGTCCTAAGAGTACTATTGTTTCATGGAGACTTTTTGTCTCTTTGAGCTATATTGATGAAGTGGATAAAAATCAGTGCTGATCAGTGTTTGCCATACAGTAGGGAAGGTACCTGAGATGCAATGGGTATTTCCTTCTGCAGAGGGGTCTGTGCTGCTTTGAGGGCAGATGTTGATTGGCCAGTTACCACAGAGGCACACTTATGAGAAGCATTGTGACTTTAATATTTATGTATAGAAACCATCTCTAAACATTCACAGATGTGGATGTTTCAAACCATATCTCTTGTGCTTTATACAGTAAACTTTATAGTCCATGCAAAAGGCATTCCAGCCTAAACTAGCAAGATCAAACAGAAGAGTACTTCTGGATAGTAAAGAACAGAAAGGATGCAACATTTCAGTTTGAGAGCAAAAGAAGTAAGTGGGATAGGATATAAACATAGTATTTCAAACTCCATATGAGATGGAGTTTCTTTAGTGACGTCCAACTCATATAGGCCTATTCTCCCCGGCTTTTGCCTTTGCAGCCAACGAAGAGTAGACTTGTCAGAGACAACACGTAGGGGCCTGCATCTCTACAAGAGTGCAGAGATAGGAGGCTATTCTCTTCTGAAGTAGATAAAAGTTTGAAAGATCTTCTGGGTCCACAGTGAGGTCATGGAAATTTGCTTTAGTAGGAAATAATTTTGCACAGTTAATTAATTTAGAAACCCAGACTTAGAGAGCTCCTCTCTCCAACTACATCCCAAGATAGAGAATTGGTTGTCCATTTTATACTGAAAGGAAAGTACAGGTTGAAGAACAGTATAAGAAAATGTCTGCAAATCAGAAAATTTTGCAGCTGAAAACTTCAGGTGATGATCTCAGAGGTCATTCCTTAAACTTAATGATGTAAGTTAATGAGTTAAGATTAAAAGCACTGGGCATCCAAAGTTCAAGAAGACTGTTAGGTTATTATCTCCTTTGCAATTCAAGGTAGACACCAAGAATTGAATCTGAAGTCCTGCTGAGGGTCAATGGCAAAATTTCAATTAAATTCAAAAGGTCAGGATCTCACCGTCTATTTTATAAAATCTTGATTGTGCTGTTGAGATTTTCCACATGCAGTCATGTATTCAACGTGAAGACTTACAGATGCCTAATCAAGGCCTTGGTGTCTGTTGTGATAATCCTCCAAGGACATATGTGTGGATGTAGGGAGTTCTCTTTGCTCCCTCCTTAAATCTGAAAATTAGAGCCTGACTAAAACTCAGCAGAACAACAGATAAAGCTCTGGACTGGGCCTGGAAATATTTAGACAACGGAGCAATTCCCTTGGTTTGAAATTTTCTGTAAGTGATTTTCAATTATATCTTCCCGTTTTCTGAAAAATAGCATTTGAAAGATACCCAGATCTCAGTGGGAATGCTGGGATCTTAGCACATTTCAGCAAGTTGCCCTGAAAATATATATTAGTAATATCATGAAACCTATGTCTGTCTTGTGCCACATTTTGCAAGGTTAAACCTGCACGTTTTAAAGTTAGAAAGCTGTATGACCTTCCACAAGCCCTGGATTCCTAATCTGCTTAGTAGCTTTTCAAATTTTACCTTCAGTTTCCTGCTTCCTTCTTCATGCTTTCCCTCATGCCTCCTCCAGCTTTTTGACTCTGTAGTGAAGCCTGTCTCCTCTCTCATGGAGTGCTATTTGCCAGCCTGTGATCCACATCCTGACAAAAAGATAATCAGAGACAGGAAGGCAATAAGCTTCTATTCCCTAGAATTATTTGACATCAATAAAATCAGCACACTTTCCAATCTCCTCTCCCCCTCAGCAGATAAGACTTGCGAGTAGATTGGCTTCTTTTGAAATGTGAAAGAAAAATGTTAGGGAAAACAGTTTGACACTGATATGGTGCCAAGATAATTAGTTGTAAGGAGCCAAAATTTTAATGTAAAATAACTGCATTGGACAGAATGAAAACCCGTGCAAAACAAGCGTGTTGAGTGTGCTGAAGAGTTGATCTGTGCTGAAGGGAGTGTTGTTTATAGGAGCACATCTCCTGTACTGCCTCACTCTTACAATGTTTACTTTGTCCTGGTATAACTGCCAGGTGGCTTTGTCTTACATGCAGCCTGTTCATAGAATCATTTGGGTAGACAGGCACCTCTTATGATTTGTGACATCCTAATTTTTCCAATGCATTGTAGAAAGATTGAGTTTATTGTTCCCCAAACTATCCTTAATGTTTTATCAGCCAGCTTTAGCACCTCGCTCCCTTGTGCAGGCAACAAGGCACATTTCTGAAGACCCCTCGGTCTTGGGAACTTCCAGCAGCAGATGCAAATCCAAATGTTACAAATTGAGTCATTTGGTATTTTGTAATCATTCTCTGCTGCAGACCATTATTTCTTATTGTCTTGTTGACTAAGGATGAAAATTAATCCCGATGCAGTTTGTAACATCCTGTTTAAGTATTTGTAGGCATTTGTTGTTTTCGCTTAATCTTTTTGTAATCTAAGCAGATTGAGTCCTTTCAACTTTCCCTAATGTGTCTTCTTTTTAATTGTTTTTAATCAGTTTGTTACTATCCTTCAGGGGAGGCTTCACTTCTGAGTTAAATACAATTCGGACCGTGTCCTGTCTCTAGAAAGGCTTTCATCTTTGTGTGACATCTGCTTTCTGCAGCTGGACCCCTGTGACACTGCATGCAAAGCTGCCCACTGCAGCCTCAGTTTTACGTGCCTGGTCTCTCCACTTCCCTGCATCTAAGCAATCATATACATTAATTAAAACAGAGTGCAGAGCAAGTGCAAAATGCAACAGTATGTTGTTGCGTTAGGCTATTCATACTGCTGGGTAGTGGAGAACCAGGCCCTGAGATGTTCTGCATTCCTCTTGCCTATTACAGCTTGAATTCTAGGATCAAGTACTTCTACTTGATCTACTTGGTAATTATTAATAACGAGCCACCTTAAGCCTGCCATTGTTTTGGGGATATTGGCTTTGTCCCATGTCATTTGGACAACTCATTGGAATACTTGGTTGAGTCTCTAAAAATAACTTGCAGTGCCTCCAGGGATAGTTTACCTCAAGGCTCTAACTGTAAACTAAAGACTGTGGTATTATTATAGATGGACTAAAGCCAGGTCTGGATGAGATCCAGGGCGCTAACCTGTCCCTAGAAGAGATGCCTGAGCTGGCATATAATAAGTTGACTCCCTCAAATTTAACCAGCCCCTAGGCAAGAAAACATTTGAGTAGTCTAAAACAGCACAGTAGAGCCGCTACAACATAGTGAGAGCCACAATGTGGTGAGATTGAGTCAGCAGAAACATTAGGAAGCATCACACCTCCAAGGACATCATAGGCTAGCATATATATATGCAGTGGGTTAAAGAGGCTGTCCTGGAAGATCCTTCCATCTCTGAATCTGTGAGAACATTCTTCAAAGAGTCACTAACTGAGCTTGAAACCGGAGCTAACAGTCAGCCTTACAATTCCCATCATGAAATCAAAATGGAACAAACTGGACAACAAATATACTTTACTGACAGCACTGACATATCTTGTGAGAATTTCTCATCCCCCCACAGCCTGTTGCAGCCAATGAGGAAGGTTTTGTGAGGAATACAGAGATATTGCCACAAAGTGGAAGACATTAAATGCAGAGCTGCAACCCCCAATTTTCACCAGCTGTGTTTTTCCTTCTAACCCTTTATTCTTGCAGCACTCAGGCTTGAATTAGTAAGGCTTTCCACACAAGAGACTAATCTGATTCTAAGAATATATCTCTACGTGTTTCCATGGTGTTTATTCCTCATCCACCCCCACCCCTCCAAGAAAATTTTGGGCTTTTATTGTTGTGGGGTTGAGGTTTTTTTAATCATCTTTTTGGCAGGGTTTTGCATGGATGTGAAAAATTTACAAAGAATAAGCACGCAAGTATGACCAACCCATCTCTGTGACTGCAGAGGTTATTTCATCTCCTTTTGTTGTAACCATGGTGGGTAAGGGGAGAGGGCTCATAGTTCAAAGCACTGAAGGGCCACAGCATTCGTGCACTGAGAAAGCAGTGTCCTCACCTAATTTGCATAAAAGTTGACCTAAATCTCTTTTCCTTTTACTCATGAATAACTGCACATGCAACTCTCACAGTTGCCTGTACTGCTGCCTTGAAAGTCAATAACAGCAGTGACTTGCTGGTTGCCACCTGCCACAAAAACCTGCCTCTGAACCCTTGTTCAGTGCAGAACAGTCACTTATTGTGTGAAATGAAGTTTTCATGGGCCCTTCAGACCTCAGCTTTGGACCTCTCAGCCCTCTTCCTCTGTATGGAAAGAAACTCTCCATTCAAAATAAGTGGTTTCTGGTTGGTTATGGGGAGGTGTTAGTGGAGACCTTCTGCCCAGTGCTCCTGCGTGGGAAGGACCTCTTTAATAGCCCTATTCTTCTGTTGCCCTTTCTCTATTCTTTCTTCTTTTGTTCTTACTTAGACTTTTTCCTAATTGCTGCTCTCTAATCACCACAGAGACCTTTCTTGTCTTTAATCTTTTATCCCAGAGCTATAAAATTAAAAGCTAAACTACTGGGATATTTCTTTATCAGGATTTTGAGTGCCTCTGTTTGTGTGTGCACTGCTTGGGCCCTACTACCAGTTTTTCAAGAACTGGTGATCGTTGCCTTCTGAAATTAATCATCTTTAGAGCTGCTAACTTCAGACCCATATCCACTAGACAGATTTGCAAATAATAGACTTTGGTTGATTATGTAGACCCTGGAAAAGAAAAACACTGGGGAGTATGCTTAAGGTCAGACCAAAAATGGTGGCTCTGGAACTACCTATTTATAAAACTTTATAAAATTTTTAGTTTAATTTGTTTCAACACAAATGGCAATACAGCTAATCCCTCACCAACCTTACTGTAACAAGTCTTTCCTGCCTGCAAAGATAATTGGTCCAATAATATTGGCATTATTCAGTGATTTCAGTGGGATTTCTGCCAGAGCAGGACTTGAGGGCTCAGTAGGATGGGTGGTCATATGTTTATAAGCGTATAGTTTAGCTCTGCCCTTGGCCTCCTGTAGAACTGTCTCCTAACTCCAGTCCTCTGAACTGCACCCAAATTGGAGATCTAAAAACAATATTAAGCACATCTCCCTATAGATGCAAAGTGACCAGAAGTAGAAAACAAACATTTTAGGACTCAATCGGAGAAATATTTACCACAGAACATCCACAAGGTGTATTTTCAAAGCATTTCCTGAAGAAATCAGTTTTGGACATCATGTTGATCTTGTCTACTTGGTGTTGTTAATAAGACTCACATGAAAAAGAGAAGGGGCAGTCTTGTCTGCTGACAACTCAGTTTCACCTCATTCAGACTCTTCGACAGTAGTTTTTCCAGTGAACCTCTAATTCTGTCTGTGAGGGGCTAGGGATTTATTAGTTGTATGTTATGAGTTCTAGATATTTTACAATTTATTTGAGACTTTTTGATGTTATTTCACAACTGGAAGCTGGATTCATCATCTAAAATGTAGAATGGATTTCTAGGAATATCATAGATTTGGAACTGGCTACAAAGGAAACTGGAATATAGTGATCAAGTGCAAAAAAAGAATCAACAGTCAAGCCACCACTTAGTAAAGGAAGTAGTGATTATCTGCAGCTTACAGTACTGTGTTCCATCATCTTTATTTTTAAGGGCTTAATTGACTATGTAAATCTATGAGTGGTATGTGCTTGTGTATTCTGTGCAAGCTGCAATCAGTGCTGTTCTGATATACTTGTTGTAGAATTTGTTATCAGACTGCACTGAGATAAATAAAGCAAAAAAAACCCAAACCTGCAATACGGTAAAACAGGCAGAAAATCCTTTCTGGATATTATCAGCTGTGCAAATGTAAATACAAAATAGACAGAGACAGGAAGGGAAAGCCTAGAATTCTAAGAGAAAATAAAATCTTTAGATTTGGAAACCCACCCTCCTAGGGGGTATTTTCATGCTTGAAATCAGAACTTTATTCTTTTGGGGTGAGTTTCCAAAGCCTTTAAAAGATGAAAGATTTTTAAATAGCTGAGCAGCAGCAAGAGATGGAACTGCTGCAGTAGCTGTAATCAAAGAACTATCAGCCCTGTGGCTAAATAGCCTTTGGGCTTTTGGATCACTTTTTCAAAGATCAATCTTTTCCTTTTAAATGGGAAAAAAAAGCTATACACACTTACATAGGAAGAAGGCAACTCACGTAAAGCTCCATGACTTTTGCCTCTGGAGGCCTGAATTCACATCCTGATTAAGTCACACAAGTCAAAAGCATTTCTGGAGGTCATTACACGGCATTTCTGCAAATTGGAAATTCAGCCAACAAGCTAACTCACTTGTGTAATGGGTCACATGAGAGAATGGAGAGCCTTAATGGGTGCTGTTACCTGATAGGGATCTGACTTCGGCAGAACACTGCAGATGGACATGAATCTCCTCTGAGTAGATCTACTGTTCAGGAACCAAGAGTACTGTGATAAGAAGGCAAAAACAATGTCACTGTTTATGTTAGCTGTTAAGTAAGGGAGAGGTAGGGAAAATGGTCTGTCATCCATCTATATCAGAATCAGAATGGATCAAAAGCAAGGGCTTGGCAAACTAGACTCCAGAACCTGCTCTTTCTGTCCCTAACATCTTTAAGAGCTCAGCCTGGCTCAGTGTATGGCCTGTTCTTTCCCAACTGGTTTGTATTACACAGTCAGCCTCAATGCAGACAAATAGTGACCTATGCTACTACTTAAAAAACAAGCAAACGAAAAAGAAAAATAAGCCCCCCAAAAAAGGACAACAAAAACCTCTGAGAGAATTGTTTAGTGAGAATAATTTACATCCTCAAAATGCAATGGTTCCAGCGCATTCTAGAATATGAGTTGCTTTATCACTTGGCAATAAATAAATTTCAACATTTCACTTTTGGGTAACACAGACTCCCCTCAAATTAAATCCAAAATGCACCCATGCAAATATATGGCTGAGAGTCCTATGCAGGATTTTGATTGGAGTTAGTTGTCTAATTGCATTTCTGTACTGGAAGTCACACAGGTGTTTTTGGAAGTTAGGTTCCAAAGAATTATTTTTAGGCTACTATCGCTACTGCAACAGGGACTCAGAATGAGGGGATACTCTGAAACCAGTGAGTCATTTTGTTCAACTTCTATTTTGTTCTAGAAACACTAGCTTCAGCTCATAGCAGCGCTTGTTTTAAATATGTTTCATTCATCTCCCTCTAGGGTTGCCCTCAAGGTCCTCAGTGTGCTCTGTAGGCTGAAGGATAAGTTCTGATCTTCCACTGATGTAGATTCAGTTCTCTGCCTTCCATGTAGTTAGCGTAGAATTAAGTTTGACAAAACAATTTGAACTGGCTGTGCAAGCACAGAAACTGAGGATTGCAAAGGCAGTTGTTATGGCACAGAATGCCATGAATTTACCTGTGTTTTCCATTCAGTTCTATAGGTTTTATAGGAAGCAATTTGTCTCGTTGAAACTGGAGGAAAGAACTGAGATGAACTGGCCAGGACACTAACTTTGGCAGCCTAAAAGATGGCAAAAAAGTCCTTCTGGGTATACATTTCTGAAACTGTTTCTCCTCTAGTTCATTTTGTTTCTGCAACATCAGGGCACCTGGACTGCTGGGGACCCCGCTCACGTCATTTTATATACTACTTTTCCAAAATTAAATAAATATCAAAAGAGCAAACATATAATTATTCTTTCCAGGCTAACTATGGACAGAAGTAACCATGAGCAATCAATTATGATACCATTAATTCTTCCTTAAGTCTCAGTGAAAATATGTGGTCAGATTGATCTGAAATTACACGGATGATTATTCTACGCTAAACTGAATTGAAATAATTTAATTATTATTTTTTTTTCTTTTTTACATATTAAACCAGGAGAAAAAGAGTGAGGTGGCAAAGCAGGAGGGTTATTGGAGCTCAGAATTTGTCTTTGATGTAAGGAATTTTTGCTGTGTAACTAGTGTTTTCAGTGGGAGTTCAAGATCCCTGTCTTGCCAAGCATGCTGCAGAGATATATAGTTCCCTCCAGTTTTCACAGAAAAATAGAAAAGTCCCACAAGCAAGCACAAAGAGTACAGGTGGGATGGGAGGAGGTGTAAGTGTTAGATTCCTGCTTATTTGTGTTTTCTCTCTCCTAGTACAGTAGACTACAGGTATTTCCCAGTGGTCCTTGCAATAACAAAATTTAATATGCTGAGGCTTTGTCAGCAAAACCCACTTTTCAGATAGGTGATTTGACATGGTAATCCATGTCCCTTTGGAACATTATTAGTGCTAATAAATGCTGCGACTTTGTGAGAGGAAAACACACTAACACTGATGTTTTCTTTAAGTCAAGGGAAAGCCTAACCTATTGTTCCTCTCTTTAAATTAAACTCAAATGCCAGTGGCCTTTGCCCTCAGTTGAATTTGTACAGTAAACTTGTGTGAAGGCCATTTAAAATAACAGATTTAATTAAGACAGTAGTAAATACACCCAACTCAATATTGCACCCTCACCTTCCGGCAAGCCCAAACCACCTTGCTATAGAAGTATGGGATCAGTAAGCATTTTCAACAGAAATAGCTACAGTGGAAAAACAGTTCAGCTCAATCATTGTGTGCCACAGACACTTTCACCTCCTGATATTTGAATGCAAATTTTAATTCTCTTCCCACTCTCGGACAGAGACCTTATATTTCTCATAAGAACTCAGTCTGTTAAAAAACAGCTGACTGCAAAAAATGTCCACCCAAACCAAAACCAGTTGAAATATGAGTCTAGAACTTTACTGAAGAATGAATTGAGCAGCCCTGAGGAGAAGGACTTGGGGGTGCTGTTGGATGAGAAGCTCAGTGTGAGCCAACAATATGCGCTTGCAGCCCATAAAGCCAAGCACATCCTGGGCTGCATCAAAAGAAGTATGGGCACCTAAGTTAAGGGAGGTGATTCTACCCCTCTACTCTGCTCTCGTGAGACCCCACCTGGAGTACTGTGTCCAGCTATGGAGTCCTTAGCATGGGAAGGACATGGACCTGCAGGAATGGGACCAGAGGAGGGCCATAAAAATGATAAGAGGGCTGGAGCACCTCTTCTATGAAGACAGGCTGAGAGAGTTAGGGCTGTTCAGGCTGGAGAAGAGAAGGCTTCAGGGAGAGCAGCAGCCTTCCAGTACCTAAAAAGGGAGTGTAGCAGTAGGACGAGAGGTAATGATTTTAAACTGAAAGAGGGGAGATTTAGATTAGATATTAGGAAGAAATTCTTTCCTGTGAGGGTGGTGAGGCACTGGAACTGGTTTCCCAGAGAAGCTGTGGATGCCTCATCTCTGGAAGTATTTAAGGTCAGGCTGGATGGGGCCTTGAGCATCCTGATCTAGTGGAAGGTGTCCCTGCTCATGACAGAGCATTGAAACTCAGTGATCTTTAAGGTCCCTTCCAACCAGAACCATTCTGTGATTCTATACAAAAGTGTTCTGGATTGCAGTAGTTATACTTGGGGGCATATAAAAACACAGTGGAAGGATTCAGTGTCACCATACAGTATCAGTAATCCAGGTCTAGGTGGTTAGAAGTGTCACAGTTTTATATGTTTCTCAGACTTCATGCAGTCTTTCACAGCTGAGAAAGTGTGCGCACCCTTGAAAAGGTGGGGCCAGTATTTAATGAGTGATGAAAATACAACTCAGGGCTGTTATAAACAAATAAGCTTGGCAAATTCTACTGGTAGCAATGCACTTCTCGCCTACTGTATGTAACGAGAAGCAAATGTAGTTTGCTTCACATCTTTAACATGTTCTTCATAGAAGGGAGTTCATATAACAGGAAAATGCCATTCCACTGTGATTGTATAATTTCAGAGAAGCTCTAGTAGCTACTTTACATATTGTCACTTTGCCATCAAGCAGTTGATGTGGTTATAAGGCAGTGTTTTTAGATCTCCACTCCAGCCTTGTTCTTGTACAGGTTGCAGCAGCCTGGTAGGGCTCTTCTACAGGATTCTTGCCTTTACACAGTCTCCCCAAGAAATTCAAGCAAGTCAAGGTGTGTCTTTGTTAGGAGTTTGTGCTCTCATGATTCTGAGGTTGAGCCCAGCACTGCTTTCACTTACCTTCTTTATAGTTGTGCATGGGAAGCTTCATCAGTTCTGGAGATTTCACCCTCTTGTCACGGAGAGCAGCTGCATAGCAATGAACTACAGGTATACCCAGTTTTTCTAAAATGAAACAGGAGTTGTGGTTCACCTGGGTAAGAGCAGGTCTACTTGTGTGAGGACATCTACAGCACATTTAACATAGTCTTTGATAGCAGGGATGAAGAAGCAACCTCTGCAGATTCCATCATCTCAGATTTCTCTGCCCCTTTCCCTTTCTCTCTTCTGGACTCATCTTCTATTGCTGCAGTTTCTTTGATTCTTTCTCGAGGGTTCACTGTTGCAAGTTAATCTCCTCCCTTGATGT
This sequence comes from Nycticryphes semicollaris, assembly GCA_013400055.1. NCBI lineage: Eukaryota > Metazoa > Chordata > Aves > Charadriiformes > Rostratulidae > Nycticryphes > Nycticryphes semicollaris. The sequence continues at coordinate 150,010 of VXBJ01006468.1, read as the reverse complement.
TTCTGTTGTCCTCATCAAGGCAGTCCTTTTTCCATTAATGGCTCCATTTAGCTCCTGTAGAGAGTTCTGTACAAATTGCCAATATTTCTAGCTCAGGGTGGAATTTTAATTTGCTCTTTCCATCACTACACAGCATTCAGAACAATTGGGGAACCAAGGTACACAGAGGAATCTTATTATTCTTCCCACTGCCCACGTATGATGAATCTTGCCTATATTATTTGCTTTTATTGTGCAGTGAGACCGTATAGCAGAATAACCTATCTGGAGCGTTTTCTGGCCTGGTTCATGATCTCTGTGCACTTCATCCAGTCTTCATCCAGCCCTGTCTTGCCTTTTTCCTTCTGAAGTCACTCTGAAAAAAGGTTGTAGATGTCTATCCGCATGTAGAACAGATGTCTATATATACATATAGAATGCACGTATGGAATTTGTAAAATTCCGTGCTTGAGGTAAAAAAAAGCCTTAAAAAGAAGTGCTTGGAGAGAAAAACTGAGTTCAAAATTTGCCTTCGGTACTTCAAAATAACATAAATGTGATTGTCAAAATAAATAATTTCTAACAGGAGCAGTTGATCAAGTGCTGCTCCTTCCTCAGAGTGTCATCAGTTCAGACTGAGGCTGGGTGGAACTCTCCAGTCTCTCCTTTACATCCATCTGATAGGACCAGCTGAAAAATGTGGAGCATTTCAGAACAGTCGTAAAAAACACCTGTGGCTTAGAGTTCCTGCTCTGGGAGGGGGATTGGACTAAATGATCTTTCAAGGTCCCTTCCAATCCCTGATATTCTGAGATTCTGTGATAAGGATGTTGATACTTAGAAAGAAATTCTGCCCAGAATAAGAACAAAGGTGTCTGGAGTCCTTTGCTTATATTTTAAGCCATTAAGAAGCAATTTCATTCCATTGTTCCTAACTCCATAAAGGCAAGACTGGTTTATTTTAGTTTTTACATTTTTGCTTATTAGAAGGTTTGGAGTTTTGCATCTTTTCACCCCCATCTTGTCCTTTTGCTTTGAGTGAGCTCTGAGACCTTAAATTCCCACTCCTTATCACCTGTCTTAGGGACTCAGGACGGCTGAAAGATTATTTCAGGTTGACAAGATAAATGATAGTACATCTCATGATGCACTAGAATGTCTAGACTGAAATGCTTAAATCTTTTTGTCATTTCTTAGTCACTATGTACATTTAAATTCTAATTTTTCCCAAAGAATTTCAGAAAATTAGCTCCTTATCATATATTTCTCCCAGTTCTGTGGCCCATCCCATTCAAGCAAAGCATTTATACATAGCAGTTCATTTCTGCTGGTAACACTAATATTGACCATTGACTTCAGTGGAATTACTCATATGCCTTAAATTATGCACATACGTGAGTACTGGATTAAAACCCAACCAGGCAAAGACAACTAATTATATTTTAAACCTTGAAGGATCTGCAGGGTGGAATATTCATCCTTAAGATAACAATGCAATAAGTCTAAATTCAGCTTTGAGGCTATATGGTGGGTAATAGGAAATATGATCCTTTTCTTGCTCTTTCTGTGAATGATGAAGTCAGATGGATACATGCTGTGTACAGACTTACGTGAGGTGTATGTGGAGACTAGCCAGGGATTTTTCAAGAAAAGATATGCTTTTTCTTCATGTCTTTATTGACATGACGTGGAGCAGCCTCACATCATTCAGGCTCCAAACAAATTAGCAGATTCAGGATGTATAGGATTTCAGTGCTATAGAAACAATCCAGCAGTTTGCCCCACAGGTTGGAAAAAGGGGCTTATGGAGTCTAACATACATAGTCAATTTTAGTACTGTGTCCCTTTTTACTGTACCTTTAATTCTGCGCCCCTTCATTAAAATCTTTCTGGGGCTTCTTTTAGACATTTATAGTTTGACAAAAAAATTAGAACTTGTGAATAACAATGAATAATTTCCCTGTTAAAAGCAATGTTAAGTGTAGTGGGACTTACCAAGAGTTGAGAAGTGAAAAATTAATACATTTATCACCGGTATTAAATATAAAAAAACAGTATAACATAAGCAGTGTACTGGTTAGAAGTCAGAGAAAAATACGCGCAGGATTTGTTTCCAAAGCTAACCAGTAATGTTCAATTTTTGCAAATTTAAGGGTTGGCTTATTTATGTCACCATCACAATAGCCTCAGTCCAATTACCTAAGAGTTGGTCAAGAGCATGACCACTAAAGAGGCAGTTTTCAGATGTCTTAGATCACTAGGGAAAAGAAGTTGAGAGAAAGAAAGGAGTCAGACCTTCACATCACAAGTCCTCTGCCTCCTCTGACTACAAGCAAGGACATTCAAGGCAAAGATTGCAAGTACTGCAGAGCCAAGGTGTTCCCAAGCCCAAATCAGCTCTGCAGTTGAGAAGTTAACCAGAAGAGAATGATTCACTGCATAAATTGTTTCTTTTTTGTTTGCAGAGCAGCCTCAAAAATCGTGCTATCACGCGTTACAGATGTTAGTTGGATATTTTCTGGAACTGCCAGCAATGCTCTTTTTTTCATTTGGGATGAATATTTTGTTCCTCAGCTATTTCTACTGTTGTAATATATCTAGCATGAGGAAAGGTAGCAAAACGAATCTTACAAAGTTGTGCTTCCTCACTGAACAAATTTATCCAGACACTTTTTGGGAAATTCACCTGCGTCAGTTACTTCTGAAAGGTTACACTGGTTTTATGCAACCTTTCTTGTTCCTTGACTATATGAATGCAAGGCATTTTAGTCAGCCTGTGAAGTTGCAGAAACAAAGTAGAGCTTTAACTACCATGAAAGTATCACGAAGATATAAATGAAGCTGAAGAAATAATAAAGAGTAGAAGTACTTTCCTCTCTAGGCCAAATAACCCTCACCTAAGATGTAGGATATACTGATTGTCTATAATGTAGATACTTTTTTTCTTTAATATTGTTAACATGGCCATACCAGTAAAGAGGAAAGTTCTGTTTATTTTAATTGGTTTTGTACCTGGGTTCCTACTAGAAAATTTTAAGGAAAACATTTTTGCCTTACAGTGGAATTCAGAGAGTCAGCCTATAAAAAATGTTTCTAGTGTTGTCTTAGCAGAGTTTAAAGTTGTAGTTCCCTGAGTATATGTTTTAATTAAGTGCATTCACTCAAATATTTGTAGGCAGAAAAGGAAAGAGGGAGTGGAAAAGGAAAATTCATGGTTTATTCCAAGCCTCTTTACTTAGTAATTGATCAGTGATAAATACCTAAATCTCACATTAGTATATGAGAGAATATATATATATTCAGCAACATTTAAGTGTTGCCTCTTCTTTCTGCTGTCTTCTTCTCCCAGTATTCTCCCCATTTTATTTCCCTATATCCATACAAGAAAGTCTTGGTTTCAGCTAAAGATCTTGCTACTGGCCATAACCATTGCATTTTGCCAGATCATTTCCTGAGGCAGTAAATTCCATGGATTGGTTGTAGACTGCATAAAATAGCATTTCTACACCAAATTTTCAAATTTACTGCCCAATAATTTTATTGAGTATTCTGGTCTTCTTGATTAATATTAGTCTGTGGAAGGTTAGACACTTCGTTATAGAATACTTGAAGCGCTTGACTTGTATTTTAAAAAGGCTATCATAACATTCTGTAGTCATTAGAAATCAATTAGCGATTCATTCAAGGAATAGAAGACTAACCCTGGTGTCCTAGCTAACTGCTGCAGCTCTCCAATGTTGTGCACTGAACAAGACAGACTTAATTTTTTTTCTTCAGCTTCCTGCTTTCCAGTGACAGCTGTCCTTCTATGATGGATTAAACTTTTCCTGTAACTTTCAGTTATTTCTGAAAGACGGTTGGGACAAAGTGTCAGGGTGTGGGTGTATGAATTGTAAAGTCAGCAGAATTTAGTGAATTGTGTCTACCCCTCCCATTAAGTGAATGAAAGACCTCCGCTGTGTGCTTGGTGATGCTGAACCATTATGTTAATAGATAATGTGTCTTTAACATTATCTTTGAACTATAATGCCTGTGTAATGAACAAGTGCCAGACTATTATCCCTGGGGGAAAAAATGCTCTAAACAAGTAAATCATGCATATCTCCTGTGGCTTTAACCTGTGTGTCTTCACCTAGTTCTTAAGAACCAGAAGACATAGGCACAAAGGTCTATTTATGGAAATAAATGGACATTTTATTCCTTGGTCTCTACTGAAACTGCTGATTGTAATTGTGATCAGCAAACTACAGAATTAAGCACCCTGGTGTTATTTCTAGGACATTATCTGTATAATTGAGATAAAAGCCTTCAACTAGATGCTGAAATGCTACAGTCATGATTGCAAATAAGGTTGCCTGGCAAAAGAAGAGCTATTCTCCGGTATACAAGGTCCATCAGACATTCAAATATGCTTAGTGATTCCTTTGACAGTACCCAGTGAGGCAAGGTAGAATCCCACTTTGCAGATTGGAAAGTTGAAGCATAGTGAGCCAAAAAAGTGGCCCCACAGTCCCAGAAGAGGGTGCATAGCAAATCATGAGAAGGAATCTAAGATCTTTATCTCTGAGAATGCTGAAAGATTGATGCATTAATGTTCAGAAATGTACCAACTGTCTCAGTGTTGAGAGTAGTGAGTGTTGAGATGTGAGCTGTGAAAGGTCAGGCAATTTGACTCAGAAAGTGGATTTATTTCTGTAAATGACAATCCTTAGATTCCCACCAGTGTTGTGCTTCCAGCTGATGCAACAATTGTCCCATACATGTTTAAGCCGACATCAGGTGGCAATCATGTTGACTGCTGTAGCTGGAACATTATATTTCAGACCTGCATTCTTTGATAGTCTTTGTTCAGAACTGTAAATTTAGAACATGATCCACCTTTTCTGTTGAGATTCATATGGTTAATAGTAAACACTTGGGGAGAAGAAGTGCACTTGGTGACCAGAGAGCTGAACTGTGTATCAGGATTTGTACTTGTCTGTCCTAGAAAGGTAACCTACAGCTGAATCCATTTCTGTTCACTGTAGACAGTACTACAAAATATATTCTGCAGACCTTGTTTCTGCACTCGGTAGTGTGCAATGGTAATACTCCTTCTGATCTTGTCATGACCCTCTGCAGCTTCTCCACTTCAATAGCATAATTAGGAAAAATCAACTGTACCACCTAAGTTATGCTTGCAGTAAAAGCCTCCAGCTGCATTCAACAGGACATGTGTATGCATACACACATGATTAATAGCTACATATTTGCAGAATGATGATAAGTTTCCAGGAAGCAGTTTCAATCAAACACAGGTGCAAGGTTTTTAATGATAACTGTAAGGGAGCATTATTTGGTTGAGGACAGTTCATCCCAGACTTCTAGGATACTTCCATTTTGGAGGAATCGCTTCCAGATATTTGGAAGGATACAGTCTTAGCCAAGAAATTAATGTTTCTTAAATGTTGATAAGTTGCTCTTACTGCTTTGACTAAGTCTATTGCTTTTTTTCCCCTCAGTTTCTGCCAAGCAGCCTGTATCTCTGCATTTCTCCTGCAGACAATTTTTAAGAGAAAATAGTAAGCTCACAATATAGTCTCCTATCACAGAGGTTTTTAAATGTAATTTACTAAATACCTAATGTTATATCAACATAACATACATACCTGTCACCTATGGCTCAGTTCCACAATATATGGAATAATCTCACCTCCTACTAAAGAAAATGAGACAGGAGAGCACCAAACATATGGAGTCCAGCAACAGAGAGATGATGTGTACTCAGCTGTCTGCCAAATACCAATGATTTCTCTATACTTGAGGAACTATTATGGTCTCTGTCACTCAGCTTCTCTGTTCTGTATATGACCAGGCAATAAAAATGAGATTAAAAGCTGATCTCTTAATTTTTCAGTTAGAGAAGTCCCAAATGCCCTGCTGTACCAGAATGCAGGTCTATTTTTCAGGACCAATTTGTGCTGATGCTAGCTGGTACAATCGTTATGCAATTCTGCAGGCATTGGGAATAGTCAGGGTACACTATACTCTAGTTATATACATTACCAGGCCAAAGTGGAAGCTTCTTGCCATCTGGAAATTTATTCATGCTAGAGGAGTACAAAAGGACAGGCACCTGAATTCTGTACCCAGCACCTTAAGATTTGCTATTTAGGATTCGCTTGTACCACAGCTTTTAGAAGTTCTACTGTTCCAACTGACCTTCCCAAACAAACAACAACACACAAAAAAAACCCTGTCGATAGATAAATACTCTCCATATAGCTGAGGCATTTTTATCACAGTCTATCATAATTAGAGAGAAGTTGAGTCATCATTGTGCCTGCACAGGTAAATTCTTAGGGCAGTTTTTCAGAGTCATCCATACTTATTGTGTGGATTGCTTTATATAAATAGTGGCATTCTTTGTAGAAGAGAGGGGATGTTAAGTCTCACTTCTTTATTTACTCTCAGTTTGGGTAGTTACATTTTCCCTGCCTCATTTCTTCCCTGTGATTTCAGGTGATTATTTACTTTCATCTTTACAAAACATGGTATTTTGTGCTTTTTAAAACACTGGTGTATTTCACACCAGAGTTGTCTGCTCTTTTGGTCATGTGGGATGAAGTGTGGCTTGCAAACATAAAGAATAATTAGTATTATTTATAAACTAACTGAACAGTTCTACAAAAGCATTCAAAGGGAAACTGGATAATGTTCTTAGGGAATAGTATAGGGTCTCCTGAATTCCTGAAGTGTTCAAGCACTCTCTTCTGACCACCAAATGCATTAATCTTGTGAGGAAGGAGCTGATAAACTGTTTCCAGAGAGGCAGATTTTCTGCTTATTTTTAAATGAGTCTACTTCAGTAGAGTGAGACAGAGTTCTGGATGGGCCCATTGACTGTGGATTATTTCCAGACAAGAACTTTAGTGACTGTACTTTGAAAGACATATGTATAAGAGACTTCCATCCACAAAGAACTGATTATATTAGTGTTACTCTCCTGCCTTGTCTTACTGAAGGTCTGAAATTCCATTCCCGAGTTGTTATGAATCTTGAGTCAGATCACCTCCCCTGAAGTGTGTCTCAGTGCCCATGTATGGAAGAATATTTCTTCTGTGATCACAACAAATGCTTATGTTGCAAAGGAGAGAGCATTTTCCTGGAAAGAGGGGACAACAGATGATAAAAATTTCTAAAGCATGGAAAACAAAGGAACCTAGGTTGCTTTATGCCTTTAGGTACTTTGAAGTCTGCAATTTATGGTCATAAATCATTTTAGTGCTCCTGAAAATGTTAACCACCATCTGTTTCCTTAATGATGCTATGTCTGGCTCAGGAGATAAGTGTTTATAAAAAGTAAAGAAGAAGGAACTCTTACAGTTTTGATACGATCATGAAAGTGAGATTCTATTAACGTAACCAGCAACTTTCCAGAATTTTGAACTTTGAAGGAGATTTCAGGATAAAATGGTGTTTGAGTTCTCGGTGCTTTTAGAATATATACAATAGCTTATTATGTGCTAGAGTTGCTCTACACGTAATAGGTTGTGGTGCTAAAACAATATTCTGCTTGCTTCATTCACAGATTCTTATTGTAGTGTGAAAGCCAGACCTATGCTCACGTAATTCAGTTTACAGTCTCAAAGTCTCTGAGTCTTCAGTTGTGTAAGAATAACATTTTTAAGCAGAGATTCATCCTTCAAAGAGAGAAAGGAAGTTTGTGAAGTTTATGAGAAAGCTTTAGAAAACACTTGATGAGGTCAGAACTTGGTGGGCCTTTAAAGGACTTTCCTTAAAAGCACACAGCTACTGCCCTCACTGTGGTAAACTGTGAAGATTACCAGAGCAGTGTCTGGGAAATATCAGTATTTGCCCACATCTACCACGTGCTTCTCTCTGGGGTGCGTGTACCTGTGCTACACGTGGGAAGTAAATGTGATCTGATGACACACTCTGGCAATGCTTAGCAAAAACTAGCAGTATTTTCACTGGCAGCAAAGAGTATATGCAGTGGTTAGACTAGAAACTTAGAGGTCATTGGATTGGATCATTGTGGTGATGTGAGTAAACTCCAGAAAGTGACAGTCTGCAACCCTGAGCATCCAAATAATTGCTAGTATGGCACACAGTTATATCTCAGCCTATAGTAATCACTGCCTGTAAGGAAACAGGGAGAGAAAGAAAGTAATCAAAGGAGTGGTCACATGAGAAGCAACATACAGAAACACTTGCTTATGATTATGTGTAAACCAACCACAGGCTCTGTTTACAAACCTTTCCATCTGTTCCTTTGCCTAATCATTTCTGCTTTCCCTCTCTGTCTTCTAACTTTCCTTCGTCTTTCCAGATGCAGGACGCTATGGGCTATGAGTTACCATGGGTGTATTTTGTCAGTCTGGTCATCTTTGGATCCTTTTTCGTTCTAAATCTGGTTCTTGGTGTGTTGAGCGGGTAAGCCGACAGTTTTGGTGTCCTTTTTCCAATGCTACAGGGCAAGACTCCATAATAAGGGTTCTTCCCTGTCACCAGGATTCTTTCAGAGGGATTAAAAATCTGAATCCAAGGAAGCTTTACATCATCTCTCAAATATTTTGACAAAATGTTCAAATGTTACAAATAACAATGCAGGTAACAAAAGAGCTGTTACTCTCTGACAAACAAATTAAGCTTCAGAGCATTCAAAAATCATTAATGTTAACCTGTCATAAATTTCCAGAAAACTGGCTATTGAAAATCTTACTGCTGGTGACTTGGGATCTCTTTGGCTGGAGCCTTGCAGCGCTCAGAATCTGAGCTTGTCTCACTAATTATCATTCCACTCTTCCAGGTCAATGATGCCATAGGAAGGGACTGGCCCTGGATCTATTTTGTTACACTAATCATCATAGGGTCATTTTTTGTACTTAACTTGGTTCTCGGTGTACTTAGCGGGTAAGCAGTACCAGGAAAATGTTTTGTTATTGTTTATTTTTTAAAACTTGTATTTCTATTCCTACTCTTTGGTTACCAAAACAATGGGCAGTGGCGGGTTGATTTCAGGAACCTTAATAGAAGGCCTGGGTTATTGGTGCCAATAGGAAAGTATGGCATTCCTAATGGCATGGAAGGAGTCTTGTGACTCAGTCAAAGGAATACAAGACAACTATTTGTCTGTAACATGGTCCTCTACCTGTACTCTGTGGGAAGAGGACAACACTATGCTCCCCTGTGAGTGAAGCATACCATTCACCATAGAAGAAGGGGATTATAGTAAAATTATAGTAAAATCTCTGGAAGAGTCAGTGGGACTGAAGGAGGAATGAGAGGCGAATCCCTTCACATTTGGGGGATGAGATTCTTGCCAAATTATGTCTTCTCACATGAGAAATTTTCACATTGCTTAGTATCTCTAAATCACAGCCTAACGGGAGATGCCCTGGAGAGCGTCTTGGGCAAGTTTCTTCAATAAGCACATTTTCTCTGTTGTGCAGATTACAAGCCTAGCATGATGCAGGGAGAAAAGATCATTTCCCTCTCACCTTTTCCAAGGATGGAAAGAGAAGCAGGAGAATTCCTTCTAGTGTTCAAGCATCCCTAAGACATCTAGATATTTAGATGTGTTTCAGTTCTGCAGTATAACCCTCCCTGCAAAGCATCATTTTAGTAGCTTTGATTAAAAACAATTGATATTGTCCCCAGTAGTTAAAAACTTTACTGCCCCTGGGGAGCCACATAATTAGAGGAATCAAGCCAGCAAACATTTCTCACAAGTTTTTTTTAAAAAAGATCTCCTAGAATTAGGCTTATAATTCCATATTTGGGCATCACTGGGTGCCTACAGCCATTCTATGTACATGGATAAATATGGCATGAGGACTTTTAAATATCCTCTTTTTCTTGTTTCTAACATCTTGCATCCTTTAATGCGCTCTAAATGAATTTGATCAAATCCTGTACCTGGTGCCTGAGTGGGCAGCACTGAAGTCCCCTGTCTTTTAATCATAAGATAGGTAAAACTATCTCTGAGCAGGACTTGATTCCCCACAGAAATTGTGTCCTCAGTATTTGGGCCAACAACATAGGAAGGGGCAGTAGTAGGACTGGAGAAGATGATCCACCATTGGCCATCTTGTAAAAAGACAGGTAATAGCAGATCTATGGGAGGTGTTACTGCTGTCTTCATTACTCCGTTGAAGGAGACAAGCAGCTAAGGCAGTTGCTGCAAAGAAAAAGGCTTTTAAGCACTAACTGGAGAAGGAAAAAATCCCCAGTAATGAAGTGTGAGGCAATAGTCTGTGCTTGGATATCTGGAGAGTGATACTTTGTGTAAAGTTTTACAACATAAGCTCCTTGTTTCTCCAGGTGGACACTGATCTGCAGGTAAGAACGTCGGCAGTAGTGAAGGGTGATAACCAGCTGACGGAGGGAAAATGATTTGTTGTATCAGAGCTGCACTCAAGGACTGTATAAGATAGTTGTTAAAGATTATACAGTATCTCATTGGATAAACAGTGCCTGTGAGCCCAGCCCTGACGAGTACATACTGCTGAAGCAATGCTGATTCAATTTACCCACACTTGGATTTGTGTGTGTACACAATTAAAAATCAGTTTTCCTCTCTCTTTCATTTTTCAACTCGAGAGTGTTTTACCTCCTGACATGCTGCAGCTAGACCACCATAGCTAATGGTAAGAGATGGAAATAGTCTATAGAGAGAACTGAAATCAAAGATGAAGTTCGCTTTGTTCAAGCTGTGAGTCACTCTTTCTGGTGGTGTTCACAGTGTTAGGACAGCTGCAGTGTTTCTGCAAAATTTTTCCCAATTGGAGAAAAGTAAAAAGAACCTTAAGAATTTGCATCCATGAAAAAACACAGAATTAATGGGAGAAATGTTCCAAATTGTCTTTGGGCTAAATAAGCAGTTCTTAAACAATTAACTTTCTAAAACAGTTCTAAATTCTGCTGAGTTGCAAAGTGTCTTCACTTTGCAGATTCAGCTTCTTTTTAGAGAATTGCTATTGCTATTATTCTGATCTATGTAGACAATCCACCTGTCTGGTCTATGTAGATACAAAGCAGCATTCCTGGGCATCTTTGTACATCCATTCTGGGCATCTCTGATTTCTTCCCATTTATTTATTTTAGAAACTTCACCAAGCATGGGGTGCAGGTAGACTTCTTCAATGACAGATTAGCTTTTTTTAATCACTTCTGAATACGTAAGTGTAATTAATTGTACTCACAAAGACACTTTGATTGCACCTGCAAAATCAAATGCTGAGTTCTGTTCTGCCTAAAGAGCTCATTTGTAATTTGTTTTTCCTAGGTACGTCATCCATTCATAGTCCTTCTGATGAATTTACTAGTCACATGCTAAACTAAATAGTATGACAGCGTATTCATGTGTAGGGCTATAACCCTCTTCCTGTCTTGACTGAGCACAACATAAAATTCATGTATTCCAAACCAAATATCCAGTCAGCAGATCACACAGTAGATCTTCTCAAGCCCAGACAAAAGCATTCCACATCATTGCTGTGAGCAGTGAAGTCCCTTTTAGAGATCTCTTGAGATCAGGGATATTCACATGTTATTTCAATCAGTGAAGGAAAAAAAGAAAAAAGACAGTGTAGGTTCAACTGTCAGACCTGCGTGTCTAGGCATATAGATGCACCTTTCTTTTATATTTTGCCTCGCAGTGATCCAAATCCCATGACACAGGAAAAATAAGCAGTAGCCCAGGGTAAATGCAGGGCAGGAGAACAGCCTTGTCTTCTGCTTTGAGAGGATCCTAGAAAACCCAGTTGGCTGCTTTTGATGCCCTTACTGCCAAGGAAGAGATCAGAGTAAAAGGTGGGCTGGCTATGGACATGTATACTCCTGGAGCAGTTTTTGTGACCTTCCAGGACTTTTTCCTGATCTTCTGTCCCCTCTTCCAACCCTTTCCATTTCTTGGTGTACTTGTCAGGGTGGATGAGGTTTGAAACCTTGTGCTGCACTTTTACTAGGAAGCAAGTTTTGAACAGCTAGAATTCTGCTGGTTTTCTCACTTTCCATCTCTCCTCTCAATGTGAGAAATCATATTGACATCAGATATAGAGAAAAACTAACATCATTAGGATGAGCACGAGAAATTTTCTTCTGGAACAGCACAAGATACAGAGCTGGGTGTTTATGATCTTGACCCACTCTAACCTCATACAGAGAAAACATCCCTCCAGAATACTCTGCTTTTTGATATTCCTATTGGCAGATATATTAAAATTTTCTCTGAGAAGAAAAAGGAAAGTGTCACAAACTTAATTCTGGTAAAAACAACCAGATTCACTGACTCTTAAACCGATCTTCTTTTGTTCACTGACAAGAGAAAAGTTGCTTGCTAGCTCTGCAAGCCTTTGTTGACCTTATCCTGATGTGCTATTGCAACTGATTTTGAGAAGGCCACCTACAGACTCAGGATGGCACTTCCATCAGAAAGCTTATTTGGTCCTTGGCCTCCCTGCTGAAACTGCAAACAATGACCATTTATTGCCAACTGCGAAGGTGGGAGAGGTAATGTGCACACCTGCCTGCAATAGGAACTGGACTGAGGTCACCAACTCATTTCACACGGGATGATAAAGGACCATTGGTAGTAATTCTTGATCGTGAACTACATTTGCCTGAGTGCAGGCTGGCATTCCACATGGGAAGTGGTTTGAATTACATTAACAATTTCCCGAGCCACCTGTTCTTAATGGTTTAATGTTAGTAGAGCATAGAAACAGAGATAAATAAGTTGTATTCTTTGGAGAGTCATCTGAGATGTGGAGTATCATACATTGTAAAAAGGAAAGAGACATGCAACTGAACATTATATAGACTAGACAACCACAGTATTTTTAAAAAGCTAGGTAACAAGTTCACTCCTATGTAGACATGTAAAGACATCATGTTAAATTCTCATGTTGATTTAGTCAGCTCTCCCCCTAGCATGAGTGCCATTTGAGAGACAAGAAGTGGTGACTGAAAAGACCTCAGTAGACACGTAGCATATATGTAATATAAATGATCCACTTCAGTGCACTGTAGGAATTTCACTTTCTGTAAGATGGGCTATTTAGTGATGTTTTCTGCTTTGGTTTCTAAAGTAGGTTCTTGCAAGCTGTATCCATGCAAGTATAAATAGTTCTCACTTGGAGTTGAGGTCTCAGCCTGTTTCACAATTGGACCCACTTGTTCTAGATTCTAAAATACCAGTTTAGGAGCCAACAATTGAAATATTAGGATTTGATTTATCAAACAGGCTTAATAATACAACGATGATTTTTTGAGAGCTAATTCAATAATTTGGATAAGGCACCATGTCTGACCTAGAGGAAAGATATTACCGAAGCAGAAAATATGACTGGTACTGATTGGACTTTTTAAAAATTTTTAAAAATTCTTTGTACAGTTTTTATTATTGTTTTTGGGGGGTTCTTTGTGAGAAAAAAAATATTTTTCATTCTTGCTATGCTTGCAAGAGCTGTTTCTGCCTTGTGGCTAAGTTTGGTCCCAGGCCTGAGAAGCCAATGATTCTCTTAGGCATTTCCACTTTCATTATCACGGTCCCATGGGATGGGCTGAACCCTCAGCAATGTGACAGGGGTGAAGATCACACAGGCATGCTTTGTCATGTACTTTGGCTTGAAATGAAGACATCATCCTACCCTCATTCTGCTGCACTGCTGATTTTGGGCACAGCTCATAATATTAAAAGCTTGATCTAAAGACTGTGAAATCAGTGGAAACCTTTCAGTGGGTTTTGAACCAGACAGGAGAGGAGCACTTCACCATCACTCTTGGAAACCCACCTCCATCTCAGTTGCTGGAGGGCACTTCACAAGGCGCTCATTAACACTTCGGGTATGATTTTCATAATCCTAATATTATCCCACAAAAGTTAGTGGTAGTCTTCATATTTGTTTTTGTAGAAGCAAACCAAAGACAAATATTAGGGTGAAGTATGTGGTTTTTTAAATCCACTCATTGCTGACCGTTATCAGCAAGGGTAATGGATAATGCATTAGAAAGAATGACTTTAGCTCTCATTTCTAGACATAGTGGGTCACAATCTGCTGGGTGTGCTTTGTGTAGTGATCTGCTTCAGCAGTACTCTTGGTCTAGCACTTTTCACAATCATTAAGCTTACTTTTTAAAATACAAGCACTAAAGCTTGGTTTAGAACCACAGGAGAGTGTCTAAATGGACGTAGGTCAGCATTTTAAGAAAAAAAAAAAAAAAAAAAAGCAGTATAGGTGTCTGAAAGAGAGGGAGAAACAGCACCACAGCCAAAAAGACGGCAAAGCAAGCATCTGGGCTCATAATGACGCAACACAAAATTTTTCTTCCCATGCCTTCTCTTTTAAGCCTATATTCCCAATAGTGGTCTTTCATAAAACTGTCAAATGTCTACCCTAGTTCACTTTCTGGCAGAATCAATTAGTTTTATCTACCTATAGTCTATCATGTTTTTCTACCCAACTTGAAATTTGATAAGTACTTTTCATGTCAGATAACAGCCCTGAATACTGAAATACTGCAGTAAAGCATTGAGGTCTGAGTTTTCAAATATATAGTCCAGTACTGTGGGTGAAATTGTCCATAATTAAGCATGTGAGAATTGGAATTGTGGGTATCATTAATTACACTTACAATTAGTTGTGATTGCACATATAATCTTAAAGACAGATCGAAACCTGGCTAAAAATTAGAACCACCATCTCACTCTCCAGATGTCAGATTATTGTCAAACAGTTCATCATTGAATTAAACAAACCATCATTCATCTAGATATTTATGGATAATTGTTGGAGAATTTTAGAAAGTGTATGGTATTGTACATAAACATTACATACGTGTTTTATTTGAATTGTCAATCAAATGTTGAGAATGAAAAGTTTTTAAAAAGATATTGATCTTTTAATAAGCATTGGTAAAAATGTGGGCACTCCAGCTGTTTCACATGTGTGTCTATCAAGGATAGATTTGTGTGTCTTGAAAGAATAGAGAAAGCTGAATGTGCTACACAGGATGTGAGACTTTGTAGTGGAAATCAATCTAACCCATTGTTTTTCAATCTCTTCCTTCCCTCCACCCATGTCCTGTCCTTTCCTCCCTCTTGCTAGGGAGTTTTCCAAAGAAAGAGAGAAGGCTAAGGCTCGGGGCGATTTCCAGAAGTTACGGGAAAAACAACAGCTAGAGGAGGATTTGAAGGGATACTTAGACTGGATAACTCAAGCAGAAGATATTGATCCAGAAAATGAAGATGAAGGCATGGATGAAGAGAAGCCCCGAAACAGTAAGAGATTTTCTTCTGTCCCTATTTCTATGCACTTTTAGCAAGGGAGCCCATGCCCACCTGCTGTAATGCTGAGATGGCTTATAAGGAAGAACAAGTTTTTCCTGAGACTTTCACTATGCTTATACATGATTCCAGTTTCATTTCTGTAGGAAACTCCTCTTGTAGCAGGGGGAAATATGTGTAAAACAAGTGATATATCCTCGGTTTCTTGTCTATGATACTAAGATAAGATCCAGATATTAAACATAAAAAGAAGATGAATATTTGCTGTTACAAGTCCACTACTGGAATAGGTTTTGAAATATACATCTGTCTCCTATTAATTTATTGAATTGCAGTTCAGTGTTGCAGGCTGTTGACACATGGTTAATTACTTTGCAAGCAAAGGTTTCTAGTCAAAGCGGTGCTACAGTATGGGAGAAGGGCCAAATCAGCCATGTTGTACGTTAAGTGGGCCATCTGTAATGCTACTGAAATCAGTGGAATTGTGTTTACTTTTGCCAGACTGGAATTAAGCTCTCAGACATTTCTTGTAAGGGAATTATCTCTTACTCTTCTGTTCTGGACTTGAGAAAGTTTGCATAGAGTGACAATTCACCGTATCTCTTCTTATTAGAAATACTGAAGAAGGGTGGACTTGAAGAAAGCAGCAAGTCCCTACCTTTCTTTACTTTCATTGAATCTTCTTCTTCCACCACCTCTTTTAGCAATGTAAACTGCGTAACACTTCAGAAATACCTAGCAGATATTACTGCAGGTTGTGCGTTTGGGAAGTGTCAGAGTTGGAACCTTTAGACAATTACACGGTTAATGGACACTGGCCCTAGTCTTAGCTTTCATTACTGAAATGTGCATTTTCCTAGTTGGATTTTGGAAAAGAAGACATGAAGCATTTCCCTAGAGATCTCCCTTCCTACCAAAAGAGCAAAATCCACAAGATCCACGGGATGATGTTCCAGTCAGTAATGTATGTTCTAGTAATGGGAAGATTGCACATGGGAAAGTTGTGCCTACAGAGAAAAGTATGACTTGTACCAAATGCTTAAGATCTTTTGGGGAGTAACCACTACCCCATGTTGCTTCCAGAACATCTAAGTTCTTTTAGACAAAGAAAAAAAAAAAAAAAAGTGGGGTCTTTAATGTCAGGTGATACTCATGATACTTAGGTATCTGGACTTGAAGGAGTCACTTTCGCCAAATCAGATTTTCCCCAAATCAGATTACTTTTATTTTTATATTGGTACTTCATAGGGCATATAGGTTGCCTTCATAATTTAACCTCAGTAATCATTCAGAAATTAATTTATAATTCATACCTGAAATTTGCTTATAAAACATGGAATGTGATGTCTGGTGATCCAAATTAGTTTTTTTTTTTGTAGACAGAATTTCCTATTTAAAAGAGAAAAAAAAAAGGGGGGCTGGGGGGGTGGGAAGGAAGAAAACCAGATATTGCAGTGGTCTCTGGTTCTCTGGTCGTTACACTTATTGGACCTCTGAATGGGAAGGCCAAGGCCTGGGTTGACACAACTCCATTGAAGTCACCAGAGGCTTTCCCTGGACTTCAGTAGGAATTGGATCACGTTTATTACATTTCCTTTTAGGGACCTGTCTGGTAAAGAAAAGCATAGCCTTACTGGTAAGGTAGTGGGTTGATAAACCTGCCATTGTTACTAGCAGATTTGGAGTTTGCTCTTTTTAATTATCAGAAACATAATGCTGTTTTGATAAGAGAGTTGTGGAGTACGTCAGATGTAGACTCATTGCATATGCTGTAGGGTGAGGTCAATCCAGATTTGTGCTAATAGGCTCTTTTTATGGATGGTGATGTTAAGAACAGAAAGATAACATATCTTCAGCTTGCTTTCAGTTCTTCCTGTTCAGTTTAATAAGGTGAGTTTTTTAAGACATGGCTTATAAAATGAGGCCTCTTAACATTTGACAATTTCTCTACAGTTTCTCACAGTCTGCTGTTATATAACACTTACATACTATTAGCAAATGAAGATGTTACCCATTCCTGTTCTGAACTAGTAATAAATACAGTGTATTCAATGCCATTGGCTTCAAGTGCCAGCTCTTAAGGGCAGTAGCTGACGACTAGTCCCTAATACCCAGGATATCATTTTCTGTGACATTATGGTTTTAGGTCACTTTATCAGTTTTTTTTTTTTAACATAACCGACCAGGCTTGTGAACATATGTCTGCAGTGCTTAGTGAAATTACACTTCTGTTGAGAGGAATTGCTCAGGATGTGAAGGAAGGCTGTGGACTGATTTTTGCCATGTCCTGGGAACAATGGTCAAGGTAACGAAAGTCTCCACACAAGAGAATAGCAGAGGCCGAGTGAACAGGTCACTCCATTAAGTTTATTTGCCCATTCTTCTACCATGTGTGCCCCATCTAGAGCAGGCTGTTGGCATCAGTATTCTTCTGAGCACCTATGGTCTGCATCTGTGAATGCCAAATTAATTCTTCTTCTAGCTTTGGCATACTATACAGTGCTGTATCTTGGCCTTCTCCCCACCAAAGGTTTTTTGACCGTGGTATTAAAGCCTCTGTGCTGCCATCCTCTGGTAAGGAAACAAATAGACTCTGTATAGAGGTGGGGAAGAGCAACAATCTCCCACCCTACCCAGAAACCAATCAAAATACTTGGATGCATGGCCCCACCCAGCAGAATTGTGCAGCTTAAATTCTAGCCTTTTGTGTCTTATAAATCACATTCATTTTTCTTTTCCAGTAGGCTGGTTTATTTGCTTTTGCATAATTGGGAACATATTTCCATATTTCCAGGTGCCATATTGCTTAAGCTCTCTTGTATTTCTTGATACTTCAGAACGTCAATCTTTATTCATGTGAGAATGTATTTTCAAATAGCTTGCAGTCCTCTCCTAAGATATCGCATGCACTTCATTGGTTGACATGCTTATCTGTCATATATGTCACATGGGAAGAAACTGCTGATATACTTACTGTACCTACCAATGTGATTCTACATCTTGCTTACCCTACTGCCTGCAGACATGCCTTCTGCAGAACCACCTCAACCCGCTCAGGTGCTGGAGACTAGTTTACTAAACAGTTCTCCCGCTCTGAGAGGGCCTGCTTTCTCTCCTCAAGCTGAGTCACATTGCAGTTGTACTGCTCTTGGGGCTTGATAGATCTGCTAGAAAATGGGTTGAATGAATACTGTGTAATCAAATCAGAGAAGTAGAGGCCCTTTCCTTAATAGCTTCAGGTTAAGAAAATACTGCAGGAAAAGGGCCATGAGTAAATGACAAGTGTGTTTTGTTTGGGTGGGTTTTTGGTGTGTGTTATCTACTGTGTTGAATGTTTTGGCATTCATGCCAGCAGTCAATCACTGGTAGGGTTAAACTGAGGGAGAAAGATGGTATTAATTCTCTTCCAAAGACCATCTACAAAATAAGCTCCAAGTCTAAGGGACAGATGGCACAGCAGTTCAGGCACAGTTGTAAATGCCCTCAGGAATCCCTTTGGCTTGATTGCCCCAAAAGACATTTGAATTCCACCTACTAGCTGTGCTCAGCTTGCATTACTGACAGTCCAATGTCTTCCTTGTCTTCTTGTGTTTGGCTTCTACTGAAAGTGTTCAGATGCCTCATATGCAGCTTCAGTGTGCTTCTCTCTCAAGCGCTCTTCAGAGCTTGCTGCCTTCTGTCTCTAGTACAACACTCTGTACTCCACAGAATAGTGTTACTGCCCATTTCCAGAATACTTTGTTTAGGTTTTTAATTAATAATGGTGACTTTTAAGGTCTTAAGCCTTTCAGATAACAAATCACTGAATTGCCCAAGACAGTTCAGACCTCCTAAAGCTGCTGTTTTAGCTTAACAAACTTCAGGGGTTGCCTTTGCATGAGATATATTGCACCAACACTCAGAAGATGTGGGCTTCTGCCTGATCTCTGACAGTAACTCACACCATTACTTAAAAGAGGTCATGTCAGGTTTTGTTCTCTCAGTTTCCCATTGGAGATCATTTGCAGGTTGGGGGTTGTTCCTATAAAGAATATCAGAAGAGTTCAAATTTTTCATTAAAATATACTTATTAAACTAGAGTCTCAGCTAATTTAAACTCTGAGACTCAGCAGTTTACACCATCTGGGCTCTGACCCAGGTAGTCTACCTAAACTGAATCATCCCAAACAAAGAGAACATATGTTTCCAGTCTCTTCTCTGTCCTTGGCTACAGAGGCAGGTTTTTCTGTCATCTTACTTTGTAGAAGGGGTTGCCTGCCTGTCAGAATGGGAACGGACTCCTGTAAACCCAAGAACACAAGGTGGAAGGGAAGAGAAATTCACTTTCAACCCCATTTGGTTTGGCTTCCCATGTCAGTCCTTAGGGCATCATAAGTCATATTTTGTATACGCCGCTGCTTTCCCCGAGCTGTCAAACCTTGACCTACTTCTTATTGGATGTTTACAGCCCTTAACAAAATGGTCAACAAGTCCAAGGACTACAACAATGAGAGATTTAGTAGAAGAAGGGGTGAGAAAGGAAGATAAGTGCAGCCAGAGTTGGACAATCTGTTCAGCCTTTAGCTGATACTCTCCACAGCAGAGGGCTTGGTATTCTTCAGTGGCAGTTTGTGACCTGTTTTTTCTCACATGCACTGAGGGGCTTTCGCAGAGCAAGCTGTATTCATTCTCTGTATTTTGTGAAGTGCATGTTTAAGGCAATTTTTCTTTGTTGTTTGTAAACATGATTTTGCCATTATGGCAGATGTGAGGTGGGAAATGTGAAAAGGCTTCTGGGGCCTGTTTTTGTTGATGGTTTTCTTCTACACTCTTTCATTGATGGGCTTTTCTCATAGGAAGAAAACATTAATTTGACAGAGAAGAGAAACAAATATCATGGCACAAAACAGTTACTGAATTTCAAAATCATATGATACAGAAAACCATCCCTCCTGTTTCCACAGTAACTGAGAATTTGCCCTTTTTCTTTGCTTCCTGAGAGTGATCTGGAATGCATCTGTGTTGCTGTGGGCAGGAGCAGGAAACCTCAATCCAACCCAGATTCTCCTCCTATTGAAATACATTGGCAAAACTCCCATTGACTGCACTGGGGTCAGGAAAAAGCTGTGAATGGGCAGGGAGAAGTAATTTGGTGTTTCTGACTGCTCAGATCTTGCCCTCCCTCTGTCTCCCTCTTTCAGTCTTGCTAGTGCAATGTATGACCACATTAATATCACCAGAATCCCTAAGAGTAACGGAGCTCACTAAGCAGTGATCTGGCCAGGGATCTGATAATAAAGGTACTCTGTGATTCAAGACAACATATTGTTCTAGTTAAATCATATCCGAGGTAGTACTGTAAATTCAAGAGCTGATTTGCAAATAGTTTACCCTACAGAAATTTAAAGTCTAATCACACTCCAAGGCTCTATTGTAATGGGACTGATGGCTGTAGATAATCAGGTTTTCATGTAACACAGCAGGAAAAGCAGTACAAATCAATGTGTTGCCTATCAAAAGCATATAGCAATACTTCAGATGGTATATTAAATAATGAAAGGTATGGGAAGAAGGTTGAGTGTGCATGTAGATTTATGCCTCAGTTGAAATAGGAATAGTAAGTGCCCTACTGAAGACAAAACATACAGGAATACAGGCAGGTTCTAAAATATGTAAAAAACTAAGCTGTTTAAAAAGCTTTGGAAGTATTGCCTTAGTGACTTTTGGAAATATTTATTAACATCTGAGGTCACTGCGTCCTTAGAGGCAATCAGCTGTAACCTAACTTTTCAGTGGACCACAGATTTTGCCTCACTCTTACAACCAGTGTTACTTGTGAACAAGACTAGTTGTGACTAGGCAGCAAAGTCCTTTTAGTTACAGGCTTATGAGAGTCTTCCCTGGGAGAAAATTATTTTGAAACAAGGAGGACGTTTTCAGCTACAAAAGTAAAACTTCTAGAAGAAACCTGGACCTCGTGGAAAATCTGAGTCTTTCATAGAAACACTTTGGGCTTCTGAACATCTAGCCAGAAATGGCAACAGGAGAGGTGATGGTTGAAGAGAAGAATTTGAGAACTCTAGAAATAGACACCTCAGTAACTTCAACCCAAACACGGTTCTATTCCCAAGAGCTTCAATAGTAGTTTGATTCTATTGTGTAACAGAGATAAAAGCATGACCACCTTTCTATAAATTTCAAGCTTTTCAGGATTTATCTATCCAGTTCCTGTTGACTTGACTTCCTTTTGCAAAGTCAACTTTTATACCACAGGGAGACTCCAGTGATTTCAGCGGGGCTAATTACCAACTACTTTCCATTGGCTTTAATGAAAGTTGTCACTAAATCCTGTGTAACCCTTTGGACAAGTTAGTGGTTTGAAGCTCTTGGCTAGAGAGGGTTTTGTGTACAGATCTAATCAGGATATTAAGATAAAAGAACACCAACTTGTCCAAATTTTACATTTAGTAATTTCATATGTCAGCTTGCTCTGTGGCCTCCAAATTATGTGCTTAGTGTACTGACGGGGAAGTAGTTTATTATTTTCACCCTAAAAAAATAGCATGGTGCTGTGGGATAATGTCTAAGGCAGAAAGTATATAACAGTATTTTCAATTACTTGGTTATAGGCTAAAATTTCAGGGTGGTCTAAAAAACTTGGTCCATTTTGTATGATGAAATGTAATCAGGAAATGGACAGCTAGGCAATTAACATGGAGGATTCAGAGTGGAAAGTGGGGAGTATATTTACAAGATGTCTATTTTAAATTCAATCTTGTCCATCACTGCCTTAAAATTCATGTCTTCTTACTCTGAGCAGAAAGGTGGTGTACTGAGTAAATTTTTGTCTCTTGTTTAACAGAACACACTTGAAACACGTGTGAACTTGTCTGTTGACAGCAAGTCAGTTCACCCTGATTTATTCTAGTTTCATCTGCAGAATTTGTCAAAATCTATTTCACGTACATATGGAAGGACATGGGCAACTACCCCTTGACAGGCACATACAGCTTGATATTTTGGAGGACTTTTGCCTACAGTCAAAAAGCAATTAAAAAAAAAGCACAGGGTGCTCGCGTGGGATTTATGATCGTCTAAGCAAAAGCTGTAAGAGGCACAGGCTGGAAAATGAAACCTTTATCAGTTTATTTCCTCCAATACCAGTTAGTGATTTGAGAATTGTATCATATAACCTGGCTGTATTTTGCTTTCCATGTGTAAATACTAGGAAATAAAAGCCAGTGTTGTAAAATTATTTATTATTTGTGAGAACCTCATCTAGAGAGGAAGAAAGCACAGTGGCATTTGCTTTTATCGTTGTCCACTGATGTGGAAAATAATAATCTGGTAACTAAGAAAAGATTAGCTGCACTGCCAGCAATTGTAGGTATTTCACAAGGGCACCCAATAGATGGTTCACAAGGAGTTTAGTAGCTGTGATAGATTCATTCTCTTTCACCTGGAGACAAGGCGACAAAAGAAGTGCTTTTTGGTGTTCACTGCACCACCAGTTTCTTCTAGGGGAAAATGAAATTACATGTACTATGTACTCAGCTGCAGAGGTTCCAAAACATGGTGTGCTCAGACAAGAGTGAGAGCAACTCTCAGATGTGTGCTGTGTCCAGTCCCTGCCAAAACAGATCCAGGGGCATTTTTCTACCTTGCCATCTTTTGAAGGAGCTCATACACTGCTCTTAATATGAATACTACAGTATGAGGACACTTACCAAAAGGCCTTTGTAAATTATAAGTCAGACAATAGTTATGTGGCTGTTTTCTTCACAGAGAAGCTCGGGTTGCAAAATGCTGCATGGGTTTGTGCTCCAGATGTCAAGCTTGAGCCTATAATTAGCATGCTGCCTAGAAAAACCTTCTGGGACATTAGTTCTTACGTTGGGCTGATTCACTCCTGCAGTCCTTAGGCAAAAATCCTACTGAAGTTTCTGGGGATTTGCCTGGGTAAGGACTTGGGTCCCAGTCTGTTTAATCTGAGGTCAGTAACAAAACACGCAAGTGTCAGCACTTGAAAATGTTGCCCAATGCAAGGCCTTGATGCACCAGAGGCTTCTCTGTGCTCACACGTGACTTCAGTGTTGTGTAACTATCATCCTCCAAAGGGAGAGCATGAGATATTCGAGATCTGAAATCTCTTATAGGACTGAATAGTCCAGACAGTAGCGTTTGCCCAGTGCATAATTCCACTGGCTAAAATGCAGTTGTGTCTGGCATGAATTTGGCCTGCTGTCATTACAAGCATTTTGCTTCCATAATTGTAGTTAAGGGAACATGGGATCAGACCCAGATAAACTTTTATATCCTTAAAAGGAAAAACAACATTTATCAGAAAAGAATAATAAAGCATTTGTGAGGCTTCAAAGTGACCCTGTAGGTAGCAGAAGTACCTAGGGCAATGATATTCAGCACTGTAGGTGAGAGAAAATAAAGCTATCATTTAAAAGTGTATTTTTTGTTGTGTAACTTTCTGTGCAGGTGAAGTAATAAAACAAAGATAATTTAGGGTGATTCTGCTTCACGTTTTGCCCCACATTCTATCAAAGTCCACAAAAACTATGTGTTTGACTTACTCTTACTGGAATAAAACCAAAACTGAGAGTAGACTTCCCTCCTGACTCTTCACATATTGCTTTGTTGGCTTTTATTGTGAATGAAATAGCAAGGAAGCAGTAGGACTTTATCCTTGATTTCTTTTGTCTTTCTCTCCATTTCCAAGAGGAGAAAAGAGGAAATACTTAGAGGTGAAAATAATTAGTTTTCTCAACAATTAAAAACTTTAGGGGTTAAGTTATGCATAGAAATGTGTCATATACAATGTTGATTCTTTAAAATATGTATGCAGGTTAATATTTGGAGAGGGCTCTTTGGTCAAATTTAAAGAAAAAGGCACAGAAAAGCTAAATGATATTCTCAAGGTCACCCACCCTCTGAGGGCCAGTGGCCAAGTCTCTCACACCATTGTTCTGCCCTCTAGACCAGAATTTTGACCTTGGATTGAATCGTATAAGACATTTACAAGTTTGATTTTAATGATTTTAATAGATACAGTTTTCTTGTTCTCCTGAATGTATGGATGGTTCACCCTGTGTAAGTTAAAAAACCAAAAAGTTGGGTTTTACTAGTAATATAATTTAACAACCTAGCTTTTATCAAAAAGCAGTATTTAAGTTCATTGTTCTGTAGGTTTTACAACTTTGCAGTTTTTCTTTCTGGCTGAAAGGAAGCTTTGATCATAAACCAGAAAGCAAGCAACCATTTGATAACATTCTTCCTCTTCCTTCTCCGCTGATAGTTACCTCTGGGAGTAGGTAAATCCCATCTAACTAAACAAGATGTAGAAGCAGTTTAGCTCAAGCCTGTGATTTATGTTAAAGCACTGTATAGTGAAAACAATTTGTTTCCTTTGTTTGAATGGAGAGCAAAAGAAGAAAGAGCTGCTGGTACTCAGGCAGCCTCAGGACAGAGTTATGGCCAATGTTCCAATTCATAATTCTGTGGTTTGTTCCAACATAGTGTCAGAAGGCCTGAGGCTTTGGTGAAGTGGAAAAAGCATGTCTAGAAAGTAGAGTGGGGTAACTCTTCAGTTTGGGGAAGGTGTGCTGAATTCAGGCATGTGTCTGACGCCAGCAGCCAGCTTCTTGAGTGAGTGCTGGTGAATAGTGACAGCTCAGAGATTATTAACTAACCCTGAAAGGGTCACTGCAATAAGCATCTACCAAATCTCTGTGTCACTGATGCCGCTGTTGCATAGAAGAAGGAAGGGCAGTGCAGGGAGCAAACTCCAAAACTGTACTAATTTCTGCTTGCAGGCTCAAATTTTCCCCTTACTCCCTTGCAGGCGTCAAAAGCTACATAAATTAGATAAGCTCCCAAGTTGCTCATGTCTAGTTCATGCCTAGGAAAGAAACCTTTTCCTGTAAGATCCTCTGTGACTGAAAAAGTGTTGTGATGATCTACATGCACTTTTGCTCTCTTGCAACTGAGGATCAGCATCTTATGTTGTCAGCTTACAGTTTTCTGCAGCTTCTCCCTTCCCTGATCCTTGTAACCTGGAGCACAAACAACATTACACTGAGAACTGCTAGAGCAGTGATATGTGACCAGCTACAGCATATAGAGGCTGACATTAATGTTGATAAGGCATTACATTTATCTACTATAAAAGCTATTTCCCTAGCAAAGACTGTCTGGTGAGATAACACCTCTGTTTTGCCTGCTGGAAGAGAGACTTATGTTGATGTAGGAATCCTCATATAGTACTTATATGTTACACAGAAATATCTTTTAAAGTAAGGCTTTAGAGAGAATCCATTGTTTATATAGCTGGGGAAGACACCTTTGTCCAAATAAATGAATCTCCATCTGCCTTGTTTGGAAGTACTTTTAGAAGTTATCAAGATTTATCCGTTAACACTGTGATTCCACTTGTCAACAAACGACATTAGAGGAACCAGTCTGTGAGAAAACTGCCATTGCCCATACCTTCTGACAAATTGAACGTGCTCTATTTCCCATGGTTAGAGAGGCACAGAAGGCAGTCAGTACCACAGAAAATTTTAGGAAGAAATGCCACAAACCTCCAAGCTGGCTATTTATATAGCAAGGCTATTTTTTCAGACACCTAATGTGCGCTCTTAAATCTTTCTAAGGGTACTTATAAAGTGGTTTTAAAAAACGTGGAGTATTTAGCAGTTGCTGTTGAAGTCATTGAGAATGACCCATGATTAGCATTTGAAAATCAGCTATCATTGTGAATATAGCCTATAGTTTCTCTTCCAGCAGGCAAAACAGAGATGTTATCTCACCAGATGCTCTTAAAGCATCTTAATTGAGAAGAAAGCATTGGTGAGCAGGACTGATAGCAGCTGAAACCCCAAGTATTTTTTAATGTGACATAAAGAACTGTCAGGAGAAAGGTTGTGGTGTTCAGTAATGGTAGCTGAGGGACATGGAGCATGTGTTTGGAGTTAGAAGCATCTGTTGGGGTTAAGAATTAGCTGTATTACAGTGATACTAGCTGAGATCAATGCCACAGTGTGCCTGGCACTGTATATACTCAAATTGAAAGTATGTATATGTACTGTCTTTTTTACAGGAAACCAAAGCCAGTATAGAGGGGATTCAGCTGCCTAAACACATTAATCTGATGCCAATTTAGACAGTCCATGATACTCAAGGCCTTCATTGTGGACTGACAGATAAAATATAGCAGCTAGGGCTTGTGCTCTTGTGGTATGATAGTTGGGAGGGTATATATATATCTCTCTCCCAGGTGGAATGTCAAAAATGCCATCCAGAAGAGGCAATTGAGTGTGGTTAGTCCAAAGACACGTAGGGGAAATTTAGTACAACAAGAACCTCCAATATAGACCTTGTAAACTGAATCTCTTAAAAGTGTTCTTGGTAGACAGAAGAACCAACTGTAACAGAAATTGTTTCGATACGAGATTTTTTTATTCCCCTTGATCTAAGCATATATTCATCATGGCCTATCTACCTATCTCTTTTTTTTTTTCCCCTTATGCATTTTATATTAGAACTTGGAAGATTCCATGTGCAGGAAGATAAATACTGGGGTCCAGACCTTGCATTCCTTGGCCCAGACCAAGAGTTCTGTGTGGGATGGGGTCAAACTGGGAAGCCTGTAAGAGACCAGGACTGGCTGAGGGAGGCAGGAAGTAGATTAGCAGAGCTATCCTTTAGAAACTTTCACATCCTCCACTTTCCCTGTCCCTGGCTGCAAGGTAGCTCGAGTACTCCATTGCTTTCTTAAATGTATTCCCAAGCAATCACACAGGAAGGCAAATTTTGTTTTAAATGCAAGTGAGGTTAGAAAGCTGACCCTGCTGTCAGTGCAGTGGAGCAGCGCAATGAGCTGTAGCTGACGGGGAGGCCTGTGACGCTGGAATGTTCCTGCAGCAGAGCTCAGAGACAAGCAGTCTGGGTGACATTATACATCTGAAATAGTATGTATATTACTGAATTGATAGCCAGTGCTGGCACAGCTGAGAAGAACTGACAGCTGTGAATGGCACCCGGCCCTTCTCAGCACTTTGGTGGGAAGCCTGGGAAGCTTGCAGCATGGCCACAGCACAGGCACAGCTCTGAGGGAGCAGCAGTCACGCTCTTGGTCTGCGCCCGCTCACTTCTGCTTATTGGGTTAGAAACTTCCCATCCAATCCAGCACAGTCTGTTAATAGGATCAAAATCTCCAGTTGCGTTTGCTCCTGGGAAGAAAAGCAGGTCTCTCCATCCTGGTTATCTCATAAACAACATCAAGCCTGGAGAGGTGGTGGGGGAAGGAAAATGTTTCTAACTCGGGAACCGAACTGAAAATAGCTGTGGCACTGAGTCTGCCTGCTGATTACAGCAGCTCTTCAGTTAGCAGGATTGTAGAGATAAATCGACAGGTTAGAGAATTGGCCTTTCAGATTTTGGGGCTTAAATTCAAATTCCACTTTAGGGCCCATGGGTATTTGTAGTGCTGCTCACATCCTCATTTCCATTTACAAAGTTCTCAAACCACAGCATAATGTATCTCCCTTCTCCTCCTCCACTTGAGGATGGACTGCAGTCAGACACGTCCCTTAAAGTGCAAACTACAGAGTATAGGCAACACGGCAGTCACTGAAGATCAGGATGTTACCCACCGCATTAAAATCTGTAGGCTGAATTAGCAGAAGGGTTAAACATCAGAACAAGGATGCAGTGGCAGAACTGCGTGGATCCTCACAGATGTGCAGATGAAAATGTAAGTGTATTATCTAGCTGTTTGAAGAACCATGAGCAGAATAACAGGGCTACGCCAGGTCGCGAATGACTTGCTTTAACACAGCTGTGTGAGGGAAGCTTGCATAACACCTGCCCACACTAAGCTTAGCTCAAGCTGTTGTTATCAGTCCCTCACTCTCCTGCATGCTAGAAGTATTTGCAAACTAGGAATCTATTATTTCAAGGCCACTATAAAATGCCTGTTACTTCGGCTCAGGGTAATTGACCTATTCTCAATGCCTTACTCAAGAGGTGCAAAAGCTTTAATTACAGGTTTGACAAGCTGACTTTAAGGGCAAAACTCTTTAACTTCAATTCTTTGCTTTTCTCCTGGCTGCACAGTAACACACAGCCTGCCCAGCTAGCATGTCTCATGCTTCTGACTCATGTGATATTGTGATAATAGTGTCTAGTATCAGACTAGTCATTATGTTAGCAAAAGTGTCTGAAAGAACACCACATGCAGGAGCAGCACACAAAATCACAAGCATTTTATTTACTAGGCACAGAAGAAATGTAACAGACTAAGGTTTCAAAACAGAATTTTATGCACATTTCAAAAAAGGAGAGGTGATTTCCATTTCAGATCGTGAAGCTAAATAAAATCTGTTCACTGAGATCCATGAATGCAGCCACAGGGGCCCAGCACTTTCACACAGCCCTGGCTCCAGAGTGACTTGGATCTGATGTGTGTGTTGCTGTACCTGTCAATCAGTGAACTGAATTTCTTGATTGTTTACATCAAGGAAGACATCATCCAGAAGCCTTCTGATACATCCCACATGAATGCTGCTATTAGAAAATGTCTGCACTTGCTGAGAATTAATCCCTGTCAGGAACTGTCTGTGCAATGGGACTGCTCAGATGGAGAGGGCTTTGCTGCTGTCTTTTCATGATAATATTAATGCTTCAATATTTTAGCAACTCACTCCTAAGTTAAGTTTTCCCAGACGCAGGAAGCATACACTACTCTTCCAGCTTGCGGAGTGGTATTGCTCGTTCTTTCCCAGAGCCCCTTCACCTGTGTCCCAGCCTCTGCCCTGCCTGTCTTTTGAAATAATACAGCCCAATTTCTCTCTCACATTCACTTTTCCTTTTTTTGTGATGGTCAGCTAAGAAAGGCCAAGCCTCCAGGAGAACAGCTTCCTTCTTCTATACCAGATGTAGTCCTTGGACAGACCCACCTTCTTACTGGCACAAGTTCTGCCTCAGGTCTCTGTCTGCAAGGTTGTGCAAGTTCCCTCCAGGAAGGATTTCCATTGTGAATTACCAGGGCATGACTCTCCACCCACTGCACCGACCAAGCAGTCCCTGCTGTGCTGACACATCCTGTTATGTGCTCTGGCTCACAAACTGCAGGCCATTCACTGAGTTTTCAGGTGTCACCCACCTTGAAATGGCTTGTGACAGTCAGGAATGTCACGAAACAGCTGGAGCTGCATCTCAGTCACTTTGAAGCTTAGCAATCTAGGTGGCAAGCAGCACTCCCCAGAGAGTTTCTGATGACCTCAGCGGATCAAGTTGGAGCCAGCTTCTGTAGTTTTTTTTCTTTTCCTGGACTCTGCAGGGAAGACAGATCCACAGGGCTGTGAACTGAAAGAACAAAGATGCTTTTGCTGAAGTAGGGATCCTCATCAAAGTTACTGATTCACCACCCAGGTGTATGGACGAGCAGATGCAGAAGCTCCCCCACGCACAGGAATTTCAGGAAACGTGTCCTGCTTTAGAGCCACTTTGTGCTCGAAATTTATGTGCTGGTTGTTTTGATTAATAACAATGCTAGTGAGCAACATATGACTAGTGTCATGATTATTAGAGGGACAAAAAGGAATCAAAGCAGGAGAGATTTTTTCTTTTAGTTGTTGATTATACTGTCTTGAGGGCACTATCTTTGTGGTTAGTTATTTTGTCCATGATCAATGTTTGTATCACTTCCCAACACATTATCTACAGTGTTTGCAGCTCTCATGCCCCCATTTCTAAGGCGCCTGCCAGACCAGCCTGCAATAATAGAATCCTTTTGGTTTTCAAGTGAGATGCTTCTGCTTGTTGTGTCCATGTATCATTTTGCGGGATAGATTCAGGCTCATTTGATGGCACTGCTTCTTATCCAAACATCCTCTACTAAAACTCATAAAGAATTAGAGAGAAATCTTGCAGAACCATTCAGAATGTGCTCTTGTGGTTTGTCCACCATCATAAGATACTATTGAAAGAGTCATAGATCCTCAATGCTTTGCTTTATTTTTCTTCTTTCTTCTCTTTCTTCTTTTTTTTCTTATTCTTTTTTTTTTCTTTTTTTTGAATTGATTCAGAATTCTGTGGAGAACTGGAGAGGTTGCTAAAAAGCATTAGACTGACACCAGAAACTTAGGCTATAAACCATTTGCTGGCGAGTAAATGCCTTGCACTTTGGCACAATAGTTGTTGCTCCTAGTGAGGCAAACAATCCTAGTCATTTATCAGACAAGAAAACCAGTTTAGGATGTCATAGGAAGATCTAGATTCAGGAGAGAGACATCTTTCAAGATCTATTCTGGTAGCAGCTCTGTCACCCTGTGACCCAGCCCATCTGTCCTTCTTCAGCCACAGGGATTAAGAGAGTTACTTCCACTGCACTTGCAGGCAGCTACTCTGCAGTGAATGGACTCCTATCACAGACTTAGATGTTTGCTCAGTGGTAAAACCAGTTACCCAGGGAGACTACTGGGTTCACCCTTTTTAGCAGAGAGCCAGACTCTATTCTGTACTGTTTGCTTTTGGGTGAGTCTGACATCTTGTGTTTACAAGACATTTGAGATACCACAGGTTATGCAAAGAATACCTTTGCCCTTCAGGCAGGGAAGTGCAAAGAGGATTTTAAGTTCTTCCTTTCAAAAACAGAACAGATAATGTGTGAGCTTTGCAAAGGCCATCTCTTGGCAGGGCCAGAAGTTTGGCTGTGCCTGTTATGTGGTCCTCTGTGCAATGAGCATGCCGCTCACAGGCTGAAATGAACAAATATTTGTGGAACACTGGGTATTATTTGTCAATATTGCTAAGAAAAGAAAAATGACAGCTGTTTAAAGTAGCTGTGGAGTTGGTTACACTAAAGTAGATCCTAGGAAGATTAATTAGTGGCAAGGTAATGCATTCATAGGTGCTCAGTAACCTGCATGTGGTAATGACAGATCTGTTAATCACACGCCTGCTCAAATGATACGTATCGCTGCCTCTGCTACTCCTCTTGGTGTATGGTATAAATTCCTGTAACCCAAGGCTGTGTCCTCTCAGCATCACAGGATGCATATGTGAGTATGGTGATGATCCAGAAGGGGAGGACATCTTTTTATATAAAAAATGAACATTGCAATTTATTTTGTAAGAGATGTAATTTATCTATGAGTGAAAGGCTTGACTATATGATGCTCCATCTCAGTCCTGGTGATGTTCCTACTTTCTACAGCTCCATTCAGTAAACTATGCTACACTGCATCAGTCTTCTCTGATGCAGTCCAATGCCCAGCCTGGTTTTACTGTAATGACAACCCTTGTCACTACATACTAGCTGCAACATCTTTGCTGCTTGCTCACTGGTGTGAAGATCTTTTTACCAAAAGCCTTTTTCTGTTTGACTGAATTGGATACAACCGCCAATCACCTTATGGCTCTTTATTGCTCTCCTAGATTCTGTGGCTGACCTTGAGCGAAAGTGTGAATCAACCTCTCTCCTTGCAATTGCAAACATTTGTACCTAACCCAAAATTAGGTTATGCAAATTGTATATATAATATATATATATATTATATGCAATGCTGGGTATATAATATTCTCTGTATGAACAGTAGCCTCTGAGCCCTTGCTAAGCATTTTCACATTTTTTCTGGATTTTTTTTTGCTGTGCTAGATTTATTGATACATTCTATCTAACTTTGGGAGACACATAACCACCAAGATCTTACATATAGTTCAAGGTTTGTTTCCTCTTCTACTGTAGAAGCTTTCCTATTGCAGAACTCCTTTTCAGAACAGAAAACTCAAAGAGTTCCCCAGTCATATCTGGTATATTTTCCTGACAAAAATAGGGGTATCTAGAGAAAATTAATCATTTACCTCTGCAGTTTACTTTCTGCATGCTGCTTGCATTTAAGAGCATACTCATTGATTGTTCCCAAGACACTGTGTGCATGTATCAGAATGAAAGCTGTATCTTACTTAAATTAATGAATAAGATGAATGAGCACAGCATTTCCAAAACAGGCAGTGAGAAGAGGAAAGCTAGGCAATATTCACATATTAATTAAAATGAGAGCTCTCCACCAAAAAAAATCTGAGTCAATTGATATTCTGACAGCTGCCCATACTCTAATTCATGAAATGATGGGCATGAGAGGCACCATGGGATGCAGGGTTTTTACTGGAGACAAAGTCATTCACTCGATGCGCATTCTGTTAAAGGAATCAGCCTGGGTATTGCAATTTATTCTTGTTGTTCTTGATGGAAAAAGAAATCTTAAATCCCAGCTGGAGAATTCATGGGACTTCTTTGCTCTTTAGATTTGGTTTATAGTTCTGCAGTGTCCCACTTGGGAGACATTAACAGCAGTAATAACGATAGTACTTAGCATTTATTGTAATTAGTTTCTTCTGCAGATCTCAGAGAGATTTGCAAGGTGAGTCCAGAATTATAATCCCACTTTCAGAGCACCTGAACAGATACGTAGAAGGGCTTGGTCATATGGCCAAGGTGACACAATAAGGTAAATAGTGGTGGAGAGGCATCAGGTACTTCTGACCTCAAATTGCCATCATGGGCAAAAGGGGTGATTTAGAGCCATATTTTGCAAACTAATTCAAATGCCAATGGAAGTTGAAGTGTTGGAGAAATTGGAGTCTAAGTGAGCATATTAAAAAACACAATTGAGTGTAGCGTGGCTTGTCTTAGTCTGAAGACCCACCGTGGGCCTTTTTCAATATGAGTGGAAATGCTGTTGGTAGTCACAGTGTTTCAAGTCAGGTTTCAAGTCACCTAACCCAAGGGCATAAAGTAAATGCCCAGCCTGTCTGTATGGTTGAGGGAGACATCGGTATGGCGTTCAGAAAACCTGTGATAAAAATCTATCTGCCTTTTTAGCCTAACTCAAACAGCCAAATCAGAGATGTGAAGTTGGGCAAGTGAGTAGCCTTGGACATAGCCAGTTCTAAAACTAATGCCCAGATCTGTAAAATCAGGTAATAATATGTCCCATTAAAATCTGTGAAAATTTTATGCTTAGCCTATGTTTGTGGAATAGGGTTCCTTTTGCCCAGGCACAACCTTTTCTGGGTCTTAAATTGTCACAGTGTTAAAGTGAGATTCGGCAACAACTGTGGCAACATTACATAATATATGGACGTGAATCTGAATATTAGAATTACTTCCACTGCTGAGATTACAAACATCTCATAAATGCAAGATTCAACAGTGGTAAGAATATTTCTGAACTGGGAGCCAATATTATTCTCCAAGTGTGTAAAGGAAAAATTATCTCAGGGCTACGTAGAGGTGTGTTTGCTTGTGCCAGCTTTCTATTTCAGTGGTTGGCTGCCTTTTGGCAACCTAATAATTCATTGCATGTCCATGGGGCGTTTCACATATGTTAGTACAGTAACATAACTTCACATATGTTAGTGCAGGAGTAGAGCTGGTATCCATGCTTGATGCCAGTGACATGGAGCAGAAGCTCTCAAAGGGTCTCACACATCTGTCTGTCTAATCAGTCATGGACTGCAGACTCTGTCCTTATTTCTGTTTGCTGGTCACAGAGATAGAATTAACATAACATGAAGAATTTCTCAGATTTATTTTTAGGGAAGCTGCTACATAGCATTTGTTGTTGCTTTAGTTGCTGCAGGGATGCTATGCAAGTAACATGAAATTGGAGTTTAGGTAATCCAGGCAAAAAAATACACATTCAGAGATGAGCCACAGTGTGGTAAGGTATAAGAAGTGCAAAGGCTTCAGAAGCAGCTGCAGAGAGAGTATAAAACCACTGGTCTTTGTGAGATACTTGCATGCCTTTTAAAAGTTGATTCACTTCCCTTTAAAAAAAATACTACCTAGAGAATATGTAACTAATGGGAGAATTCATCAGACAGAGGGAATTATAGATGTGTTGATAAATCTGAAAAAAAGAGATGGCCACGTAAGAAAAGCCACCACAATTTGCCTCAGGAAGAGATACACTGGAGCAGGTTGCCTAGAGAAATTGTGGATACTCCATTGTTGGAATGTTCAAGGCCAGGTTGGGCAGAGCTTTGAGCAACCTGATGCGGTGACAGAAGTCTCTGCCCGTGGCAGGGGAGGTGGACTAGAAGATCTTTATGGGTCCCTTCCAACCCAAACCATTTTATAATTCTGTGAAATATGTAATATTTTCTATGGGACCTGTCCCTGTGTTGTTGTTAGTGGTTTACAGTGCTGGTTTGATTGAAGCAAGCCACCCACTCTGTGCCCATTGCCCTGTTAGCTGCACTGCTACTCCTGGTGTAGTCCAGCAAATGCAAACCACCTGATGGAGCGTGTGGTAGAGGGAAGATTTAATGCTTTACTTGAAGGCCAGGAAGTAGGGAGGTGGGGGGACCAACAGAGAAACAATGTACCCTCTACATCTTGCAGAACCAATTCCCTGAGGATCTCTGACTTGGTTACAAGCAGTGGATTTCTTTAAGTTGACAAAAAACTACTACTGTGAGAGTGCCTAAGTCACTGAACACACATGGAACAGAGGGTGAGGCACCAAGATTTCCACTCCTGAATCACTCTGTGCCCAGGTGGGAGGAAATCTGCACTTGCCTCTTTTTCACTTTTGTCTTGGCTCCCAAAATTATAAAGAGGAAGTGGCCAGTGAGATGGCATAGTCTGTATACCATGGTCCTAAACATAACTCTGGTCTGGACTAGAGACCACCATTTAGAAAAAAAACATCTCTTCCTAATTAAAGCATTCCTGTGGTGGGTTTACCACCAACATTCTTGGTACACGGTTCCAGTAATTGATTACCTGGTCTGCAAAAAAATGTGTGCCTTGTTTCTAAACTGAAGCTGGGATGTGGGCACAAGGGGCTGTGTCTCTGAGAACTGAGTTAGATAAGAAAACCGTCTGGGCAGTATTTGATTTACTTCCTCTCATGTTCAGCCTCAGTTTATACGCTCCTCTTCTGCAGTATTTTCTGTTTTCAGGATTTGTTAAATGGTCTGAATGAAACTCACAGCATCTGCACAGATGATTATCCCCTGGTGGTGAAGGTGATGTGAGGTGGCAGGTAAAATAAGAGATTGCGCTGTTGAGAGCATACCACATTGAGGAATATAGTCCTGATCTCCTGCCTGTCCTGACCTTTAACTTCTAGACCATCATTCCTCTTATACTTGATGCCATCTTAATACTTTTTATCATCCTTAACCTTTTCCATCAGGGCAGTGTAATGAAAGCCTGTGAACTAGTGCCAGCAAGCTAGCCTAAGCCACAGGAGTCTCTTCAGCCCGTGTGCTGCTGCAACTGCATTCCTCAGTTTAATTTGCCTTTCTGCAGCAATACAGTTAGGGAAGTATGAAGTACGCTCTAAGCCTTCTCTGTCCACGCACGTCTGATCTGTGTGGGCTGGAGACCTTTTTGCATAATAGGCAGAGGATCAACCTTAATTCTATGAAAAGTTATGTGGCAGGAGGACATCAGAGGGCAAGTGACAGATGTAAACTGAAATGAAATCATGAGACATAGTCCAAGGGTATCCTAGTCTGGGTAAGGCAGTGTATGCCTGAGTGCTTGGTGAAGGATGTTAATCTCTAGAGACAGAGAAAGAGAGAAATATGATTACCCCAACAACTTTCCTTTAGCAGCTCTGACAGATTTGAAAGAGTTTCTAGATATTGAAACAGCTTAAGAAGAAAGCCAAGAATCTTATTCAAAAACTGGCTGGTCCAGATTTTGACCCTAAAGGTCAGGAGACAACCTGGAGACAAATTGTGATTGCCTTAGTCTCATCAATTTCAACAGGCCAGACAGTCAAACAAGATGAGTTTTGCCACTGATATCACTGGAAAAAGGATTTCACCCTTTTTAACTTAAATTCAAGAACTTCATGTTCTCAGAAGCCAGATATAAGAAAGAGCAGAAAGCAAGGAAGTATTATCCTCTGATGATCTGTTACAATATTTCATATGTCCTTTGTTTTCAATTTTGTACTTTTAATTCACATGATGAAATTTTCAGACAGAAGTGGATGTCACGTGTAAGCTGAGTTCCTTGTGTTTTTTCTTTTGCCTGTCACTGGCTGCATGTTCTCTATTGATGTCTTGTTCCTGGTACTTGACACTGACCATCTTGTCTGTGAAAGGAAGCACTCCAGCTGGCTTGCCTGATAAGAAGAAAGGAAAGTTTGCTTGGTTTAGTCACTCCACAGAAACCCATGGTAATGTTCCACTGCACTCTGTGTCCACACTGCTTATATCTGTGTGTATGTGTCTATATATTTCTATAGAGACTGACATATGATATACTTTTGTACAGTTCTGCATGTGTGTGCCTTGCTTTTTCTATTGCTTGTGCAGTGTCCTCTTCATGCACTCAAGATAATAAGCTGCTCTGCAAATCAATCTCTTGCTAATGTCTTCAAAATTGTTTTCCATTTGCTCAAGTGTGTCTTGAAAGTGCTTTACCTCACCGTCAAAGATGACTTGCATTTTGGTTTTTTTCCTGAAGGCCTTAGTCTGGACCGAAAATTTTAATTATGAATGTTACTCTTTCTTACAGCTTACTTGACTGCTTCGTGTGCATCAAAATATGAATTCGGTTGATTCCTTAATTTGTCTTTCCCAATAGACAAGAATATTAAAACATCTAATGTTTGTAAAGCAACAGGTGCTATTAGGGTACAATATTTCATAGTTATGTCAGGACTACTAGAGAGTCTATTATTTCATATAATCCTGAGAACACAGCACAAAAAGTGTAGGCCTTTTAAGATATAAGTTGTAGGCATATGAATTGTTGGGATGGGATGAAGGAAAGATAGTTCATTTTGAGGGACACCTCTGCCATAATAGATGGTGCCTTTGGATATCTTTTTAGCCTCTGAAAGAAGACCTGGTCTCATAGCCTGTTAAACATCTGCCCAATTGAAATGCGGAACCTACAATTCTACATTGCTTCCTTTTGTGCCAAGGACCCACAGATAGATATGTTCTTAGTACTGAGTAACATATTCTTACAGGCTGTTAGAAGGCTCTTCAACAGCTAATAGTGCGTGCTCTCAAGTCTCGTATGAGATACATAACCAACTGCTAATACAGGTCGTGTTGCAAAGTTGTATCAGGCATCTGAGAGATCTGTTTAACTCCTCCATCATTTAGTTTTAAGTACCACTTTTTCATTTGTTTTGTATATTTGAAAAGAGGTGAGGAGGGAAGAGGACACATATTGGATCCTATCCATTGTCCTAACTTATGTCAAATGATTATATATTAAGGAGTTATTAGAGCTCCTGTAGGAACTGGGAGCAACTGGGGAACGGAAATTGTAATTTATTTTTCTCATGATCTGTAGAAGCAAATAAAATATTGAGGTTTGATAGCAGAAGATGTGACAGGACCTTGAATCCAGAGTTCATGCGTAAGATTGCTTTAATTTGATGTTTCTTCATAATACGTCTATAAAAGCCTACAAGATTGTGTGCATTTCTTAGCTGATGGGTGTCAACATAAAGTCTCCACATAGTCCATATTCACTAGCTCCTTTTTTGGTAATACATGAATGGATCAGAGTCTGAATTCCTTTCTTATCCCTATAGGTCCAGTTTACAAATGTAAGGTTGAAATATGCTAGTGGTTAGTATATGACAGATCAGCCATTGGTATTGTTTATGTGATACTTGCTATCAGGTTAACAGAAGTCATTTTTCAATCTTTTAATTTGCATGCTACTCATTGCACAAGAGATATTGGGGAGGGCAGTAAGATGGTTGGGCTAGGTCAAAGAGTGGGGTATTGTTTTAATTGTTCCATTAAATCATGCAAAACTTCTTGGTTGGCTTTGCCAGGTTCTCTAATTTTCAATGGTTCTCACGCACAAAATTTCCAGGAACTGACTGTGAAAGAAAAAGAGCAGCTGCTTCTTCCCTTTTCTTTAGCATTTGAATAACCTGTGTATGTTCCGGAAGTCTACCTGCCCAGCCTGGCCTGTGCAGGGAGGCATGAGACTTGCTCAGCAAATTGCTTAATCCTCAGGAACTGCAGCTGAGGGTCTTTTCATTAAGCCAGTTCCTTCACTCCATTCGTGTGATTCGTTAATAGATGCACTAGGTTCTAATGGCCAACTCTTTCTTTTTCTTCCCTTTGACTCTTACAGTGAGCATGCCCACCAGTGAGACCGAGTCCGTGAACACAGACAACGTCCCTGGAGCAGATATTGAAGGCGAAAACTGCGGTGCTCGGCTAGCGTGAGTACACATACACAGATATTTATAAGTAGGGGTTTGATTGAGCTTGGTGGGTTAAAGCCAGGGCAAATGTCAGGCTTTTTAAGGGGATGAAAAACCTCACAATGAGTGAAAGGAGAGAGTGCAGAAGATCTATTGATCCTGGTTCTTATCTTAATTGCAATGTAAACATTAGTGGATGTTAGTGGAAAGCCTCTGGGTTTACATAGATGTAAATAAAGTACAGAATGCCCAGGATAAGCAGATCTGGTTTTGCATAATAGCTAAAAGAAGAACTGACAGATAACAGTGTTCTTATTTTAAAATTCCTCCTTGGTGATAGATAATCAAATCCAGTATGCGTAGACTAAAGAGTGGAAATGACTGGTCTATTTTAATTTCTCTAACGATTCTTGTACACTTTACAGTGGCTTCTAATAGAAATACATGGATGACAACTCCCATTCTGCAGCCTGAATTACACCCTTTAAATGCTGAACACAATACCGTAGTGACAATGAAAAATACCAGTTAGGAGGAAGCAATGACTCCTTGATACTGCACCACTGCAGTTAATGTACATCCTCAAGAATGTGTGAGATGCCATATAACATGATCTTCCATAAGTGCTATGCTTTTTAGCATCACAGAGAGCAATAATAGGCAAGGAATGACTTGAACAAGGTTGGACTTTATGCAGTGGGGGAATATGTTACTCTCTCCAAATTCCCTTGTACCACACTGGAGCTATTTGGAGGCTTTGTCCTGCCCTTGGGCATACCTTGAGCCCTTCAACATTGGTCAAATGTTAAGTACCTAAGAAGTGCTCTATTTTGTAAGGCCTGTGGTCCAGCTGGCCAGTGTTCAGGTCCTGACAGTGACAGGAGGGTAAGTGTGCAAGCCTGGCCATTTCCTACTTTCCGGTTCCCTTTTACTGCTCCCAAATTCATGCTTATTGGATTAGAGATGCTAAAGGTACACTTCTGCTTTTTGTCTTTAGTGGCCATTTATAGACCTGCCACCCATGGATTTATCAGAACCTGCTAAAGCTGTCTGCCCTTAAAGTCTTCTGTGACACTAAGTTTCAGAAGCTCACTACCTGCTATGTAGACGAGTACTTACCCATATCTGTTTTAAGACGATCTACTACTTTTAGTCAACATCCCCTCATTCTAATACCGTGAGATTTGTTGATCAACAGTTCTGCATTCAGCTTATCTATCACTTTCATGACTTCGTAAACCTTGATTGTATCTCACACACACACCCTTGGCCCTCTCCACTTCAGGAGAAGACCTTATCTGCACTACAAGATGTGATATGTGGAATATGTTGTAAATTCAGTCTGCTTTCCTGTAAGTGCCAGCCAATGACTTACAAACCGCCAGAGAAATGGTTTGCAATAGCTTTCCTTCACCTTCCTGCTCTTGTCTATCTGCTGAGTTTGGTATTTTAGTTTAGATTATGAACTCTTTTCTGAAAGAACCAGGCTATGTCTATTCACGTCACTGAGGCAGTTGTAACCTTCCCTTTAGCATACCACCAATTTGCTTATGCTCTTGTCACATTGTAGGAAGCAGCAGCTGGCTATGTGAGCACTTCTTCCAGCTGGATCCAATTTGGACAACCATCTCTATTCTGCAGTTATGGTTCCCAACACAATGGGCCCCCTGGTGCCAACAACAATGGCAACTGTTACTATAAAGTTGCATACATTTTTAATATTTCAGCTTGCATTCATTTAAGGTCCTTAATCCCAAATGAACCTGAAGGACTTTATGAACTGTAAATGCAGGGATTGTTTTCACAGAGTTAGAGTTCAGCCACCGTCAGGGTAAGATGTGACAGGTGTTTAACTCAAAAGGTACAAGTGTATAAGGACGTATGAGAGATAGCTTATTTTGTACTGAAACTTCATGGGGGATTTTGGCAAGCAGACCTTTATTGTTTTAGCTGGAATGCGGCCAGGAGAGATGAAGTTAAACCCAACTCTAAATGTAATCATGACTTACAGTTGAGTTTACTTAGAATAGCCCAACATGCCCGCAGGAGAATGGCAGTATTGTGATCTGGCACTGCCATCACTATATTCCTGGCATTAGGAGATGGGATGGCTACATCCAACACATTTCAGGGAAGAAGAAATAGGAAAATTACAGGAAGCAGGACTTTATTTCGTCTTCCCATGTTGTAAATGTTAGAACAGGGCCCTGAGTTTCATCAGAGCAGGGCATGTAAGATTCAGGGAGATAAACAGTTTCCTTGCCACTTTCCACTTCATTTGAAAATGGGTGATGTATAGGAGGGAAATTGAAGTCTGTTATTGAGAAGGAGTTTTTTTACCCCTTACCCAAGGACAGTTAAGAACCTCAAGGCCACACTCAGATTGCTTTTCATCTCTAAGAGATAGATAGGCTCCTTCATCCAGAAAATATAATGGCTGTATCATTGTATTTGAAATACTGAGTGAGATACAAATTCTGCCAATGCTTTCTGCTTTTGTAAAACGTTTGTTTCAAACTTGTGGAGCTGCAAATTCCTTAGTTATGGGTACATTCAGATCTGCCTTTAATTCTGAGGCTTGGAATCCTTTCTGTTTTCTTTTTGTTACTGCACAACCCTCAGAGAGAGAAACCAGCTTTGCTGATTTCAAGAATTATTAAGTCTTCTTCTTCTCATTAAGGCCTCATTTAAACCTCCCATAAACCAATACTCTTGCTGAAACATAGAAAAAGTAAGCAAGAATTTATTTGAATGAGTGTTCTCTTTTATTGAAACCTAAGAGAATCAGAATTTGTCCCAGTGTTCAAGACTAGAGATAATTTATGTGTGAAGTCAGCTGAGTGTTTCAAATGCATTCGTCATCTAGTACTAGTGACTTTGAATAAGCATCAGTAATTACAGTCATGTCATCCTGTTTTACTCTAGTTGAAGATTGGGCCCAGATTTTTGAGCCATCACCTCCCCTCTGGATTTTGTTTTTACAGTTTAAATGGCTGGACAAGCTTTTTTGTTCACTTTTGACATGACTGAAGCAATAGGGAGATTTCAAATCAAAGGTAACATATTAATTTATTTAGTGTCTTCAGGCTTCTAGGGCATTTAACCACAGCAGCACCACCACCATGGTTACAGGCTGACCTTGCCATTGGAAAGCGCTCACGATAAAAGTAGAAAAGTACCCAGGAGAAAAAAAAGAAAAATCATTTTCATTGAAGATAACTCCAAATTACTGGCTGTCTTTCTGTTCTTATAAAAAGCTGTAGAGCTTTCAAAGGCTGGGTCTGTGAATGACAGAAAGATCTGCTTGAGAAGCCAGGCTCAAGCATGCCTTTTGGAAAAGGAGCTCTTCCCTGACAGCCTTTCTTAGCTCCACAGAGACAATATGCTACGTGAGATGAGAAGAGTACCTTTCAAACACAAGCTATCTCCTAAGGATGAATTGTCTCAAAGAAGCTTTTATTTCTATGCTATCCATACTGTAGAAACTGCCTTCATCAGCTGTGCTGTCTGGAGCAATGCCAGCCCTCAAACCAATGGAAGAAGTTTCAGTAGAAATCTAACATCTAATCTCTCTTTGCTTATGGTGTAGTTCTAGTTTCTTAGAACTAAAACAAAACAAAAAACCCAACCCTTATTCATATTCATTCCTGGTGTAATTCTGTTGCCATTACGAAAGCTGTGGCAGGTAGTAGTTCCCTTGATGAGATGGGTGTTAGCTTTATCAGGCCTCTGAATTTGAAAAAGGTAATTTATGGTTCCATAGGACATTGAAAAGCATCCCACAACTTTCAAAATATATCATCCCTGTCATGGTGTTGCCTTGTACTTCACTGACATCTGCTCTGCAGTAGAAAGACAAGAGCTTTTATCCTCAAGGACAGCATTTGGAAGTGGAACTTATCTTACTTCTGAAGCGTCGCAGCTTTAATGACCTCTTGCCTCTGGGTGCAGAGAAACATGTTTCCTCTGAAGTGAGCATCAGTGAGATAAACCCAGAAC
Source organism: Nycticryphes semicollaris (assembly GCA_013400055.1). Lineage (NCBI taxonomy): Eukaryota > Metazoa > Chordata > Aves > Charadriiformes > Rostratulidae > Nycticryphes > Nycticryphes semicollaris. The sequence continues at coordinate 107,536 of VXBJ01006468.1, read as the reverse complement.
TAGGAGCAATGGGCTTCTATTTACAGGATAGCCTTGTACCCAGGACTTTCCAATAGCAAGTAAATTCCCTGAACCTCTGTTGTTACTGCTGTGCAGGACTTAGGTTCCTGAGGACAGGCTGTTGCTCGTAATCAGTAGTAATCTGTTCTGTGCTGGAAGTCAGCATATATAATCTTCCAATACAACCAGAATGTTAATTTTCTTATACAGCCATACAGATCTGGAGTGCCACAATAGAGCTTGCTTTTATACATATGTTTTAGCTAAAAAAAAAAGACCTTTGTGGAAACTAATGTTCCACTGAGCCTCAATAGAAAAGCGAAGTGCTTGAGCTCAAAGGGAAAGAGAGCTTAAAATTATCTGTGTTCACTGAAACAATAAGCCACTTGGCATTTTCACCTTGGATGGGATTTCCATACATTCGGAGGACAGTTCAATTGCTTTTCCACCAAAGAGGGTTAAAACAATAAAACAGGATAAAACAAAATGCGCAAACTACACTGGTTTTCCAACTGAATACAGCCTGCCCTGGAAATATTATGAACAGTGCAAGCTTTCCCTGGCAGCTGAAATATCAGTGATTTTCCTTTGGTGCTTTTCTGGCTGGGAACATAATTCCTATGCAATTCTTGCAATAATCAGTGTAGGAGCCAGTGGTAAAGGTGAGTCAGTTTGCTTTCAGGTTCACTATAGCTGCTGCTGGTTTTCACCTAATGAGAAGACAGACTCCTTCTGTGAGGACCATAGTCCCCATCGCATGATGAGCGGTGGTAGGAAAAGTCTGCCAAAAGCTTGAAACCACTGCTGACTTAAGCAGGAAAACACTCAGGATCAACGCTTATGTGTCAGCCTCAGCTACTACTTTCCAATTTATTATGAGCAAGGTGGTTTTGATATTCACAGTCAGCTCTAGACATGTGTCTAAAGGACAATAGCATGCCCCTGTGGAGGAGGAATTATTGGGTCCCTTCCGATTCTGTGACAGACGTTGCCTGTGACTTGCCAGAGGGAGAGCAAGACTATTCACTAAATGCTGAAGTATTGGCCTGTTTCTCTAGCCTGTAAGAAAGCCTGTTGAATAGAAAAGCAGCTCAGCTCATTTTTAAGCCAGACATATGCAGTTTTCTTAAAGATATTCTGTAGATTCTTACCACTGAAGGCCAACTATGGTCTCTCTCTTAAAACCAGCATTGCTCCCACCAGGTCACTCTCCAGTCCTTCTGCAAGAAGGTCAAGAACTTAAAGAGAAGAGGCATCACTGTGTGGACTCTGATGAAATTCAGTGGTTGCCTCAGGAGGAGGATCTCAGCCCACATGAGAATGCAAGTTCTCCAGGGCCAGTCATCTGTTCTGTTTTCCTGGAAGCTTTTCATTAATGGTCACAAAAGTGAAATGGTTATCACATGTCGCTGTACAACTACCTGGTGTTAATTGCATTGTACAGAGGGTACTAGACAGAAGGGTGAAGGCCTGTTGCTTCAGTGTGATTTGCAGAGGCATAGCTAAGGGTAGAACTTAGCCGTAACAATTTATTAGCCTGAGAGATTATCAGGAGTGCAGCATACATTCCTAAAATTGTCATGATGCTAAATGTCTTGTCCAAGTAATATGTAGAAAAGCACCCTTCTCTTCAGGGATGCCAGCATGCTGACTAAAAGCAATGAAATATCATTAGCAGGAATAGAGAGAGTGGAAAATGCTGTGGTGCTTGACCGGTAACTACATGAATGCACGATATTGCACCGAACAGAATCCACATCACACCAGGACTGTGTTATCACAGTTCCAAAATCTGTAGGATATGCACAGTGCAGCTCTTTGGATGTTCCCCAAAGCTGTGTATAACCTAGAGGCATAGTAAGTAAATTTCTGTGTTACAGCTTTTCTGTAAGGCCTTTTGTAAGCCCTCATGAAGATAACTGCCTATCGGCAGCATCTTATAGTGTAGAAGCAGTTGTAACCAGCATGCTGGATAATTTCATGGTCATGTTTAGTAATTTCTGCACCCAGTAAACAACTGTAACATGGCCTTTGTGTCGTGCTTGGAGACCTACAAGATTTTTCCAGGTTTGTTTTTTGTTTGTACAATTACACGAAGTCCTCAATCCATGTTATATGAATGTCACATCCTTCACAAGTGCATAGTTCGTCTTCTCTGGTGTCTATCATGAACAGAGAAATTAAGACTTTATCTCTCAGAATGCAAGATATCTCACTACATTTGAATTATGCTGATTATCCTGAGTTTATGTTGACAAAACCTTTACATTTCACTGTCTAATCTGTATGTGGTACATAACTGTGTAAGGTTAGAAGAGTTTTAGAGAATTTAAAAAATAGCTAGTCAAACGGTAGAGGTCTAATTTTTGTTTGTCTTTCTAAAAGATAATCTGAGTTGCATGGATCCCATGATAAAAACACTCAGTCGTGATCTGAAATGTTTTTTGTATAGGCTTCTGTACCATGATTTTAAACAATAGTTTCTCAAGACATTCCAGAGCCGGATACAAATGGGAACACTTTCTTTCTCCCAATGACATAAAGCTCCTAGGGTGCCAGGGATGCAAGAGCCCCATGTTTAAACTCAGCAGAGAAACTGGTCCTCCCCGAGCCCCTGGCAAGTGCCAGTTTGGAGCATCACAAAGAGACTGTGGCAGGGCCCCAAGTCCAGACTATTTGATAGCTCCTGGTGATGCCATAAAAGCATTTTTGTATATGATATAGTTAACCCTGGTTCTGAAAGAAAGAAGATTCATGATCGTAAGGGTCATTTGAAAAATGTGCATCCGATTTGGACGTAATGTTTTCAGAATCAGTTATTGTACAGTTTGTGTTTCCAAAATTCCATTTCACTCTTGGATTCTGTCTCTAAATATAAATCTCTTCCTCCTTCCTTGTCCTGTTCTATATATATATCACACCCACATGTGATAAAGCCTTCTGCCATAGCAGTAAGGCAATGGGGAGGGAGGCTGTAGCTAACCTGTGGGAGCACTGAATGCACTTGGCTGCTGTTCATGATGCTCCAAAGATATAATTATTACATGCATGATGAGTACTACACCTGCCACATCGCTTTTGCTTAAATAAATAAAATATTCCTTAAATGCCGCACAGCTCCCTTACTGGGAAACCATTAGCCAGAGAGGTCACCAGAGAACTTCACACTCCCTGTCCTTCATCTTCCACCAGGCAGGCTCCCCATGACATCTCTCATGCTCTCTGCCCACCCTCCCCCATCAACCTTTTCCTAAGAAAGTCTTTGCCATCTCTTTTTCGATGCCCAGCTTTCTTCTTTATTTTTTTTTCTTCTTTTTCTTTCAGCTTTGTTCTGAGTCTTCTTTCCTGTTGCCTGTAAACCTGACCCATTACAGCTTGTAGGTAGCACTTATCAAGCAAGAATTCTCAGTGAGAAGCTGGAGTAACTTTAACATTAAGGATGTGCTTTGTAGGTGCTTGACCCATCATCCTTGTTAAACCTCGCTTTGTCTCTGCAGCACAATTTAGCATTCTGTTCAGCCAGTGCATTATTTCTTCTTTATCAAAAGAGTTCTTGTGTGTGTCTATAACCACACTGCTGCCTAGTATGTGGCTTAGACAAGCTGCCTGTGACACAGCAGGAATGATGTATTCAGTGCAAAGGCTTTTTTTTTGCTTTTTTTTTTGCCTTGGACCATCTGCTGATGAAATGTTCCTATCACTAAAATCTCTTCCACATAAGGAAACTGACCCATCGCTGATTACTTGTCAGTTACTGATGTCCTCAAACAGGGACATGACCATTTTTAAGACTGATACAGAAAGTAGTGTTAGATGTTTTGAGAATTACTGTGTCCCATGTCTACTAACAGTGAATCCATTTTTTAGCCAGTAAGACCTTTGCTGACTGTTGTCAACCAATGAATCACGTTCCTATCATAGTGGGAACCTTAAGAAATGCTTCAACCCAGCAGAAATAACTTGTTCATAGTCACTCCCCAGATTCTCATTTCTTCTGTTACTGGTAGTGGATTTTGCAGCTTCCTAAATCACCTCTGACTCATGTCATTGCTTCCACATACCTTTATTTCTCTCTGTGCACCACTATGTATTTACCAAAAGACAGCCTAATAGTTTGGAGGCCTTATAGGACGTGTCAAGCGGAGCAAGGTTAGAGAATTGGGGTCCATCTCTAGCTTTGCCAGTGTCTTCTCATAAAAGGCTAATGAAATTATTTGGTTGAATAAATCCAAGTGCATGAAATTAGATATTTAAGCACATATATAGTGGGAACCCAGCCAATTTTTCAGGAATGCTTAATTCCCAAAATTTCATTGATAGCAACAGAATTGTTATTGTTCAGACCTTTTTGAATTCAAACACATTCACATAAATAACAAAGAAAAGTATGTGTTAGGATCTAGGTTTGAAAATATCCACCATGCATTGATTTTTCCCTCAATTGCTAGGAAAAAAAAGAAAGCGTTATTTTCCCCATGGTTTCATAATGTGCTTGTAAATCCTGAAGTGACAGGTGATGTGTGAAAGCAACAAGTCTGTCTGTATAAAGTCATACATATTTTAATATGAGAACAAAACCTAGTGACTAAAAGGAAAAAGAGTTGTACTTGAAAAATAAATTTCATAGCAGATGTAGAGTACCCCTAGTATTAGACGAGCCTTTTACCCAAGAGAAAAACCATTTCACTGGTGTCTGTAGGTGGTAGGATCTCATCATGGGATGACTGCTTCATGACTTCAGCCAAAAACCAAGATTTGCATGTCAGGAAATTCTAGCCATGCCCAGTGACTACACTGGTTTACAGGGGACTCAAGAGGAAAACATCATCCATTAAAAAAATTCATTGAGCTTAACTTTGTTTCTTTTAATTGTTATTTTCATAAAAGCCTGGGAGGTATGGGACAGCTTCAGAGACTTTAATGGCAATTCTTGTCTTTCAGGCATCGGATCTCAAAATCAAAGTTTAGGTAAGTAAAACTAACTTTTGCTTTTCCTCCTTTCCACTGATTTTGTTCCTTACTTTGTGGTTTAATCCTACATCTGTAGGACACAGTGGTGATTCTAGGAGATACTGCCAAACTTGTCAGATTTTAGTCAGTCATCTACCAAAAATCCAGATGCCTTTTCTTAGTTTCATACTGAAATAAGGCACAGGGACTACTGACAGTATTTCACTCAGAAGTACCTGTCTGATTGCTACCTACATATCTCAAGCCATAAAANAAAAAAAAAAAAAAAAAGAAGAAGAAAAAAAAGTTCAACCACATAATTATACTGCATCCATCAACATCAACCCTGCCAGGTTCTCTTTCTTACACTTTGTTGTACTACTCTGCTTTGCTTTATTGTAAATCTTTCAACTGATGAGGCTGGCATCTTGTTTGTGAAATGTCCCCTTTCACCATTGGACATGTGAAGTTTTTCTGGTGATATTTGTTTTTCTGTTGACTTAAAGCTTTTGAAAATGTGAAGCACTCCCCAGGTGGTCATCTGTGGGTTTCCATTGTAAAGGCTGACCGTGGAACTTGGTTGCTGAGGTCCCATTTCTACCTCTTTAGGAGGAGCCCAACTGCCTCTATAACTCTGAATTCAAAGTTAATTTTATAAAACCCAAATTAATGTTCAGAAAAACTGGAACAACTGAGCAACTCTGTCCTTCAGCTTATCTAAATAATGAACACGTATGCGTACATGCTGTCTATATGCATCCCTGTGCAAAGAGTTGAATACATGGTCATATTCCTACAATCTGTAGATTTATTTGTATGTAGGTGTAAGCACAAAAAACCACTTGTATTCATCATATGGTCACATGCACACACAATTGTGCACAAGTACACACATAAGTGTATGGGGTTGCTAGTGATTTAATGACAACATGAATGCCTAAGTGTTGTGCCCATTTTGAAAGTTGGGAAGATCCTTTCTTGTCCTAAATCCACTGCAAACCACAAAACCCTAATTAAATGCTTGTGTTAACTAGACTGGGTGCCTTGCCTTTATAAATTGCACAGCTAAAACAGCCTGGATTTGATTACCTGTTAAAATGTTGTTGCAAAATTCTTGGCCAGCATGCAATGTTCACATTGCCTGGCTTTAGTTCTTACAGTTGCTGAACCCTGACCTCAAGTGTGACCACAGTTTATTACTGGAAATAATACATAAGAGAAAACTAGCCAAGAAGAGTTCTGTCTTCCTGTGACGTTGTGTGTTTCTGTGTCTCTTGAGATAAACACACACATGCACGCACACATATATGTATATAATATCTATATAAAACTATTAGATTTATTATACAGTGGCAAGTGTTGCCTGGAAACTGGTTGCTATGCAAGTTAAATTCTGAAGAGTAGGAGGTGTGTAATTAGCTTTAAATATCTTCTGTGGTTAGTAATTACCCTCTGAAATCAATGACACAAGGGATATGTGTTCATGGAAGGCAAACTTTAAAAGGTCTGCTGATTAGCAAATGGTGTCCTCAGTTCCAAGCATACAGATGTAATGCTGAGGTCCCCTAAATTTTGGGTTTCTGTTCAGATTTAGCCCTTGTATTTGGATTACTCCTGAACATTGCTGAATGTTGGAAATGTTCCATGGATTTTATCTAATCTCACCGCTCCAAGGACTTAATCCAGAGGTCCATGCTGTATAGTGGGTATCTTTTCATTGACTATTCTGAGGCTGGGCAAGGTCCCATTTCAGGCCACAGGCATTAAATCATTAAATACAAGAACAATCATTATTTTTGTGGGAATTGGGTTAAAAAGCCTCTCAGGGTAGATGCCACAGATGTCTTAACCAGATGTAGACATTGCCTGAAGAGGTTTACTCACCCCTAAATGTTGCAAATTGGTTTCGGACTAACTTTATTCCTATAGTTAAAGGAAGGCTGATCGGAACTGTCAACACAGATGAAAATGAGAGAACATTTCTTAGGGTGAACTTTAAAGTTATTCTCTACTGGTCTTGAACAATAAATCAAGACTAGAGTCTCTCTTGACAGAGATTTGCAATAACCTAAGGATCCCTATCTGAAAAGAACTTTTCCTTCTCCAATTTTTCAAGTCGCTACTGGCGCCGATGGAATCGATTCTGCAGAAGAAAGTGCCGTGCTGCTGTAAAGTCCAATGTTTTCTACTGGTTGGTGATCTTCCTTGTGTTTCTCAACACCCTTACCATTGCCTCTGAACACTACAACCAGCCAGACTGGCTCACGGAGGTCCAAGGTGAGGAGAGACTGATGGTACTGTTTACTGTGATCAGTGTCAAAAAAGGGGGCTGCTTTAGACGACTCAATGTAAAAGAAGTACACGCAGCTCCAAATAGTCCTCTGTCTATGGAGGATCTTAAAGAATACAACAAAATATCTGCTTACAATGAGAGAAATCTCAGGGAAAATGTAGGTTCCTAATTTCCAGCCAAAACAGTGTTCCACTGGGTGTAGGTGAAATTGGAAGCTTATGTTAAATATGTATTTGCAGCAACTGGATTTCCAATTTATGGGCAGTTACTGGGAGCTACAGGTTCTCCAAGGTTTTCCCTGAAATGGCATTTATGATACATTCTAGTTACCAGGGAGGTGAGGAAGGAAGAATGATTTGTAAAGTTCTTCTGTCTGCAGAACAGTTGAATCCTCACTGGAGGTGAGAGCAGCTGAAAGGCTTAATTAAGCAACAGTAGGTAGCACAGCAGCTCTTCTATTCCCACTCTCATCTGCAGATGACAAGTGTGATGGTAGGTTGTGCACAGGAAAGCATGTCCCTGCCATGGAGGTTGTGTGGTTGTGTAATACATTGCAGCTGTATGTGCAATATGTAAGAATAGCTGTAAGCATCTTCATAAACCATTTCTGTGAATGAGATGCCCACGCTTTTGAATTTCATTCTTTGACCCAAGCTTATATGAAGTTATCCTTCCAGACTGATTCCGGAAGGGGTTTATTATAGGCAAGGGCCGATGGTTAGCTGTGATGATCTTTTGACTAAGTTTCCTTACTCTGTTTCTGTTTGTTTTTCATGAGACACTGCCAATAAGGTGCTGCTAGCTCTTTTCACGGCAGAGATGCTGCTGAAGATGTACAGCCTTGGTCTCCAGGCCTATTTTGTCTCCCTCTTCAACCGCTTTGACTGTTTCATTGTGTGTGGAGGAATCCTGGAAACGATTCTGGTTGAGACGAAGATCATGTCACCACTGGGCATTTCGGTGTTGAGATGTGTTCGACTCCTAAGAATATTTAAAATCACAAGGTACTTTTGTGCTTCTTTGGGATTAAAGGAGGGCTACTGCTCAATGCACAACACATACAGTCACTAGTCACTCACAACCCTGTGTTTTCACTTTTTCTACCACTAAACAGTATCAGGATCGGGAGGGCTGTACAAACTGGATATCCCTGGTATGAGTAGTAAGGATTGATGAGGCATCTGGCATAGGGAGGATGGAGACAACTGATACCATGCAAATTGTAAAACTGAAATCTGGAAGGATAATGTGAGCTGAGCTTGGGCTTTTAGGGTTCCTTGCAAAAGACAAAGTGAAAACAAAACAGCAGATAGCCTTGTGACATTTTCTGTTGCTTTGTGGTGATGGAGAGGAACCTGAAAGACTGCTTTGAGCCAAAACAACATTTGACGGAGGAGCCCATGCGAGCTCCAGTAGACTGAACAGTGGCCTGAGTGGGAGATAGTGTCAACACCAGTACCTATAATCAAAAGATGTTGCTAATCTCTCTCCTTCAGAGGAGTCCAGCGTGAAGCAGCAGCTTTACAGAGAAACCAGACTTTTCCAGACTGTCCCCTCTTTTTCCTTTTCCTTCTTTGTGCTCTCCCTCTGCATAAAGGCACAGTGGTGTCTATTAAATGGTTGCTGCTTCCTGCAGTCAGGTACCTTCAAAACACCAACTTGCTTTGGCAGGATTTTTTTCATCTTGAGGGGAGGTTGTAGGAGAGATCAGCTCCCAGCTTACCCAGACTGGAGCTCTTGGAACAAACCTATCCAAGTGCTCAGCCAAAGCAGCATAGGGTCTGCCTTTTCCCATGCGGGCATCAGTCAGCACTTTATAAGAAGCTTGACTGAGGCGGGGAAAGAGTGCAGTTTTTGCAACTTCAGCTATGAAAATTTCCCTAGAATTGCTATAAACTCCTCCAAAGGAAATTTCGAACAAAACTGAGATAAAAAAAACCAAAACAACACGTGAGAAAAACAAGAACCAAAACTGGAAGGCAGTCAAAATGGCAGAGCTGTGAGGCAGAAAAAAAACAACAGATTTGGACTTGTATATCATGCAAGATTTACCCTTACAGCTTCTGAGCCTTAACTCTCTGGGAGAGTGGATGGTTTTCAAGGTCAGATGGCAGAGACAGAAAAATCAGTTAACTGTCTCAGAGAAAAGGGCCAAAGCAAGCCTAGATCTATTAAAAAAATAAAATAAAATAAAAAGAAGGTCATCTGTATAGATGTGTGATCATAGAAGAGAAAAAAATGTTCCAACTAACAAAAAGTTTCCAGCAAGAAAGGTACCTTTGCCCTTTCGGAAAGAGTAGGGATCTCTAGTCTGTTTTTTCCTATATCTTTGGGTCTGAAAGCTATCATCACTGCATCCCAGTCCTGGCTTCTGAGGAAACCAGTAGCTGTTTCAGGCATTGGGTAATCAGATACACCCAGAGCAACATACCAATAGCCATAAAAGCATAAGCTTCAACATAGCATCCTGGAGAGATCATTGTTTTTTCAAGACATTTCTCCACTCCTACACAAAATATATCATCTAGCTAAAAGAATTCTCTAATAGAAAGGCAAATACTGAGAGAATATCATTAATACTTTAGAATGCTTGAGTTATTGGAGTACTCAAATATTCCTAAAGCTTCTGGCAGAGATGTAATGTTGGAACCAACCAGCAGCAGGACTAGTTATATTTACCTTCATTCTGCAGTAGAACTAAAATACAGTTCTGCGTGGAAGAAAATGTTACCTGGAATATGTCTCCTGGAATATGTCTCCTGCAATTTGTACAGGGGTCTACGTGTAAAGCACAAGCTGAGGAATAACTTGTAATGAATAATGTATTAATCAGATTTTGCCTTCTTTCCTGTTCCTAAAATATTGGCAAGTAGGTTGCAGTAGTCTCAGATTTATCTGTGTTTTTTAATTATTCATAATTTTCTTCATGATTTTTCCCCTCCGTGGGTGAAGTTCACCCTCGTGTGGAAGGCCCTAGCACAAGCCTCCAAAGCAGTATTTTAGGCCCACTCATGAGAGAATATTTTGGCCTTAAAGCAAAACTTTTGCCTCTGATGTTCTCCAGTAAAATACAAATTTTTCCATTATTCACTTATCTCTAAGTACAATGACGATTTATTGATTATGTTATCAATACTGGTAGAATACACAACCTGAGTGCAATGATCGTACAGAAAGATACAATCCTAGAAAGCTGGGAAGAGTAGGAGGGATGTTAGTATAATGTTTTATATCAAATATATATTCATGAGCAGTGACATGGGGACATACGGTAGAGACGGAAATAGTGATAATCAAGGGCATTAAAAAGGCACAAAGCAGGAAAATTACTCTGGTGGGAGTATATCGGTAGCTAGCCTAATCTCTGTATACTTGTATGGATTTTTCATGGTAAACACCAAATTTTGGGTGCATCAAGATGATACACTTCTAGGAAAAACACAAATACAGCTCCATAATATAATAGAAACAAATAAAGACACCATCAGATGAACAATGTATCATTTTAGAAAGCACATTTAGAATTTCAAAAGCAAACATTTCTTCCAAAATAATAATACACTTCAGAATCATTTAGTCTTGCACATTAGTCAAGCAGACAATATAATCTGTTTGTTTTATTCTCCCTAATTTCTACAGGGCTGTGCAGAAAATGTCCCTTTACTATGAGAAGACAAATTATTTTGTCTTTATAAATAGTCCTTTACTGCTTCACAAATCCCTATATTTAGTCCTTTTTACTTAAAAAATAAATCAATGTATTTGCAACAGCAAACTGAAGTTTGGTTTTTTATACCAAATCCTGCCACTAGACTTGTCACTGTTAACTGCAGGGAGGAGACACAGGGCACCATCTTTTTGTACCTGCTTTAAAGTGGTTTTATATTGGATGAACAGTGTGGGAAGCTTTCCCACAATGAGACTGCCAGCTGTTGCTGCTGTTTTAAGCTCTGCATCTGTGATTGCCAGTATCATAAAGATGTAGTGGAAGGCAATGGAAAAGAGAGGGGAGAGAATAAAAGAACACATTAAGTTCTAATCCAGTTCCGCAATTGATTTTTGTGTGAGATGTTGAACAAACCATTTAACTTCTCTGCATCATTCCTCCACTTTGAAACAGGGATCATAATCACGTCCTACTCACCAAGGTTTTGCAGTGCCTCACTCACTGGCATCCACAAGGGTCTGGAATCTGCAAGTGGGAGATGTTAACAAGCACATTCATTTCCCTATAAGCCTGAGGAAGCAACAGTGNTTTTTTGTAGTACATTAACCAAATTGAACAAAGAAGTGAGAGGCTTTTTCTTTGTCTGGACTTCATCCATTCCTGCCTTAAAAGCCTGGTGTTTCGTTGAGTAACCCCAGATCTGATTTTGAGGGGCTGTTCGTGTTATTTCTGCAGCCACCTAATGTGACAGATGGTAACCTCAGTTCAGGCTTCTAGGACGCTAAGATAAGGCAATTGTGATTTTCACATCCAAGTCAAGCCAAGCCTAGCCTTCCTTATACTCTCCTTTTTCTTGTCTGTCTTTTGTTTTTCCCCTGATTAGTTTGTTTACTTTTCTAATGGTGCTGTATTTCTAGCTAGCACTCAGTGCCCAGAAAAAACAGCACTAATCTTATCACCAGGTCATCTCAGCTAATTGCTTTAAGTTTGACAGTTACATAAGAAACTGAATCTCAGGTATTGAGCCATCTGTAAGTCATGTGGAGCTGATAAAACTCCGTGCAGTTGCTCTCTGAGACAGCAAGGCATTTAAGCTTTAAGTGAGTCACCGAGACTATTCCGATGGGTAACAGCTCCACTGTATGCCTCTTAAGGGCACCACTAGGAAGACCTAGAAAATGTGTGTCCTGTCTGACATTGGAGGGATTGGAGAGATATTCTGGACCCCATCGGTTTCTGGTTTGAGGATGTTAAAAGCCAATCGAGTTTCATCAAAAATGAAGTTTTCCCTTTTCCTGTGTCACTTTTCCTTCCTCCCAAAGTGTGAAAGTATGTGAGCTGTAAGTGTAAACGCAAATACACCGAGCTGTTACATTGCACATTCAGTGTCGACATTTGGTGGCACTGAGCCCACAGCTTCCATGCCCTTACCTTTGCTCTGTAGTTTTTCATTGCTCATGCCTTTAATTGCAGTTAAACTTTAAAGCATTCTAGTTTTCTCTGAAGTGATGAAGCTGGGCTGGAGGGAAAACATCACAGTTCTCTTTGAAGCTTAGCCCTTGGAGATGAACCAGTTGCTGAACTTCAGAGGACATGGTGGTGTTCCTCTGCAGATCAGATTGCTAGCCTTCATAAAGTGATTGGGCTGCTCAAACATTCCTGTCTTCCACGGGACAAGGAAAATCTTCTTGTTACACTGACATTTTTAAAAATATTCATTTAACTGGCATTTTAAAAACACTTGTCTCTAATGGCTACACTACCTTCAGAAAAGATTTGTGTGTTGAAGGATCAGACTTCCTCAAAGGAGCAAGAACATTAGACATTTCTGCAATCCTTCTCAAGCAGAACTTTTTCCTCTGAGGAAAATAAGGCTAGAAATCCTCTAAGGAAAGAAAGATTCAGTGTTATGGGCTTTGGGAGAAGGGAGTGGAGGACAGTGGCCATGGTGGAATCTCAAAGCTTGATGATAGGCCACAAGAGGTTGTGCTAAAATGCTTAGAGATCACAGGCATATATTGTTGCCTTGCTGACCTGGGAAAGCAGTTGAAGGTTGCTAATAATGTGCATTCATAATGAGGTGATTGGAAAATGACAGCTGATCTTCATCCCAGTCTGAAAGCTCTGTCAGACTCAAAACTGCATAAAAGAAAAATGGTCATCACCAGCAAAGCAGTAGACTAGGAGTGGTTGAACAGACACAAGACTGAAGTGGAAGTTGCTTCATGGGTGATGTGGTGGATTCTTTAGAATGCTTTTCTAAAGCCTTTTTCCAACACATGGCTACTCCGCAGGCTGGCAAAGAATGCAAGCAAGCGGATATGATGCAGCAGAGCATGCTGCTGGCATCTCTTTGAACCATAAAGTGGGACCTTAAGGGCAAGAACATACTTTCTGTGCATTATATATTAGTCTGATCTGGGCACAAGCCTGAATAGCCCCATAAGAGCAGGTCTTAGGCATCCTCTCTTGAATGAAACCCTTACAAAGTGTTTTGCAGCCTGTTTGAGTAACAATACCCAAAAAAGCAATGATGGTGTGCTCTTTCAAGAGCAAAAACAATGCTGGACTTTATGGATGTAGATCTGGAGTCTCTTTTAGGGTCCATGTAAAAGGACCTTTAATATCTTTCTCATTCCTCTTAATCCCAGAAAGTTTACCAACCTCTATCTGCTAGTGAGCCCAAGTACATATTCACACGGGATTTTGGACAAGTTTGCATTTGCTGCCAAACTGTTTTCCCATCTGCTCTTGTTAGTTATTACAGGCCATTCTCTGGAGTGAGGTATTCTGGCTGCCATAACATCTGTGAGTGTTGTAATGAGGTTGGTTAGAATGTAACTCACTGAAGCAGCAAGAACTAATCACTGTATATTGATATAAGATTTACAGAGCCTTAGATGGAGAGTGCTGCAATAATCTTCTGGGTGTGCGTATGGGGTGGGGGGGTAGAAGGAATTGTGTATGTACACGTGTGGTAGTAAAATTACTCATTAGCTGCAGTAGGTCTCATTATCTTAGGGAAGCACATCAATGATTCACTGCTTAACAGGGTGTTTGGAAATGCCTGCTTATACACAGAAGGCAGCCTGAGCCAATATCCTGTGCAGGCCGTGAGCACCTGTCTTGGACTGAAGGAATTTTAGCTGTCTCTTTTTTTTCTCTCCCAGATACTGGAACTCCCTGAGTAACCTTGTGGCTTCACTCCTGAATTCAGTCCGCTCCATTGCCTCCTTGTTGCTCCTTCTCTTTCTCTTCATTATCATCTTCTCTCTCCTGGGGATGCAGCTCTTTGGGGGCAAGTTTAATTTTGATGAGATGCAGACCAGGAGGAGTACATTCGACAACTTCCCCCAGTCCCTCCTCACTGTGTTTCAGGTAAGGGCAAGAGCGGTCCCAGTGGGGCCGACGCATTGTGTTTACATGAGGCAAAACAGAGAGCAGGTCCTGCACCCTTGCCCTGCAGATGGATAGTCCCCGAGACTGGACATCAGGCCAAGAGCTCCAGGAGCCAGGTGCCACGCTGTGCTGCCAGCGTAGGGATGTTCCCTCCCAAAATGGGGAAACAAAGCTAAAGCCCCTGTGTGTAACAAGGCTACCAGGTCTTAGCAGGGTAGGACAAGAGAATGACCACTGCCATGTCCCAGGGCAACACCTGCATGCCAAAGCCCAACCCTGCAGCTGTTCTCCCCCCTCCCACAGTACTGGGGAACAAGTATCTGCTCGCAGCACCACGGAAGTAATCAAACGGCCTTCAAGCCGACAGCGGTTTTGGGAGCGATCAGCCAAGAGCATCAGAGTCATGATTTCACATGCAAGGTGAAGGGAAGTGGTGGAGAAGGCTGTGATGAGGGCTGTATTCAGTGCTGTAGGTTGTGCAGCCTGTCTGAAACAACAGGCACATGGGAGGGAAATGCCTGCGAGCGGGGAGTCTTGAACAAGGTTGTCTGGGAAAGCTGTTTGGCTTCAACTATCATCTTCAAGGGGACATCTCTCTTTTTTTTTCTTTTATTTTTTTTTTCCATGCTTTGAGCAAAGCCCCGCTTTGCATTCTTCCTGTTTTGTTTTGGCTTGTTTTTGTTTTCTAGATGGACACAGCCAAAGTCTCCAACCATCCTGGGGGAGGGGGTGTTCTCTAAGATAGTAGATATCTTTGTGCTAATGGGGTTTTCAAATTCTCTATGTGGTCTAACGCTGTATCCCTTATTGGTGGGAATGTGTCATTTAGATCCTGACTGGGGAGGACTGGAATTCGGTGATGTATGATGGGATCATGGCTTATGGCGGCCCCTCTTTTCCAGGAATGTTGGTCTGTATTTACTTCATCATCCTCTTCATCTGTGGAAACTGTATCCTTTGATGCTACTCTTTTCTCCAAGTGGGGCTGGATTTAAAGCCACCCTTTTCTACTTTGTTATGTCAGAAAATAATGAATTTCATACCTTGCATTTTAACATTTTCCTGGGTGTGAATTTCGGCTTTGCACTGCCAAAAGTTAAACAAGTTAAATTTTAGCTAATACTAAAACTTTAGGCCTAGAAACAATTTTAAGAGTCAGCTACGTGCAAGTTCCACATGCTAGCTTTTTTTTTAGTATCTTTACATGTTTAGTGTTTTTATTTTTTCATTCCCCATAATTCTCTCATAAGTTTTTCTTTCCTACCTTCTCCAAAAACTAATCTCTATGTGTACTTACTATATTTACTGCATATTTTTCCTTCAATTGCCTTTTCAATAATGTATTCCAAGTACTTTCATCCAAGCCTCATGTGGATTAAAAATATGTATAATCTACAATATACTATATACAAATGATGCAATGAGTAACATATGTTTGACATGATTTATGTGAGATCATATATTGATTCATGTATAAACTAGCGGGAACCATGTTCCATTTCAGTTGCTGCAATCTGTGTGTTCTTCAAACAGAAAATCATGTGCTCTTATTATCTTCCAGCCTGTGCTGGTGTTAAGTAACTTCAGTTCTCTCTGCCTTCGAGGTGAAATCAGGGCACTGTACATATCCCAGGAGGTACAAAGCACATTGCATGGAGCGTCTTTTCACAGGAATTTGCATATAACACAGAGCTATGGTTCTGTTCTGTATCTCAGTTTGCTCCAAATTTGTTCATGTTTAGTTTCTGCATCCCTAATAAATGGCCCTCCTGTGTCAGAGGTGGCATTTCTTTTTATACTGATTCTTCTATAAAGCCACCTTGTAGTCTCAGCCCAGCTCTTCTGGCCTTTCCTCATAATTCAGATCTCTCAAACCCTGTTATTTGACATTTCAGTTGACCTGCATGCCCTCTCTTCAAAGTGAGATGGTGCAATTCCAGTTATCTGAAGGTCGAGGGAGTCAGTCTGCCTGACAGCTTAAAAAAGCTACAATTTGGATCTCCTTGTGAACTGCAGAGGAAAATGTGAGCCAGCTCTACATTCTGGCTGACTTTGGAGCCATTAGACCTTGGAGCCTAGGGAGGGGGGTGGATATATTTCCAGACTAAGCCTTGAACTGGGGTTTACTTAAAAGTTATCACGGTGTAATAAGACCCGCTCTCGAGAAATTCAAAAAAAGAGGCTGATGTTCAGATTTGTAACACAAGATCCTGAACACTGACTGGCAAGACGTGAAAATAGTTGGGATTCCTTGCCCTTCAGCTACACGGGCATAACTGGCCATGCATGGACTCTCTGCTAGGAGACAGCAGAGTTATCAGCTCAACCCCTCGATGCCTAGACTAAATGAATTTCTTTTTGGTTGACTCAGAAATGCTAGGGAGAGTGCTGTGCTTACTGTCCATAAAATCCACTCATGTCTATGAGAATACCTATAATGAGGTTGTTCCACTCAACCACATAGGCCAAAACTGGAATGTCCAGGTGCCTTATGGTATGAGACTCTTGAATATGAGTGCTTTAATGAAACCAATTTAAGCTGTCAAAGATGCAAAGCATTCAGCACTCCCTGTGTCTTCAGTGGGATTTGTTGTACAAAGCACAAGTCCTTTTGGAGATCGGAAACTAAAATATAAGTCTGGACTGAGATGTTTTACATCGGTCAGTCTGTTGTGAAATTTTGGAAACCCCACATGGTGGGTTAGCCATTTGGATGGAAAATGTGGGTTTGTGTATGCTCGATATGTACATCCTGAACATTTGTGTGAAATGAAAGTTTGGAAAATCCAAGCAATCTGATGACAGGTTGCTAAAAATTTTCAATTAAGAAACCTTTGGTATAATGTTTTTCTGCAGTTTTCAAAGTCCATTTTCTTTAAGTAGCACACAAACAGATATCCTGCTGAATGTATTTTTGGCCATTGCTGTGGACAACCTTGCTGATGCTGAGAGTTTAACATCCGCACAGAAAGAGGAGGAAGAGGAAAAAGAAAGGAAAAAGCTAGCTAGGTAAATCCATTTTCATACACCTAACTGCGCTCATATGTATGTATTCCTGTGTGTTTGATTACGCACACATTGCGCACATATACATATATATGTGCAAGCATGTGTGTATTTGTAATATATATGTATAACTTCTCTGTGGGTGTATATAGATTATATATATGTGATTAATATAATTATAGATGGAATTGCATATATATTAAATTTTATGTAAAAGATCTCAAGCTAAAGGACAAGAAGGTGTCATGAGCTGGGAGTCCCCACATTTACAGTGATGTAAGCAGAGGAAAGAAAGTCTTAGTGACTGATGAGCTTTCAGGGCATCAGCGGAGAATGAGCGTGAAATGGTGTCAATATACAATCCCATCTGAATCTCGTTATTACCTCCCAATTGCTTTGGATCGCAAGGCATATTTTCAGACTCTCGTTCCCACGACACAAGATTCAGCAGCTTCCTTCTCTTTTGATGACATGTGTTGTTCTTCTCTTGCCACTTCTTTTATGGTTTCTGCAGACTTATGAGGCAGGAGCTAGATGTAGAGCTTCTCTGTCATTCCCAGCTGCCAACAGCAGGGAAGCCTCTATTTACTGTTTATTTCTAATCACTGTCTTCCAGACTGCTTGGAAGAGATCTCGTGCAGATCATTCTGCTTTGTCCTTCATGCTAGTCAGCAAATTTCCCTGCCTCTGGGAGTGCAACTAGGGGCAAAACTTTGTAGGCAACCTAGTGGAAGTCCACAAGATATAGGTTTAAAATGGTCTGTGACTTTGTCACTGGATGCACAAGAAAGTCTCTAGTGACAGACCTAAAATACACATGTGCACAAGCACACAGGCACATATTTGCTCCCCATGCACATGCATGCACCCCCCCCGACACACATGCAAACACATGTCATTAAGAAATCTCTAAAATAAAAGGATGCTTTATAGAATTAGAGTCGAGTCTCTGCCTCTGCCTATATATGAGAACAAGACAGAGCTGCTGGACTCATAATGGAGGTACCAGCCAGCTGATTGTTCTCATGATGTGTATTGTACTGCATGAAGCTCCTGAAAAGGAAACAGCTTTTCACCTTTGTAACTCTTTGATTTTTACCTTGTAAAACTGTTAGGACTGCTAGTCCTGAAAAGAAACAGGAGATAGAAAAAACGGCTGTGGAGGAGGAGACAAAGGAGGAAAAAATTGAGCTGAAATCAATCACTGCTGATGGAGAATCCCCACCAGCTACCAAGGTAAGGTCTGCTGCCAACCAGCACTCTGTGCAGTGAAACAGCATGAGTTTCTGAGGGAATGAAAACCCTCTGCCTTGTCTGATAAAGGCTTTGCTGCTTCTCCTATTTCTGACAGATCAATGTCGATGATTATCAGCCCAATGAAAATGAAGAAAAGAGCCCATATCCCCCAACAGAAGCACCAGGTATATATCTTCTTCCTCTAATCCCTGATTTAACAAAAGGAAACTCCAGTTGCTAATGCACATAAAGCTAAATTGTGATAGTAGGTATGCTGACCACATAACGTTTTCTTGATGGGAGAGGATGATATGCTTGCCCACGTTTGCACAGGTGTGAACTTGGTCCCAGTCCCTATACTGATTAGTCGTATTTGACTTGATTCTCTGTAAAGCTTTGTATTTGAAAACACGGAACCAAATCATTATATACAAATCTTTGTATATGAAAATATACACATGATTTCATTTTCAGTGTATTTTTTCAGTACTCGTTGGACAGAGGAGACTTACAGCTGATATTGATGAAAGGCAAAGTGCTGAATACCTTTTTGCACTTTTTTCCAAAAAAAATATAATGTGACTGAGTAACATAATTCTAAAGGCATGAGATGTAAGCCTAGAATTGGAAAAAAAAAGCTAGAGCATTAGTTAGACTAGTTTTCAGGACCTAGTTAACTTCATCCCCAGATACTTAAAAGATTGGTCAAAGAAATTTTGAGCAGAACTTTGAGCAGTTTTTCTGCAGGAGATCTTGTACGGGAGGAGGGAGGCTGTTGGAGCAGAAGAATTCTAAGATGGTCAGTTCAACTTCCATTCTTGGAAAAGTGCTGGAACAAATTATTAAATAAACTATATGGCTGCAAGATAAGGAGATGACTAGCAGCCAACATAGATTTGCCACAAACAAATCATGTCAAACCATCCTATTTTTTTTTTCTAAAAGGGGATGACAAGACTTGTAGACAGAAGAAAAGAAGTAGATGTCATATTCGTTAGCTTTGCTGAAGCTTCTGACTGTCTCTTATAACATTCTCATAAGCTGGCTAGACAAACATGGTCTAGATGACTGGGAGAGAAATTTGTCAGATCCTTTATATGGACAGCAATGATAGCCCAAGTGAGCTTCTACAAACCAAGGGCCTGTCCTGAGTTCAGTTCAGTTCATTGTTAATGGCCTGAATGATGGAAGAGGAAATATGTTTATTACATTTGCAGATGACATGGAGCTAGGAAGGACAGAAAGCATGCTGGAGAGCAGCATTAGAATTCAAAGAGCTCTTGGGGAACTGGATAAATGGTCTAAAGAAAATTGAAAGTGCCAGGCTCTACACGTAGATGGGAATAAACAACTCACAAATGAAGGATCTTAGGTGACAGCTATTTAAGTAACAGTCCTTGAGAAAAGAATCTGAATCTTATGATCACAAGCTCCACAGGTGGCAACAACATTGTGCTGTCTTTCAAAAGGCAAGGAAGTAGTGAGATTTATAAACAGTGAAGACATGACCCATTAGTCCAGTTACAGGGTTTTTTTAACTGGCCAGTGAAACCTAACCAGAGTAAAACAATTGTTTTATTCTATTCACATTTGGTAAGATCTCAGGTGGGATATCATATCTCATTTTGGGTGCTCTGCTGAGAAGTGGGGCTGAATTGGAAGGAGCATAGGAGAGCATGGTGAAAACAATGCTAGTAGGAAGCAAGAACTAAGATTGAAAGAATCACAGTTGTATGAACTAGGAGAGACAGGAGAAATGTCTTCAAATGCATAAAAGCCTGTTACAGGTAGGACGGAAATTATCTCTGTTATGAAGATTTAACAGATTTAGGATTCACACCAGGGGAGAATTTTCTAATGGTGAGGCTAGAAAAGATCATGAAGGCGGTTGTGGAAGCCCAGCATCATTGAATGTTGTTAAAAACAGGTCTGAAAAATATCTACCAGAAAAGGCTTCGATATAATAATTTGTTGATCCTGGCTTTGCAGAGAAATGAACCCGAGTGCCTTCTGTGACACTCTCCTGGTCTGGCCTTCTGTGTTTCTAAGATTATATAACAGGCTCTAATAGGTAACAAAATACATTCTCTTCTATTCCATGATTCCTAATAAATGTCTGATAATAGGTTGATGTGGTAGGGGGAAAAAAGACACAATATTTCATTTTAAATAGGTGGACAAATGTATCAGACAAACAGGAAGGAAAGCTGTTCATTGCATTTGATTTTCAGTACAAAACAAATCCCCACATTTGCTATGCTTGTATTCATCCATATTTATAGCCCATTTGTCAGGAATAGTGTGGTTCCAACATTGTGTAATACTGTTTTAACGTTGCTTGGGGCAAATCACTTTGGCTTTAATCTTCCCAGCACCTCTATAGGCACAAGGACTGGACACCCATCCCCAGTTGCTAAGGGGGTTGTGGGAGTCTTTAATCAGAAGCAGCTTGATACAGTTCTGTTTCTCAGTTGGCTTGGTTTGGCAGACCATTACAGTTTTTTGAAGTGAAGGTACAGTACCTACATATCAAATTCAAGCCTGCTGATAATGGATTTGTGGTTTAGTTGCCTTCCATGGATGGCTTAGAAATCGTCTGGCATGTGAACTACGTGACAAAAACTACACCTACAATTTGTGTCATAAGCATTTTATCTGCAGCTATGCATAGGATTAGAGGGCAGAAAATTAATTAAAAATACTTTTAACTCTTGCCTTGGGGTGCCAATCCCTAGCTTGGCATACTTCTGAACAGAACCTAAAATTTGAATGGATAGTCAGGTTTTCTCACATCTTCTAAAATATTAGAAATGCAAATAGACAGTGTCTTTGTTATGTGCCATTGTATGGCGCCATTGCTAAACAGGCCTATTCCCTGAATTTTTTATCAATTCTTTGTGAAGGGTGAAGTTACTTTTTCTCCTTTCCAGCTCTCTGAAAATCTCAGCCTTTTGCTGAAAATGATCTCTAACAGCTTATACACTTATCTGACCACTTCTTTCAGGGTTCATGGAAGTCACCCATAAGGCTCAGATGCAGTAAAGTTTTGTAAATCCCTTGCTAGATCAGATTTACCGTAGTCATCTACTCCATTCTGCTGTTCTGCTGTATAAAGCTCAGAAACACCAAGGCTCTCTCAGAGCTGATGTGGTATGTCACATCTGGCTTGTGTAGTCAGTTTTGGGGAATGAGGCTCCAAGATTTTCCCCAGAATCAGCAAGCAAGGATTTCCCAGTCCCTACATGTATCCCTGTCCAGTTCCCTTGCGGCCGTCTGACCAGTCCAGAATTATTCTGCTGACTGCCGGTCAGTCTAGCTGTGGTACAGGAGATGTTGTAAAGCCACGTACAGCCCATCTGGGAATACACCTTTTCTTGCCCACTTGCAGGTGGATCCATTTCAGTTGTGCTTTGAGTGAATTTCAGCTATTGCTTCTTACATGCAGTAGCTGGTTCTACCTATTTTCTGTTCATGATTTAAGCTGTTAATGGCTGTGACCTTTCCATGGCTGTGTACCATTTCATCCTCTGAAAACATCCTTCACCCTATCCCAGTGTTCAGAAACAATTTAAAATGGTCATTTCATTTGTTTTCCCTTTATTATTTCACTCTACCTCACTCGGTCTCCTATTTGTTTCTGCTGCCTCAACCAGTTTTCTTAATAACCTCTTCTGACTCTATTTGCTATACAGTGTTGCTCTTAGCCCCCAGAACACTCTGTATACTTGCAGCTCATCCGATCACCTACCCTCTTTGTTGGAGGGAGAAACTGGTTCTTCCAGAGGTTTGTGTACACTAGAAGGATTATTATGATGATATGTTTATTATAGGAAGACAGGGAGATAGTCTTGCAGTCTAGTACAGAAACAGACAAAGAATGCAGAATGTCAGATGAAGGTAAAAGCTTGGGATGATTCATGGGAGCATGAAGCAAAGCAACGTCCTTACACAAGAGTTCTGGTCTTTGTACAGTGAAAAAATAAAAATCCTCATTATTGAATTTCTCACTGATGCTGCATTGTAGCCTGTGTGTGCTTGTGGCTTCACAACCAAAGGACACCACCATTCTAATGAAGCATAATTCACGATGATGGTCCCAGATTTGAATTTCCTTGAACTTTAAGACAGTTCAAACCTAGGCCTGAACTTAGCAGCTCTGAGTCACGTTTCTTTATGATTTCGTGGCAAGCTTGACTGGAAGTGTAACTTTGTAAACACAAATATACCTTAAGCACAGAAAACAGTCAAGGAAGAAATGTTGGATTGCAGCTGATGTGCTGCCCAGCCCAGCTGTGAATACCATGTTGACCTTTGCTTCTATGAATGCTGGCAACTGTGCAACTTACTGTTCCTAGATGCAGGTAGATAGCTTACGTAGTGACCTGAGCTGAGGTTGTAATCATGTTATTCTTTGCATATTTGGGCCTGGGTGTTTACTTTCTTCTGTACCCTAGACCCTCCTTTAAATACGAAATATTTTTAATATTATTCTTTATCTATGGCTGAGGAACTGAATGTGTTTTCTAGTCTGAAGGTGCGTGGCTGTTAGAACCATTACTATATTTCTTGCTGTATGGCAGACAAAGGAGAAGAGGAGAGCAACAATGTTCTTTTTGGTCTTCATGGAGCTGGTCCTTCAGCTAAGAGTTCCTTTTCCTGAGGTGGTATTCCATACCAATTTGCAAGTGTTTATTTTAAGCATTCTTCCAAGTAAAAGAAAAAGAATGATCAAATACTGAAGGCACAGAACATGGACTCAGAATACTAGTCTTTTTAAGTAAGAGCTCTCAAATATCCTATGTGATAATGAGCATCAGTATGTTTGAGACTATTAAAGAAGAAAAAGAATGTGCTTACCTCGATTCTTGTCAGACCACTCTGAAGTCTGTAGAAAAAAGATGCAAGTGCAAATTATTATAATATTTATAAATATGAGCATTAACATTAACACCAATTTTACAAGTTCTATGCACAAAAATACTTCTGAAAAAAAGTTTCTTTAACTAATAAATCCTGTAAAAGAGTATTATATATTACAATGAAAATTGCACTGTTAAAAAACAGACCAGCTTAAAAGTACAAACTCTCTGTACCAGTTCAAACATTTATCCAAAAATCCATCAAGTGAATTTGAGCTGAACTCTTGCTACTACAAGTGTAAAGACAAAATTCTATTTGCATGCATTAATGACTTGCATTGAAAAGGCCACTTTTTTCCTGTCTCTGACATCTAGATTAAGATCTGTGCTGATTCATCTGTTCTTTCTGATGTGTCCATTACCAGATCAAGTATAGCACCTGACCCCAAAGGAACGGGCTCTTCCTGGAATTTATCTGTCTTTATGAACTCAAGATAAACCTTTTAACTTGAGTTTTCTCCTTTGCATTGGCTGGAAGATGTATCCATTCCATCTAACCTGTCAGGCTACTTTCTTAAAATAATGTTTCGTGTCTTGCTGATTAAGTGAGAAAGTTGGGATCTTTAAAATAGCAAAATCTTGTCATGTCATTTACAAAACAGTATCAGACTTCAGCAGGTAGAAGCAATCCTCAAAGGTGAAAGGTTCTCTTTCACATACCACTTAGCCCCCATTGCTGCGTATTTTTTTTCCTTGCATGTGCTCGCTGATCTACACAGTGCCTGGAGATCTGCTCCGTAGGCATCAGGTTTGCAAGTCTCAGCCTTGCTCCCACCTTTCAGTCTTCCTCCTACTGAATTATGAAAAGGGACGATTTTAAGAATTTCTGATTGGTGTAAATCAAAGTGCTCATGCTCCGTGTTTGCTCTGGGGCATGCACACCCTCATCCAGATGCAATCACAGGTGCGGTAGTGGCTCCATGGAGAGCCTTACAAAGAGGAGAAAAACAGATCTTGGTAAACTGGAGGAATAGTCTGAACAAAATAAGATGCAGTTCAATTAGGCTGAGGTGCAGCTCTTGGTAATAGTGAGCAACAAAAATGCAGAGGAGGGAGTGCCAGGGTAGGCAGCCATTCCGTGGCAAATAATCTGTGCTTTGTGCAAACTAAAAATTGATGGCAAACTAATGCCAGAGTGTAATGCAAAGAAATGTCCATGAAGGACATTTAAACGGGAAGATAGTATTATAAGAAATAACCCAGCTCTCCTCTGCACCAGTAGAACCTCAATGGCACATTAATCCTGCAGATAATCTGGAGCAAGAATGACCAGAGACCTAGGGAACACAGCGCCTCAGGAAAGAGGCACTGTTGTTTTAAGAACCAGAAATCCTCATAGAGACATAATAATGGTCCTCAAGTATGTAAAAGCCTTTTGTAAGAGAAAGGGGATTCTCTGTTTTCTTTGTCCATGGAAAACAAGAGAATAGATAATGGATTTAGACCACAGCAAGAAAGATTCAAGTCAGTCATTTGAAGAAGGGTTTTTTTGCAGGATGGACAGTGAAGCATCTGAGGAAACGATTGTGAGGATATTGTGAGTTTACCAGCATTAGTGGTTTTACAGAGAGACTAAACCAACGTCTGCCAGGGCAAGCACTGGGCAGCAGATGCTGCCTTGGAGAAAGGAAAAGTGGACAAGGAAAATGACGTTTTCATCATCTGATTTCAATTATTCTTAGTTTTGAGCTCCAGTTATGACAAAGACAAGCGCTCTAGCACTCCAGAATGGGTTGTATTTTGCATTTAAAGACACAAATGTTTCTTGCAGCAGAGGAAGATGAGGAAGAACCTGAGATGCCTGTTGGCCCTCGGCCTCGCCCAATGTCTGAGCTACACCTCAAGGAAAAGGCTGTGCCCATGCCTGATGCCAGTGCATTTTTCATCTTCAGTCCTAACAACAGGTATTTAAGAGACTGCTCAACTGGAACAAGGAAATGGAAAGCACGTACCCCTTTTGTACTGAGCCTCAAAGGTTATGAGGGGCAGAACTCCCTTTCAGCAGTTCATACCAGAGACCTCCTTTTGCCAGTCTCTCCTTTAAAGGCCCTGCCATTAAAACCTCATGAAAGCACAACTGTAGGGAGCCCCCTGATAATATTCAATGGGAGTTCATGGCACCTGCAAAGCTGATTCAAGACACAAATCATGAAAGCTTCAGAAATAAGGGACTTGCAGGCAAGTCATTAATTGGAATTCTCCAACATATTCAGGTCCAAATTGCAAGCAAACCATCATGTAATCAGTCAAGCATGAGGTAGGATCTTCCTGTCCTAATGGCTGCTCAAAATTCACTCCCGGTAGGGAGTTCATGTCTCTCTGCTCATTCATACACGTCAAGAATAAGCATACAAGAAAAGGGAAAAAGAGGATGAGAGTCCATAGCTCTGAGGGTAGGCTGAAGAGAATAATTCTCTCATGCTCTTCCCTTGGGTACCTAAAATGTGGATTCATGTTGCCTCGCCTGCCTTTCCAACATGGATGCGTTAGACCAGTACTGTGAGTGGAGGGCTGAACTATGACACAGGGGAATATATCTTTCCAAGGGTGCAGAAATGAGCTAGCTGCCCAGTCGTCTGTGCAGTACCATGTATTCAAACATCTCCGTTGGGGACTTGGACTCCAAACACAGCCCTAAAGTAAGGCAGGGATTTAAAAGCACAGCTGAATTCAGAGCCAGTCTTTTTGCAGCAGGGCTTGTGCCACTCCTCCTTTGGTATGTGCAACAGGGAGGGACTAATGATGATTGGGACTCATGAACTCTAATGCCAGCTTTACCACCCACCCACTGTCGCTTTTGAAGAAGTAAATTAACCTCTGCAATCATCTGTAAAATTGCTATAATAGGGGCTTGGAGGCTTAACAGCCAAAAGCAGAGCTAAATAGATTAATGAAGTGCCTCTAGAATTATGCATAGGACTGTTATAAGCTTTAACTCTTCGTATCCTGATGCCACCATATGGTCACCAGTAATGGTCTCCAGTAAACATGCTGTTTGATGGGAGACTGCTGCTTCTTTAACTGTTACGAAGCACTTTATATTGGGCTGATGTTTAGTAGACACCCTGCAAGTCATGATGTTCTCCCAGAAGCTATATCCATTTGGTGAGGTCTGTGCCCTGTTAGTAAGGTAGATCCCCCATAGCTCCTGCTCAGTGACACTGCAGCCCCTCAGAAAGACGTTGACCATCCCAAAGCCCATTTCTGCTGCTTTCCTGCTAAATTAACGGGGAATGGTTCTGTGAATGAAAGCAATGGATATAATTTTGGCTTGGCAGGTTTCAGACCATATCTAAATCACAAAAGGTTCTGTCAGGAGGGAGTGACTATTCTCCATTCAAATGCATCAAGTATGAATCCTTCAGGCAGTCAATCACCCTGCATGCATCACTGCACGACCTGGAGAGCCAAGGCTACCCAGCAGGGCCCAAAACAGCTGCCTGGGCCCATCGCTCTCCCTGCTGCTGGGGCAGAGGGAAGATGCTCTGTAGAACAATCCTCCAGGGCCAGCCCTGCTGGCAAAACAGGAGGGAGGAGTGTTTCCCTGGTCTCACTGTTCTCTGAGAGATAAAGTTGTGCCTCTCCTCTCTCTTGCAGGTTTCGTGTCCACTGCCATCGAATCGTTAACGATAACATTTTCACCAACCTGATCCTCTTTTTCATCTTGCTCAGCAGCATCTCCCTAGCAGCTGAGGACCCTGTCCGACACCTCTCCTTTAGGAACCAAGTATGCTTCCCAACCTTTTTCCCTCACTGTGTATTAAAATTGTGGTACAAGAAGATCATGAGTCAAAGCCAGGAAAGGCAGAAAAAAACTTTCAGAGGCTTTGGGAGTGACTTTCTTCCCTGATTTGTGCTTTTTGTAGGCTGTGTGTGAGATGATTGGGTTTTGCAGGGAACACGAGTCAGGGTAGAAGTTGGCCCCTAGCTCATTTCAGAAGCATGCATAGGGGAAGGAAGGGCAAGAAGCTGAAGCAAAATTGTTGTTCCCTGGGATTAAGGCATTAGAAATGGGCTGTAGAAACATTGATTGAGACACATATAATTCTAATTTGAGGAATTTGCAAGTTCCCTTTGGAATTTTTGCTCTCCTGCCACATGCTTTCTTTTGAACTAAAAAACCCAGGGCCTGATTTTCACTTTGTTCACATTGGTGTAAATCAGGAGTAACATTCTTGAGTTTGATGCAGTCAGTCTGGGGGAGATTGGTGCCATTAAGGTTAGAACCAGACTGTTGGAATGCAAGCTGCAAAGCTATTATTAAATTTGAGATAATCCACAGAAGATATGCTGTGCTCTGCTCCTTACTGGCCTTGGGGAAGGAGAGGAAGGCATTCAGCATGGAGATATGTTCTCACCTTCTTTCCTGACCTTTTGAAATGTTCAGTACTCCCTTAATTTGCCAGTGGTTGTTTCCATAAATCTGGCGTCATTGCAGAAGCCAGAAGAGTGAGACTTCTGGTCTCTGCTGTCTGCAGTGGCATTTTGATGCCTTTGCACTGGAAGAGCTTGCTAATCTTTAAGTTGGGCATATATTTTTGTGTTGTTGTTTAACAAAACCTTAATTTATCACTCCATGTTGTACTTCCCTGAAGTATCCTGGCCTGAGCATGCATATGTGCATGCAGAGAAGAAGGTAATAGAGGTTTATTTCTGATTATGTCAGAGCATCCTTACATTTTGAACTGACGGAGGGCCCTAAATAGTAGTCAAACCTGTGCCACCAATGATGCGTTTTTGGCATGGCTGAGTGTGCCCACTATGTAGGGGATAAGTGTATGTCAATATATATGAGCACTGCAGCCTGATGTCAGCTGCATATGGCGTTCTGACGTGCCACAGAAGCTGCCGCAGAATCTGTAGCAGAGATTTAAATGAGGGGAAAAAGAGTCAAAGCTGATTGTCCCGGATAAAGGAGCTGAAGGTTTGGGGAAAAATGTTTTCTTGTGTATTTGAATCCACTGATGTTGTGTGAAAACTTGTGTTTAACTTTTGCAGGTACAGATGTTTAAAATGTATCATACAAGGGGACAATGACAAGATGTTTGGGTTGCAAATGTGATCTGCCTTTACACTTTGACAGTAGAACAGTAAGATTGTGTCCCGCCCTGTGTCCACACAGGGGCCTGGGGGGGAAAGCAAGCAAGCTGAAAGTAAAGTAATTTGCCTCTACCTTCACCCTGGGACAACATAATTGGGCATTAACCTGTGCACAAGGACTCATGCAGACTAGTGCTGGTGTTGATACAAATTATCCCAGAGCAGGAAGACAGGAATGGAAAAAACATGCTCCAGCAAGGGTTAATAAAGAGGCTTGAATGCTGCATCTGTCACAGGGCAGGCTAGCGGCTGCATCCTTCTTCTCTCACACAGGGTTCACACAGCAAGTTTTTGGAAGTGCTTCCCCAGTCTGATCAAACAGCCTTTGAAGCCCAAGCACATCCTAAAACTATGTGCTCACAATAGTCTCCTGTTTGCACTTTGGCAAAGTTCTCGTTCTTTTGAATATATTCTACAGTAAATTCATATTTAGATAATAATAAATATGCCTGCTGATAAACAGTACTGCCTGCACAAGTGGAGCGGCAATCATTTTCATTAGGCATGATTTCATTTGTGAGGGACATCTTTACTAGCTGCAGCTTTGGGGCCAGATTCACCAGTATGCTCAGCTGCTTTGCAGTGCTCTGGTGATGTAAAGCAGCTGCAGGTACAGCTTAATCAGCCACTTTAATCAAGTTTATGGCTGCTTTATGTTGGTGGAGTCATGCAAAGCAGCCTGAGAGTACCCATGAATCTGGCCCATTGATTATAAAATTATTCCATTGATATAATAACAAAATGTCAAGACCTACAAAGCAGCAATGCAAGGGGATATTTCCAGTTATAATGTGTGTAAATTAATATAAGATGCAATTGAGATCTGTCCATCCTTGAAATGGCCCTTTTTTAATTCTGTAAGTTGCAAAAATAGATAGAGCCCAAGACAGCATTGAAGAAGTGGGAACAACTTGGGGTCAAAAACTGAGTAGTGACCTGAAAAATTTTAAGTTACACAGTGGGAATAAGTGATACATCCCTCCAATTTGACATTCAGTGTCTGTAAATTAGTCCAGATTTGGATCATGGCTAAATAGTGTAATCTAAAATAACTCTGTAGTTTGCACTAGCAACCCCGCTGCCCATAGCATGCCAAGCTGTGAGAATGTAGCTACCTATAAATCTGAGTTATGGGCATTGTGATACGATAAACAGCTGTGGGATGTGGGAGGACAGCTTACTGCTGTATGTTTATTAGCATTTTAGCAGTAAATGTTCAAATTTCATAAATGATCAGTTTTCTACCAGCTTCCATATATTGGCTTTCCTGTTTAGAACTTAAGTTAAAACAATAGTAACCCAAAGGCACAATACTTTTGATTTTCATTATCTGTAGTGTAGATAACACTAAAGTGGCTTGGTATATTGGAATACATTGGAAGTAGAGTTTAATTCCCATCCTATTAGTCAATGAGAAAGTTCCCATTTGCTTTTGTGGGATGTCAACTGATCAACAGTGATCTGTGCTTGATACCGCTACTTTGAAAATCACTTTACACTTCCAGACTTGCTGTTACCTTCTGTGACACTTGAGGGACACTTTTTGTGGTCTGCTGTGTGTGCCAACAGTATCCCCATCGCCAGGTCTAAGTTCATCATGGGAATGATAAATGTTTCAGCTTGCCTGTTATCCAGGATGCCAATAGAAAGATGCAAGATCTAGGCACCTTATCGCACAATCAAATTGTGGTTACAATACAAGAGCTGGGATTCTGTTCAATTGGCAGAGCCTTTGTTAATCATCCTAATCCAGGGAAAATCAGGATAGAGAAAAAAAAATAGCTAAAGGATGAATTTACAGTTTGCTTTTCTTCCTTTGAGAATTAAGTACGAGCCTGACTGGAAGTTAATAAGAAGGAATCTAATGTTTTCCTCTGAGAGAGCAGGCATCCTTGTATTCCCAGTTTGGAAGTCTGTTTAGGAAAACCCTTGAATCGACTGTTCTTTATCAGATTTTTATTTTAAGAAAAAAAAGAAAAAAAAAAAGAAAAAAAAACTACAACAACAACCACGAAGTTATTTTGCTTCTGGAGCCCTCGTGGGATTGTAACTCAGAAAAGATTTCATGTAATGTGCTTCTTGTCCTCTGTGCCAGGCCCTTTACTGCATTCAGCGGGACATCATTACAAAACCATTTCTTATATAGTCCTCCTTGTTCCCTTGTTAAAAGGCGTATGTATTTGATTTTGAATTGTGATTTCCCATTCAAGTGATCAGTCACTGATCTACCCTCCCTGCTCCTATTCCCTTTTGTTTTTACAGGTTCTCTTTTATTTTGATATAGTTTTTACTGTCATTTTCACCATTGAAATTGCTCTGAAGGTAAAGTGCCCATCTTCTCTGCCATAACTCGTTCACAAGCTTACTAGTTTTCTGCCACTATCTGTTGCTAACACACACGCCTGTTTGTTCCTGGGTCACGCTCAGTACCACTAACCCGATTGTGCTTATTTTTCAGATCCTAGGCAATGCAGACTATGTCTTCACTAGTATCTTTACATTAGAAATTATTCTTAAGGTAACCAATCTGAGCAATACAATCGTTTTCTCCTTTCTTTTTCTTTCTTTCTTTCTTGCTCTCTATCGCTCTCCTTTCTTTTTTTTTTTTCTAATCTCATTATTATCTCTACACAAAGAATTGTTTATCTTTTAATTTTATTGTTTTGTTGCTTTGAAAAATCTTCTGTGAAATTTTGATATTTAGGGCATATATCAAAACAGTCCTTGTTAGGGGAATCGCAATGAAAGGATGATCCTGTTGGGAAAAGTAAGAGGGGACCAAGATAAAGGCCGCCACCCCATAATTTTCTCTCTGTCCTGGCCCATCTTTCCAAAACAGGATTTGTTTGCTGTACAAAGAACCCTGAGCACATACACCTCCTCTTACATGTGCTACAACCCAAAGAGAAGGTCTCCTTTCTGCACAAGTCATGAGGCTGAGCCAGAAGGCAGCTGATGACTTCTGTAAGGTTACAGGGTGCACAGTCAAGTAGAAGACAGAGAGCAGAATGCAGAAGCTTGTTTTTTAGGTGTGGAGAGGTAACTGAGAGTACAAATCACTGAAACACGAAGGACTGTAACTGCAAATGAAAACTGCTGCATCTCCTGTATGAAAGCTGGCTTCCCATTTCCCAGGAACATGCTCTAAACCAAGGGAAATGTGCAAGAGAATGATTTAGCTCTGAAGAAAATAAAAATAGGCTGCCTTGTTCTTAACTCTAATTTTCCAAAATTGGTAGGCTAATAAGTTAAATAACAGTAATTGAGCAAAGTTCTGGCTCTCTAAATGCTAGGTTCACTTGGCAGCTTGATTTTTTTCTCAGCAAGCTAGTTCTAAGTGCTGGCAGGCAGTACCTTAGAGTTGCTCAAATCTCGCAGCTCAAGACCCTAATAACAGTATCCATACCATAGGCTGGCACGCAGGGTGGCCCCAGCATATTTTTGTAAAGAGACATCCTTTTTAATGTGACTTAAAATTACCAAAGCCATAATGTTCTTTAAAGAGGTGTACGTATTATGCTTATGTGCAGTGTGCATCTGTATTTACACAATAAATCTGAGCATGCACATACCGAATGGCCGATCAAAGAGGCCTGTCAGAAAATGAAAACAACTCAATAGCAACACTTATAAAATAAAACCACAATTCAAGGTACCTGTTTGAACTTGCAATTACTAATTCTGCTTCCACCGAAACAAATTGTAACACTCCTAATGACTTCAGCAGAAGCAAGACCTAACCCAACCCATTGGCATATTGCTCTGTTCTTGTCAGGCGAGAGTACTGCATAGTACCTGAGCCTTCCCCATATCCTCCTGCTAACTTCCATGGATATATGTCAACACCCCTGCATATCCTCTGCTTTCAAGTGGGAGAGGAGTGCAAGGACTACAAGTATTTAAGGAATTCTTCTGTTCTTATCCTGCCAGTTCCTGCCTCACAAATTGCTTGGTTTCTCAGGGCACGTTTCTCTACTGAGCAAAATGTTTTGCACAACAGCAAAGTTAGTGTAAATGGTAAGAAACAAAGGAATAAATGTCAATAAGATGTTCAAGGCTGTAGAGAAACAAGCTTCATCTGCCCTTGTGTTGTTGATGACACCTGCGGGCCTCACACTGCCATGGTGGAGCCTGGTGAATGTTAGCAAGGTGACCACCAGTGTTTTTTAATTGGCATGCTAAAAGCCCCAGATGGGAGACAGTCATAGATTATACACTCTTTGAAAGCCTCTTCTGAGCTAACAAAATCTCTCAACAGTCTTAAGAGAACTACAGTTTGCACAGAACTTAAATTCAGCAGAGCTTCCCCTCCTGATTTCAATGGTGTCTCCTTTCTTTCAAGATTGCCATACAAAATCTAACCAGTAAAGGGCATCTTTACCACCTTTGTTATGGCAAGAACCGCCCCCTTCCCCCCCTACCACCTTCCCCAATTGAATGTGTCTATAAGTATAAATTCTAAGCCAAGACAAGAGTTTATACTTCCTCCCCTTCTAAGTTCCGTCTGACTGATTGATAGTCAGTTCCCTGATGTCATGGATGTTTGGTGAAAAAAATACTATGATATACCATGTGCCCTTCCACTCTCCTCTGTATAAAGTTATCACAGGTGGCATGGCTGGAAACCATTAGCAGGTATGCCAACCTGCAATATTAGCGGCAGCCAGAAAACTTCAGTTTGAATTTCTAGTTCATGCTTCTCAGCTGGGAGCCTGGCTAGACCTCGTCATTAAGGAACAGTCTTGTGATGTCTGCTTCGAGTTACTTTAGACATCTAGTTTAGACGAGATTCAGAGGACCAAATTTAGAAGCCTGTGTTCCTACCTTAGGTAATGGAGGGAGATTAGTAGTTGTGGGGATGAGGTTTCTTCAAACCAGCTACATTAGATTGCTCACTGAGTCTAAGGTAGGTGGTCCAAATACACTCATCACTTCACCCTCTTTCACTGTGCCAGACTTATTTAGTCACATCCCGTAACTGAGCTCAGTCTAAAATTCTAATTCTGAGCTCAGAAATGTTTAGTTGTAGCTGAGACCCATTTCTGCTTACACTGTCACTTAATCCAGTTCTGGAGTTGTGACATCTGCCTCAAAGCCAGCAGCTATTCAATACCCCCTCATACCCAGAAAAGGCAGAGAGTCCCTTGTAGAATATATAAAATTTTCCCCTTCCTCTGCTGGGTGACGTTCATAATTATTACCTCCAGAACGAAACCACTCTGTCTCAAGGAATCTTACCTTGGGCTTTGTGAGGAAAAGCAAGGGGAAAATACAGCAGCTTCTAGAATAAAAATGTTGGAAGCTGGATAGGTGTAGGAAAAAGGATATCAAAAGATATTGAGCTAAATGGATAGAGCAAAGAAGACAGCAGGAATTCCTCCTGTTGCTTCAGTTCAGGTCTAAAGAATCCAATCACTGAGGAGTTCTGCTTTTTCTTCATGGAGGGAAGAGAGCTCAACTGTCCACTGCAGCTGATCTAAGCGTTGTAGAACATTACAAATGAGCTCTTTTTATTTTATATTATTTATTCACTTTAGCTGAAGAGGCCTTTATGTAATACAAACATCATATTCACAAGTGTCCTCTGCCATTGAAGAAAAAGGGAAAAGCATATGATTGCAAGGACTATTTTTTGCAGTCATTTTGCTGCTTTGCTGATTCTAAACATTAGGTGCTCTGTACACTTAAAGTGCCTATTTTCCTCACTGAATCTAGTATCAGCTTTCCTTCCCTAGTTAGGTCTTTCATAGTTATCTTACTGTCTTCTTCACTTTCTTTTCTTTCAATGGGGACTTCAACTTCTCCTTTGGGGTTTGGGGGTAAATTGTCTGCTATGTTAGAAATACTGCCCCTTCCCAATTATATATTCTGAGCACAACCAGATGGGTTTGGTTTCTGAACAGATGCTAATGGCAAAGTGTGTTTCTGTCTTCGTGTGCCTTCCTGCAGATGACTGCATACGGAGCTTTCCTCCATAAGGGTTCCTTCTGCAGAAACTACTTCAACATCTTAGACCTGCTGGTGGTCAGCGTTTCCCTCATCTCCTTTGGGATCCAGTGAGTGAGCTATTTTCAACTGACTGTTTTGGGGGGATCTTAGGGCCAAGCTGGGAGGTGTTAACTCAGGTTCATTGTCTTATCTGGGTACGATTTTTCTCATGAGCTTGAAGGTGTTTTTCTCAGATGATTCAAGACCATTAAAATTCATCCCAAGAGGGGAGGTAATAATTGGGAAATGCTCTGTTAGTGTTTCCTTGGAGGGGGGATCTTCCAGAAAGAGCAAATGAGAACAAGAGACTTGGTCCATTGGGAGTCACGATACCTAGCTTTATTTCAAGATCTGTGATTCACTGTATCAGTTCAGAACAGTTAAGTGACATACTGTTCCCTCCTAGAGATCTCATAACCTCTTTGCAAAATGGGGTGGTAATGTTTTGCTACTTCCTAAGATATTGTGGGTCTTGGTCGATGGAAGACTATAAAGTGCTTATAGAGCTGTGTGAGAATCTGCAGAGCACTGGTGGCAATGACAGTTGATCCTGCTTCTGTCGCGCTATTTTGTGTTGGTTCATCTGTTAATTTGCTTAATAAGTTTATAGACTTACCTGACTATGTGGAACTATATGTGTTGGGTAGGGAGTTTCCTAAGTAGTATTGCAACCGATGAGAAATAAGCTCCCAAATGTTATCATTACAGGTTAGCAGCTCACGTATGTTATGTTCCAGAGCTAAGTCAAGCAGAACGATTTTTCAGGTCCATTGAGCTTTCAGTCAATGTCTTAAGAATGGCACACTGGTCATTTTGACCTGCTGTTTCTTTCTTACAGACCTAACTGGACTTAATATGTTAGCAACCTAAAATCAGTAGGAAGGCCTGATGTCATACAGCATGGAGAACATTCTCAGTCTGGATTTTAGTCCTGGAAGATGCAGAGAGCTCTGTTGTAGTAGACGGTTGTGTTCAGTACTTAAAATTAAGCACCGAAGTCATTGTAATCAATTCAGTGGGAATTTACACATTCTTAAATTTATGCACACACTTAATTGATTTGCGGGATCAGTGGCCGAGCACATTACAGGATCAAACTCCAGGTGGATAATATACCTTTAATGTTGGAGTTACCTGGAGTTCCCATTCTTCTATGAATATTTCAGTGGAGTGCTTCTTTGAGCCTTATCTGAAAATGTCTTGTGATGGCTACATCTTGGCACAATTTCCATATCATAGATAAGTACAATGTATTTGGCAACTTGCCCTGCTTAAAACAGTACCCTGCCCATATTCCATTCCCTTCATTAGTACAACAGAGATGGTGAAAACCAGAAGAATGTATACTTAGCCTGTCCAGACCAGGAAGCAAGACCGGTGAAGATAACATCAGAGAGTAGTCTCCTTGCCTCTGAAGTGCCGTAGCAAAGAGTTGACTCTCTAACTGTCCTAAGCAGTCTAAAGCTATGTAGGATTTCAAACAAGAAAGAGTGGGCAAAGCAGCACACCCCCTATATTGCTCTATCTCTTAGACCTTCTAATGCTTTCTTCCAGGTCCAGTGCCATCAATGTGGTGAAGATCCTGCGTGTTCTGCGGGTCCTTAGGCCACTGAGGGCCATCAACAGAGCCAAAGGACTAAAGGTGAGAAGAGTCCCAATGCACTCTGTAAACTATAAATTCAAGTTGTTTCAAGCTACAGGGACCTTTGCAGTGGCTCAAGTAGTGTTTCAGCAGAATAACAGAATGGTTGAGTTTGGAAGGGACCTCTGGAGGTTGCCTTGTCCAACAATCTTGCTCAAGCAGGGCCACTGAGAGCAGCTTGCCCAGGACAATGCCAAGACTGCTCCCTCCAAGGAGGGAGACACCACCTCTCTGGGCAATATGTTCCAATGCTTAGTCACCTTCACAGTAAAAAAGTATTTCCCAATGTCCATATGAATCTCCTGTGTTTCAGTTAGTGCCCACTGCCTCATGCCCTGTTGCTGGGCACCACTGAAAAGAGCCTAACTCTGCCTTCTTTCCACCCTCCTCTCAGGTGTTTATATACATTGACAAGAATGCTCAGAGCTTTGTTTTCTCTGGGCTGGCCAGTCCCAGCTCTCCCAGACTTATCTCACGGGAAAGATGCTCCTGTGCCTTAATGATCTTTGTGGCCCTGCACTGGACTCCCTCCAGTATGTCCATGGCTCTCCTGTACTGAGGAGCCCAGAACTGGACCCAGTACTCCAGGTGTGGCCTCACCAGTGCTGAGTAGAAGGAAGGATCACCTTCTTTGACATGCTGAAAGAACTTTGCCTAAGGCAGCACAGAATACCATTTAACTTCTTTGCAGTGAGGGTTCATGTCCCCAGGTCCTTTTCTGCCAAGCTGCTCTCCAGCTGGGTAGCCCAGCATCACCACTGAGGTTAAATGATGTAGTTTGCTAGGGTTACAGATGGACTCGCAAGCCTGTTTTAACATAGACTTTCTGTAATAGGTAAAGTCCTTCCTGTGGGCTGAGTGCCCAACTATGCAAGTCACTGTTGCTGGAAATTTTGGAGCTGAGCTCTGGTATTTTCCTGTACCTTCCAGCCTGCTTCTAAGAGTACAGTGAGGAATGTAACCAGCTGATCTCCTCTCCCCTTTCCTCAGACATTAGATAATGGGCAATAGTTAAATGAAATTCTTTTATTTGTATTTTTACTTTTGGGCTTCTCCCTTAGCCAGAGGAGCTCAGAACAATCCTGCAAGTTACTTTTGTTCCTATCTTCCATTTGCAGCATGTGGTCCAGTGTGTGTTTGTCGCCATCCGAACCATTGGAAACATTGTGATTGTCACCACTTTGCTGCAGTTCATGTTTGCCTGCATTGGAGTTCAGTTGTTTAAGGTAAAACCATTGGGCCCATTCATTCATCCATTACAGTGAGCTGTATTACAGGGCAGGAAGAAAAATAGCATGAAGAAGCTTGAGGAATGGGTGATGGAATGAATTTTCTGTGTGAAGGGCAAAACATTTGGGGTGATGTCAGTGTTACCTGGGCTTCTGCAGTTCCCCAAAACTGGACCAGGCATATTCAAAACGCCTGCCCTTCATCTGTAATCATAAGAAATAATCAGTAACCTCCTTCTTCCCTAAATAGCTTGTGGCAAGACTTAGTGCCAGGGAGGTGAAGGGTGCTGTTCTAAAGGATTGCTACTTGCAGGCTGTCTACCCCTCATCTTGTAGAGGATTGAGCATGCCAAATAATCATGGGAGGTTATTCATTCACTTCTTTATGTCTGCTTTTATTTCTTGGACCTCCACCACTCTTCTGACAACTAGTGTTCTGAACCTCTCAGTGGTCATGGACCTCAGGACATACACATAAAAGTACCATGTAAACAGATGGAAGTCTGTGCTCTTGAGCTACCCAGATGCAGGTAGCTCTCAATCCAGTTTGCTCAAGTCTGCCTGATAAAGAGCACGTAAACATACTCATAGTTTGTTAAGCAAGTAGCAAACACAGTCTCCTTGGTATATGATCTGCCCTAATTCTTGCACTGTCAAGAAAGGATGCTTCATTCC
Source organism: Nycticryphes semicollaris (assembly GCA_013400055.1). Classification (NCBI taxonomy): domain Eukaryota; kingdom Metazoa; phylum Chordata; class Aves; order Charadriiformes; family Rostratulidae; genus Nycticryphes; species Nycticryphes semicollaris. Next base: position 69,432 of record VXBJ01006468.1, on the reverse strand, counting down.
TCTTTCTTCGTTTTCAAGGGCAAGCTGTACAGCTGCACTGATAGCTCCAAGCAGACGGCAGCAGAATGCAGGTAGGTCTGACCTTTCCCAGTTAGCCCCCTTCACTGGCCACCCAGTCTTGGCCTCGTACTGGAAGCGCAGTTCTGCCATGTTCTCTCCCTGCTCTCCATCCACAGAGGGTACTACATTACGTACAAGGACGGTGAGGTCAACCAGCCCATGATACAGCCCCGGAGCTGGGAGAACAGCAAGTTTGACTTTGACAACGTCTTGACTGCCATGATGGCGCTCTTCACTGTCTCAACCTTTGAGGGCTGGCCAGAGTGAGTGCTTCTTGGACCGGTGCAACACTAGCAATGTCCTCATTCATTCCAAAAGAGAAAATTTAAATGCAGAGCATAATCTTTCCCATTAAAGTATTAAAATAAGTCTAAAGTATAAAATGGAGCAATAGTGGCAGCAGTCATTGCAGTGTTAGGTACTTTGTAAATTCCACAAAGCCTACAGGAATTACTGTTCCTTTACTTGTATACAGTGCACAGCACTGTCTCTAGCTCTTAAAAAATGATTGCCAGCAGTAACAGTGATAGCAATATATATTACAAATATTATGTATATAAGTGGATATAAAATGACTTGCAGGCACTTACCAGTATTGCTAGGTGTTGCAAGTTTCCCAATGGAGCCAGGAGGGCAATATGAAACACATCAGTGCTATCTCTGCAGTTTGGGCAGACGTGGAATGACTTACCAGGTTGTGCTGTGTGTGCCATGGGAGCCAAGACCTTTCACAGCCCCTTTCTGTCAAAGTGACATGGGCATGCAGAATACCAGAGGGCTGACCCTGACCTGTGTCACCAAGTGACGCCAACAGTAGTGTTAACAAATGTTAAAAGTGTTGAGATCCCCTTTTCTCACAAAGCTCATTTCCCAACAACACAGACTCTCCTGTCTTCTGCTAAATGAACAGAATGCTTTTGTTTTAAATTTTAATTGTTCAGCTGTGAAAACACTTTACCCCTAAACAGGTTTAATTGTGTAAATTTAGTAAGAGCCACTTCTCCTTTGCAGAAGTTTATTTTCAGGTCAGTGCGAGTCTGCACATCTATGAGTGAATTAATTTTGATACATGTAGAAGAAAATCACAAAGTTAAATTTTATAACGTCACCTATAAGGCCTCAAAGCAGTTGCAGATTTTCTCTGCATCGAGCTCCTGTTTGCTTTCAGGTTGCTGTATAGGTCCATTGATTCCCACATGGAAGATGTGGGACCCATCTATAATCACAGGGTTGAGATCTCCATCTTCTTTATTATCTACATCATCATTATTGCTTTCTTCATGATGAACATCTTCGTTGGTTTCGTCATCGTCACATTTCAGGAACAAGGAGAACAAGAGTACAAGAACTGTGAGCTGGACAAAAATCAGGTAATTTGCGACACCTTATTGCCGTTAAAGGTAGAAAATACATTGAGAATAAGCATTTCAGAAAGAAATGCATACAGAGAGCAACATGTGAAGATGGCCAATAAGATAAAACAGTAAGGTAGCTTCACTGCTGTCTTTTGGAAGTCAGGTGAAAAAAAAAAATCATGCCGTAAAATTTGCTCAAGGGACAACACTTACTTAAAATATGTGCTGTACCATTTGGCTTATGAGATTACATGAGCATGACAGCATTGTCTGGTGAAAGTAAATGCATATGAAACTCTTCAACAGGTAGAATATGCGCAATTCAGATTGTGACCTAGAAGAAATTCTTCTACTGTGCGTTGTCATTTCAGTAAAAAACTTGAAACACATTGTGTTTTTATTATATTTGCAGGTAGCTGACCAACCTTGTCTTTTGTTTTGATTTTTAAATCTGCCCCTGCCTCTTTCACAGCGCCAGTGTGTAGAATATGCCCTGAAAGCCCGGCCCCTGCGGAGATACATCCCTAAAAACCAGTACCAGTACAAAGTTTGGTATGTGGTCAACTCCACCTATTTTGAATACCTGATGTTCGTTCTGATCCTGCTGAACACCATCTGCCTGGCCATGCAAGTAAGTAAGCAAGCAAAAAACCTTACAGGTGATAAATTATTAGACTTTCTTGGGGAAAATGTGGAAATGGACGAAGCAGAGACCTACTTTAGCCTTTATATCATGTATTGAGGGAGAAGGAAAGGGACATAATAAAAGCTATTCTACCATGTTCACTCCTGATGACATTTAGTTACAATAAGGAATCTGCCTCTTGTCCTCTTCCTGCTAGTATCTGGCACTTTCAACAATTCTGTTTCAACTCCTTAAAGACAAACAGGACAGGCTGAGAGAGCTGGGGTTGTTCAGCTTGGAGAAGAGAAGGCTTTGGGGAGATCTTATTGCAGCCTTTCAGTACTTAAGGGGGCGGCCTACAGGAAAGATGGGGACAAACTTTTCAGCAAGGCCTGTTGTGATAGATAGGACAAGGGGTAATGGTTTTAAACTAAAAGAGGGTAGCTTTAGACTAGATGCAAGGTAGAACTTTTTTACAATGAGAGGGTAGTGAAACACCAGGCCAGGTTGACTAGAGAGATTTTAGATGCTCCGTCCCTGGAAACCTTCAAGGTCAGGTTGGATGGGGTTGTAAACAACATGATCTTGTTGAAGATGTCCCTGCTCATTGCAGGGTGTTTGGACTAGATGATCTTTAAAGGTCCCTTCCAACCCAAACTATTCTATGATTCTGTTCTATGAAAGAAATGAAAAAAACCCAACCGTTACATCAGACCAACTCAATGGCTGCTTTAATAAAGGACTTGTCAATTCTGACTTGTCTTCTATGAAATGCAGAAATAAGCCTGGAACTACCACTCATCTGAAATCTGAATTTTAAATTTGGGCCTTTTCTTTGTTAAAAAGTTGGGAGCAAGTATTTTGGCAAACAAGGCAATAAGGAAATTGGGGATAGAGGGTAGGAGGGTCCTAGTATCTCTTTTATTATGTGTTAAGAACCACAGAAACTGTTTAGAAAGAACATCTGGAGAGCGTATCCCATCAGCTACAGGCAGGATCAGCTCCACCTAAAGCATTTCTTGATAGATTTTTGGCTAACTTTCTTCATTATTGATGCTACTGACTGACTTACTACCTGCTATGCTCGTTTTCCTTACTGTGTGAATGTTTTCCAAACATCTAATGTGAATCCACCAAAGAAACATTTGCAGCTGGATCTAGAAGAATAGCAAATAGAGATAGTAGATCACTATGTGCAGGTGGAAGAGCAATGAAGGGGAAGGTTAAAACCTTTACTAAGTAGCCAGCTTTTCTCTCATGGTCTCCAGTCAGATCTCACCAAATTTCTTAACCTCCCTATTTTTATTTCATCTGCTCTAGCTGTTTCCCATCCCCATTTAAAAGGCTTCCTCTGCTATCTTGCCTAAGGTACCAACAAAGGAGTGAGGTAGCATGAGCACAAGAAAGTACTCTGCTCTCAGCTGAAGTACTTACTGGCCTGCTGTCATGGAACAATAGAGAGGGACTGTTATGTTCACTCTGAAGCTTTGAAGCATGCTCAGTTGCTGTGACAGTGCTGCACACCCAGGGCAGGTAGAGATAAAAGCTGTGAGATGTTTGTGAGCCCACAGGCAGGAGAGCATCTCTGGAGATTCTAGGAAGCCTATATCCACCTTGAAAAAAGTACAGTTTTTCAAACACTGTGGCCAGATTTGTGTCAAACATTGTAACAGACAGCAAACACAAAAGCCAAATTCCAGTAAAAGTCCACATTTTTAAGCAGAGTCCTGCAGGTACTAGTCTTTCAGGGAAAATGTTATAGGGAACTTTGAAAATGCTTCAACAATATATTTTTTCCCTGGCCTGACTTTCAGCTGCAGCTGAATTGTTTTAACTGAAACTCCTTTAAATAAATCACCCTGAGCCAATGCAGAATGTGAAAATTCATCCCAGTTTATGGTTAAAGTTTATCAAAGTTAAGCAACTACAAACGAGGTCTTGTAACACGAACTGGAAGATTACCTTAAACTAAGGCAGTGCAGTCAGTCTCAAGTATAATGATCTGGAAATAGGGACATGAAGAGTGAGGTGGCAACATTTGCAGAAGACGCTACTTGAATTAATCAATAGAAGATGGAGAGTAACTTCATAAGATCTTAATAAAGTTAAGTAAATGGGCAGCATGATTAGAAATTTAATTCAGGCTTGACACATGCAAGATAATGCATATTGGAAAGATATGATATGAGCTACTCGTGTATTTTGCGGAATCCTGAATTAAGTATAATTACTTGGGGAACGGCTTGGTACCATTATGAAAAGCTCAGTGAAACCCCTGTTCACTGTGCAGTAGCAATCAAACAAAAAAGCAATCCAACTGTTAGGGAGAATGAGATAACAAACACAATTGGAGACTGTCTTGTACCATTATGCAAATTTGTAATGAGACGTCAGCTGGGATTTTGTGGATTAAGTGTGATTTTGGTAGCCCCCACTCAAAAAGAATTTTTTAGAAAGATAGGAGATCCAGAGCCGGATGGCAAAAATGGCTGGAGATATGGAAATGCTTGTGTGTTAAAGGGAAATTCTAAATTGAAAAA
>VXBJ01006468.1:0-63275 GCA_013400055.1 Nycticryphes semicollaris | reverse complement strand
GGGAGAGAGCTGTTTTTTTTTTTTTTTTTTTTTTTTGAGAACTCAAACACCATCTTGGGAAATTTAGAATTACCATGATTTATTTCAGAAGGGATTGTAATTCTCAGGAGGGATCTACCTTTCACTTTTCAGATTTCAGCATGCTTGTTAGCAAACAAATCTTATGGTACTCTGTAAAAACATGATCTGCACACTACGTACCCAAAAATGTATCTCATAGGCTTTGTTATTTCTGATTTCATTATTCTGTTTTACAGGAAATCAGGAAATTCTTAACTTTGAGAAAGATTAAATGCTTAGCAGTTGATTTTTTCTTTTTTTGAGAATTCAGGGGAAAAGTTCAACCACTTCAAATATTGAGCTCTGAATGTATACAAGGAAGGCTTTACCTGACATGGTTGCCTCTAGCAGAATTGGCATTGATGATGTTGGAGGTCCTTTCTACTCCATGTGTCTTACTTTCCTGTGTTCAATCTCCTTGTCAAGTTCTGCTACACAACAAAGTACTAAGCAAAATCAACTGAGGTTGATACCCTCCAGATAGCAAAATATTGGAACAGATTGCCTAAAGAGATCGTAGACTCTCCATGATTTGAGTTTTTAAGATTAAATTAGGAGAATCTTTCATTAGAAATATTTTTAGGAATGTATGATCTGCATTGAGACAGAGGACTATTCTATCTCATGAGGTCCCTCTTAGCCCAATTTTCCATGGTTCTGTAATTTCCAAGCTAAATCCCTAGCTGCTCTACTGTAGTAAAAGAGAAAATATAAAAGTTTTCCCTGTGACCAGAATAGCAGAATCTTTATAAGTCTTCTCAACTAAGGATCAGATGACAACCTTAGGTTGGGTCCTGCCCATTCTGAAAGAAGAGCCAGTAAAAAGAATAAATTTGTTTCAAATGCTGGTCTGGCCTGTATGCCAAAAATAGCGCTAACACTTAAACTACCATTTAAATTAAATAACTTCAGGAAAATAAACATTTTTTTAAATGAAACCACATTATTTACAGGGAAGAAAAACAGGAATTAACTTGTGAAAACAAGTAATACAGCAAAAAAGACTTGCCCCAGCAGTATATTCACACTGGATTATGTTGAGTTATCAGTTCAGTGACTCAAGTTTGGAAACATCAAAATTCCTTGCATAACTTGCCATCATCTGTTCAGCACAAGGATTTGGCCTGCAGCCTTCAGTCCCTGCTGCATATTGACTCAACCTGCTCTCCAAAGAAGGAACCCCACTCTCCTAGATGACCATTTGGACTGATGTGGACCAACAGTGGGGGGCACAACCTGCTTCTCTTTAGGTTGTATATTTGGATCAAAGGAGAAATTGTCTAGAATATATTCCGATGTGGGACTTTCCCAGCATGGAAAAAGATGCTACCTTAGTTCTCTGCTTGGCCAGACCTTGTGTCCTCCTCATCACTCTGAGGTATAAAAGAAACCCTACATTTGTAGATAGAGGTTGTCTCCAGGATCACCAACTGGAAAAGTCTGAAAGGCTTTCATTGTCACCTGGGTGAATATCACTAGAGCACAGCCATTGTCCTCTCCCCTCTAACCAACCAAGTCCCCCAGGCAAAGAAAATGAGATGCTAAGTGATATTAGTGTTTCCTAGGGGTGAAATGGCAAGCTTAAATGCTCATGAGATCTCTGATGAAGACAGACTTGTCTGCCATTTCCTCAGCAATAAAAGACAAACCAGCCTTTGTTTAAGCTGCTTTGTCTCATTTTAAATTTGTGCCCAAATATCACTCTTTTCTATCTGAGAAGTATCCTAAAATCAGTGAGTTGTAAACTTTATGACTAACGACAAGAAAGCAGGAAATGGATAGCTGAAGATGTTGTGTCCTCAGCTTAGCGACAGGTCCCAGGAGAGCATGGCAGAACAGAACTGAGTACAAAGTGAGTCTGGCAAAATTTGCTCTGTTTTCTCCAACGGTGTGGTGCTTAACCCGGCAGCGGGTGTTGCAGCTAACCATCAGCTACAACAAGCAGTGCAGGGACTTGCAACTTTGAAGCAGCCGCCAAATTGCTCTGCCTTGCACAGTCACTTCCTAAAGGCATCTTGGAATGAATGGTCTGCAGCAGCAACAGAGGATCATGGTATTCCTCCATCTGTGCAAGGTAGAAAAAGCTGCTGTTTATTCATACCTTTACCAGAGAGAATTGCTAAGGGAACTGGGACAAGTCTCTGAGGTATTCAGAGCTGCTACTGCCCTAGCTTCTTACAGAAGTCACCACAGGGATGTGCCCATGCAAAACAGCTTTGGGGGCAGCCTGGAGTTCCTAATATGTAGAGTTTCTGCTGCAGGAAGGGGGGTGGCAACCACTTTTGTATGAAATAAGATAACATGCTACAGTGCTACCTGTCTATTACATGTGTAGCAAGAGAAACAGTGGCAGTCCATGACTGAATAGATTTTTTATTGTATCCAGTTTTTATTTCTTCACTCCTATTCTGTCAGGAGACATGTCCTTCTTATTTGCTGTTCTTGATAGTAAAGGTAAAATAAGTAAATGCAGTCAGCTCCACAGACATGAAGTAGGATCACATATGTGCCTGACTGCAAAGAATCGGCATGAATAATTCAGCCCTGCAACTAGTTCACATGATAGGAGCAAGAATTTACTCATTGAAAGGCCAGCTGTAGGAATAAGGAGCCAAGTCCGAGTCAGAGCTCATCTCCTAACAGTTACAGAAAGTATGTGAAAGGGGGTAGAAAGACAAGGGCTTTCCTAACTAAACATACTGTTACTCTTGCAATTGGTGTCTCTAGTTAGCAAGTCCCTTTGATACCTGTCCTTTTTGTTGGCCATCTCCTCTGAACAGTGGTTTGGTTTGTTTAGTCTGCAGGGAGGCTATAGAAAAGAGGGGTGTGTTGGAGCTGCTGCTGGTATAGATAGTGCAGGCCAAGCAGGGACAAGCTTCTGAGAGCCCCTGTGTTTCGGTGTGGATCATTTTCTGGAGGAAAGGATCAGTTATCCCAGGGTTTTTTGCAGGGTAAATCTAAGCACTGTGTACAACAGCTCATCTATGCCTGATGCAGTCTTGACATAAGGGTGTGCTAACAATGAGCAAGAGAGATTTGGGATGATTAGGACTGCTGATAAAGAAAACATCCACTACATGCTCTGCATCTTCTTACAGAGTATTAGTGTGCTGCTCTGAAGAAAAACTCCAAAATGGACCCTAGTGTTTGTCTTGGCTAACGCTCATAAACTGATTCAAGACTAGTTACTTCAAAGAGACAAACAGTTTAAAAGTAATGCTGTTGAGCCAAGGCCTTTTGTTGCTTTGTTTTTCTAATTTTATAAATTCTCCAGCCAGTCTGGTGAGCTATTTTCCAGTTCCTGCATGGAGCAAGCTGCTGCTACTTCATGCTTTTTTCAGAGAAAACTACTAAAGGGAATGAGAGGTGTTGTGCTCTCTGGGGTGATCACAGCTACCACAGTCCTAGCTTCTTAAAGAAGAAATCCCCACAAGCACCAGTCCATGAAGGACCAGCTGCTCCACAAAACCTGCCTAGGATTTATCTTTTCAACTCAGAGATGATGACAACTTAAAATTCCTATTCATATGAAGCTGCACCATCTGTCATCGTATGTGCTAATATGGGGATGGATATTCCTCCAGGAATTTCAGCTTTTCCCAGCTCCCTTGAATGGATTGTTTTACTGATGAACCACATCTACTTTTCTTTCAGAGAACATTTCATCTCTCCTTTTATTAGCTCAGGCAGGACTAGTAATTCGAGAGCTCTGAATTTTCTGCCACCGTCCCTGTCATCTCAAAGTCAGCAAGACATATCAGTGGAATGACTCCCATGCATAAAGTAACACACATGTTCGTATATTTTGTCAAATTTGAGTCTGTGTGTGGGAAGGGAATCTTGGGGATTTCCTCTGTGGAATTATGACTATCAGAGACACTACAGATCACAAGTCTATTCCGTTTACCAGACGCTGTCAGCGCCTTTCTTCCCTGGGTGTTTATGGATGTTACTTGTAAAGCAGCCTGTAACAATGCCATCTGTCCTGCCTCAGATAGTTAGTTCAGTCCCTCATTTATCACTGCTGCTTTGCTCTGAATTCTTACCATTCTTTAATGTCATTTTCATGTAGCAGAGTTCAGACTTCTGTACACTGTTTCAAATGAGTTTCAAATTCAGTACAAGGCATATAATCTCATGTGATCCCAGGAAAAGCTATGACCCTCTAGTGAAAGTCCTGAGTGTCACCTAGGGTTACTTCTTAGTCTCCATTTACTGATGTGGTTTTACTCTTTCTTTCTCCCCTGATGTACCTGTCCTTCTTTATCTTTCTTTAAGCTCCTCTCAGTCATCATTTATCCTGCATTTGATGCACTGGTATCTCTTCTCAAACCTGCAAAATGACTCATCTGTTTTTGATCCCTTTTTACTACTCCATTTCTAGTACATTTATGTCTATAAACAGATCTTTGAGCAGTCTCTCCTCAAGTCACACTGGCTGCTTCACACTACTTACATTCTTCTTTCTATCCATAACCATAATCTGTCATCCTTGGTCAGGACAGAAGCTTCAGGATTTTCACAAACAACTGAAATTTATATCCAGTCTATCCCATTGCACTACACAAGCAAGGTTGGTTAATTTTGGAAATCTAATGCTTGTGGCACTTCCTTCATTCTAGTACCTTCAGAAATACGCATATAGCTTAGAGTGCTGCCCTGGTATCATTCATCACAGTGTTTTCTTTCTCCAGCTTATACAGAGAAAGTAAAGTAAAGGCATTATGCACTGATAGAAAAATGTCAGGAAAACTGGTTACAACTCAGTGGTCTTTTGCACAGAAAAACACTTCAGGCCTATCCAAGAGACATCAGAATCATATTTATTTAAAAATCACATGGTCTGGGATGAAATACGGTGGTAGAACTTAGTAGTTTACATTGTGTAAATGTACAGGTGAGCCCATGATGCAGGCAGCTGCCTCCGTCTCATGGAGTTTTGCCACACAATTCCAGCTGTCAAATGGCTCTTTGCAGATTTTCTCTGCTGGTTTTGGCAGGTTCTTAACCTAAGTAGTCATCTAATTGTTTCCTCTCCTCAGCTTCAGTATTACCCTTTCTGTTGTGGAGGTTCATCATCTAGGCATGGAGCACTGGCTGAGTCATCTACCCAGTGCAATAGGAAGGGCAGTCTCCAACCAGTACCCTGCCTTTGGTTGGAACAAGTGTTTTAAAAAGCAAAAGAAGGGGTGAGAAAACGAATATGATTCAGGATCTGTGAGTGGGAAAAAATATACTTCATTCAACAAAAAAAAAAAAGAGTGAGTTCTGCTTGATGTTAGGTAAGAAATAGTGAGCATGGAGAGAAGTATGAATAGGTAAATGTGTGAACTGAAGAAAGTGAGAGAAATAAATAAACACGAGGAACCTTGTCTTGGGGGGAAAAGAAAGAGAAAACAAACCTGGAGGGGAGGAAAAGCCATACACAGGAAATGGAGACAGACAGAATATCCTTAAAGGTAGAAAGGAAAAAATAACCTAAAGACCCTGAAAGAGGAAAGTATTCATAAAATGGAGAAAGAAATGATTGGACAAAAAAATGATGCAATGAAAAGAAAAACAGAACCAGGGCTGAAAGGAAAAGTAAATATGGAAATGATTTTTTAGAAAATTAAAAACTGAATTGAAACTCATAGCTTTTAAGCTAATGAACATCTTTTTGTGCTTCTGCATTTTATTGAAGTTCCCTGGCAGACATCCCAGGTCTCCATGTTCGAACACATCAATATCTCAGCCACAGAGTCTCCCTGTCTACTGTCTCATCAGAATAATTTGCAGTAAAAGTTTGGTGCAATGTATTTCCCTACTTCTGTGGATTAATCTCAGCCCTGTTACAAAATGTGTCAGCTTGTTGCCCGAAAAATACTTTCCCTTTTCACCCTAATTTTTTTTCTATGGGTGAGGTCTGAGCATTTCATATATACCTCTGGATCTTCTGTACACCCAGTAGCCCAGCTGGAATTAATCTCAGCTGCTCCAACAAGTCCAGCAGCTATATGACCGCAGCTATCCCTGACATCTCTGCAGTGCAAGCCCAGACATTGCACTCTGTGTGTGCAGTCAACCCAAGGCTCTCAAGGAACTGCTGACTCAGATTCAAGGGGTTTGGAAATACACTAGAAAAGAGAAAAAAAATCTTAACCCCCTCATTAATCACTCCTTTGCTTTCACTTTACTGTGACTGTCTTTCTGCCAGGAGTTTCATGCATTTTGCATAGCATACGTGTCATATGGAGATTTGACCATATGGTCTTTCATGTCCACTGGTGTGGGAGGAAGAACGAGCCTCTTTTCTAACCCCTTTCTGCAAAAGTAAATACTAAAAGCACTGTGTGTCAGAGCAGCGTGACTTTGATGTGAAGAAATACTTCGGATAATTATTCTGGACATGGATGAACAGGTCATCCCAGTTCTTTATACCCTTCAGTAGGCTGGAACAGATAGCCATTAGGTAGACTTGCTCCTGGATGCTGCTTGCCTGACAGGATTTCTACCTGCCTGTATGTCCAGGAGAAACGAGGGAAAAGAGAGCCTAAGAAAGTAACTGGTCCTCTTGCAGCACAGTCTTGTGCCACAACACTCTCACAGCAGCTCAGCATTGAGACTTTCTCGCAGGACATGGAAAGGCATCCAACCGGCCAAGGGCCAAAGCAGCTGCTTTTGTTATTCCAGGCCTTAAGTCAAAATTATTTAGGAGTCTGTGCTACCAATATATTATAAGGAAGTACCATTGAAAAAAAGAACCATATCCCAGTGTTTTTGAGTGCCGGCCTATCAAGTTACAGAGCATACCTGATGTAACTATAGAGCCTCAAACAAAAAAAATCCTTCAATTAGTTCAGAAAAAGAAAACTTGAGACAGAACATTAAGGATGAGGTTGTTTTAGCAACAGTTTCCACAGATGAGGAGTCAGCAAGCAAATAACTGCCTCCTCTCTCATGTGAAAGTACAGGAAATCCTCTTTGATACTTCTAGATTTCACCGAGTTCCTCGACAGCTCCTGAGCGTGCGTGGGAGGGGAAGTCTGGCCATTCCCAACACATTGAAGGAGAAGAAAGTAGTGCCAGACTAAAGTTTTTCTATTGTGCATATGCTTATATTCTGAGATGGCATAGACGTGACTCCACCTAAACAAGTCATGCAGTGTGAAAAACATTTCGTAGGTGAATTAACAGAAGAAACTAGATGGATGATGAGAAGTGGAATTTTGCAGTACATCTTAGCACATACCTCAAGCTGAATCTGGGTCAGGAAGCATCAAAGTATGAAGTATATGGTCTCTTTCCCATTTCCTCCTGGAAAATATATGTTGCAGAAGGGCATCAGCAGAGTTGATCCCAATCGGTTTCTTTGTTGATGTCCCCAAAGAAGAGGCCAAGAATGAAATGTGTATCAGAACAAACTTACCCTTTAACGAAAAAGACCTTGTCCTTTCATGTTGTGGTGGGAGCAAACAGTGAAGGTCTGTTTGATCTACTGCTTTCCCATGTTACATTTGTTGTTTAAGTGCAAGACCTTCTCCTTCTTGGAGGACTAGGCCAGTAATTTTCTGCACACTCCAAATACTGTATAGAGCATCTGAAATTTCTAACGCTGATCAGCCAGAGCTATGCCTGAAGGAGAATTCAACAGGCAGAAAAAAATGTTAAAGAAGCTATATAAGAGCTTCAATGAGAGAGGACCTTTTCCTTCACAGCAAACGTACCCAGAGAATTTGCATATTGCTGCAACATTGTGACAGATTTATTTTCAGTCTGGCACTTGGGGGTTTTAATGTCATTATAAATGATCAAAAATAATGATATGACTGCACAATGCAACAGTGTGGGAAGTACTGTATTAGCTATTACACTTAATTATTTAATACTGAAAATTATTCACACAGTGTTAAAAGCCCAGTGGGATGGTGAACTAGGGTCTCATTCACAACAGCATCGACAGCGTCAGCAGCAGCATGTAAAGGGAACAGTTCCAGGGAAAAATGACTCGCTCTCAGAGGAAAAATCCCAACCCTCCATCACTTCATGTGAGGTTGGTTTAAAGGGTCAAAAGTTCTCACAGATGTGAATCCTCTCTTCATGTGAGAATGATACCAGATTAGAGACTGTGATACAGTCCTGTTAAGAACGGTTCATCATGTTAGGAAATGACATTTCCACTGCCAAATGTTCACCTGCCTGAGGTCTAAGAAAATTGATTTCCCTTCTGTCATGCATCTGGCTTTTGCATGACCTTGGAAGCTTTTTTTTTTCCCTACATTTCTGCTTCCCCAAATGTAAAATGAGAATAACTATCCTCTTTTGGAAAGTTATGGTTTATGGATAACATGAAAGTAAGCACTATTTTATTGACTAATCCATATAAAATCAAGCCTTTTCTGAAAATTGTGATAATTTACAAAAAAAGAAACTATTAAAAAACATATTGCTCATACCTACTAGCCTGTTTCTAGAAGATTGTGCCTTTCTTCAAGTGAGTATCCATTATCCACACAGCAACCATGTCAGAGCCTTTTCCCATGGTGTGTACAGAGACGGAGAAGCTATTCCAATGCAGCCCTATATTCAGAATGCTTCTTCACCCATTACTTGCCAGTGTCTTATCTTTCCACAACAATAAGTGGCTCTTCACTCTGAAAGATATGTCACTTCTGTTCTTACAGGATTTTTTTACTTCATTTTAATCATTCTTCCCTGGACTGGGATGCTAATCCAACTTTAGAAGACAGACTATCTCAAACACAGGAGCCCATCCTTTTGTTCTTTTCATAGGACTGTTTCATGTTGCTGGTTTGGTTCACTGCCTTCAAGAGTTATTTGTTGGCTCTTATCAAGACTTGCTTTTTCTAGACCTTGCAAAGTCTTTGAGCATTTACAGCTTCTTCCTTATGGAATTTGATAGCAAAATTCGCACAGAATGCTTTTTGTGATAAATGATCTGTTCAGACATAGCAAGCCATCACATTCACTTTTCAGTCTTTACACTGAGATTGGTGTTGATTTTGTTTCTCTTTGCTGAGAAGAAGTCTGGTTTTAGACTGCAGGGCAGTAATTGTTAAATGATTGCAATCCAATTACTGTTCATGCGGAAAAGGGTCCAGCTTCTCACAGGGTATTGCTGTGCTAGAACATATCTGAAGAAAAGTCAAGAATGTTTATCTTATTTTTCTAACTGGACAGCAGAATTTATAAGAGAGCTTTCTGTTACTCGGCCTCCATTTTCTTGCATTTAAATCAAGGAGGCCTTAGGCATTCGTGTTCCGAGGCATCGCTCACCCTCCTTTCAAAGGCAGCTAAGAGCAATCCAGGCCCGATCAGCCAGTTGACTCATCCAGTTTCAGCATGTGTTGTTATCATTTCCTTAGGATGTTTCTTTGAAATGCGGTCTTTGCCACCTCTAAGAGATGCTTCCGTAATGAATGCTTCCATATTGCCTTTGCCATGCTTCTTTCCCAGTCTTTGAAGGCCTTGGGACCATAACATTGCACTTCAAGCCTTCTACATGTCTGGGTGCTTGTGTATTACTAGTCACTTTACAGAAAACGAAATACAGAGAAGTATAAGATAACTCTACCACCATGTAGGTGGCCATAGAGGGGCTCATAGGACCATCTTGTCCAAGTTTGTCAAATGGTGGCTTGGGGACCTTGGTTCAGGCAGTGGGGATTTTTCTTTTTTTCCTGTGATGGAGACATTTGTCCAATAGATGCATAGGTGAGAACCATAATTTTCTTTAAGACCTACAGGGTGTCAAACAATGAGCAGATGGCGGTAACTTTTAACCAGTAACAAGCTACCCCAGATTTATACCAGTGACCTAGAAATAAACATTTGGGGTCTTTTTCAGATCACAGAGCCATTCAAGTGCTCCAGCTCCTTTGTTTGTGTCGGGCAGAGTGTCCAGTATGTCCAGACAGGTCTTCAGAAGGCACGTCTGCTTTCACCAGCATCTTCATTGTGAGAGAGAGCATGAAACAGAGTGAGAAAGAATAAAGGAAAAACATAAAGTTATTAAGCATCTATCTTGGTCTACAAGGTGGCCTTGTTTTCTTGGGGAGTAAGCAGAGAGAGACAGGAGGTTTCTTCAGAACTGACCAGACCTTTTGGAGAATTCTGGGGAACTGAAAAGCTCCTCTCCTCACTCCCTGTCTGCAGAAAGATTTGATGGAGAACCGGGTGGGTTTGTGCAATTCCCTGCAGCAGTGACTCATTACAGCAACTGGAAGGTGAACTGCAGGGGAGTCTGTGTCTCAGAATTAATCCATCAATGGATGAGAGTTGATAGATAGTATGCAAATAAATGCTGTTTTCCTGCAGCTTGTCAGGAGCTCCAAGCAGCTGCATCCTCCACTTTATTCCTTCTCTATTAGGTTCTGCTAATTTCCCTGATTGCTGTTATGGCTAAATGGTATCTTAGCATAACAGAATTTGCATCTGACACAGATCTCCGTTTGGTGTCAGGAGCTATTGTGGCTTGCTAAGATTGTTCAGGATACAGGCAAATCGCTCATATCTGCTGTGAGAAGGTATGCCAAGAGTCACACTACTGTGTAAATGTCATTTGATACGATACCGTTTTCCAATGAAACTGTCTCTTTTGCGAAAATACGTTCAGGGAAAGCCGCTTTTATTGAAGTCTGGGAACTGATTCTTGCAGCTCCAAATAGCCTGGAGCATTTTCAGAAACAAATGCACATACTAAGCAACCATCAACCAAACTAGCATTTCATCTCATTTTGCAAATCCCCAGCAAAGTCTGCTTTGGTGCCCTTTACAATCAGCATAAAATTTTTGCTAAGCAATCACAATGAATATCAGGGTGTAAGCCCTTTTCTGTATACTCATTCCAGCTGATTAAGACTGATGCTTCTTTTTGCTGTTTTAACATGTAAGTTTATTTCAGATAAGTGGTAGTGAGGTTCTCCTGTAGTTCGCTTTCCTTTTAGGCTCTGTAGCCATCTATGCATCTTAGTTTCTCCTCCTCGATGCTTCATTTCTGTATTCACACATGCATGCATGCAAGTCTTTCCCTTCTTTCCTATGACATTGCATAATCTTCTTCCAACCTATGTTCAGATCCCACCCAGTGAATAGCCTTGACCCTTGCTGTGCCCTTCATCTTTACAGGCTTTTTTCTCAGAGGGGGTTTTGAATTTCTGCCAGCCACCTCGTAAGAGGTGGAAACAAAAACCCAGGACTAAGCAGATAAATAACTGCATACCTTTTAACACACCTGTGACCCTGCAGCTTCCACAGGTCTGGATACTTAAAACCCAGCTGGTACCCTGACTCAATAGCACCCTTCCCCTGAGAATTTCTGGGCTTCGGTGTAGATTCATAGCTCTCCAGCCACCACACATTCTTATTATGGGCCCCAGGTGACTCTGAGCTCAGACCTTCGGACAGAAGCGGGCAATTTTCCCAACTGCTAATGAGGTTTCTTAGATACTGCATTTAGGATTTGCAGGAAGAAATGGTCTCCAGAGATTTCAGTGGCTCCATGAGTACCAAAACAAACCCCAGCTTCTTTGATAGCTAATCTCAGCAACTAGGAAACCTAAAAATGATTGGCATACTCATTCTGAAATGTTACAATGTCTGCTCCCTCACACAAATGAGATTCCATTCCAGTCAGCTACTGCATATTTATGCTCAGCCTTTCATTAACTTATTGCTCATGTGATGATACACTATCTTTTGCTACCTTTGGGGAAATAAAACCATGGGGAAAAAAATGTGCTCTAATGGTGGGGCTGTTTCATGCTTCCTGAGTATTCAGTCCAATCCTCCTGGTCTCTTTCTGTCCTCCTTTCTCCCCAAAAGCTTCACGGATCTCCAAAGACATCCCACAAGAGAGAGTGACTACCGTTCCCCACTAAGCCCATGAGGCTGCCATTATGTGACATGTAATTATACAGCTAAATCACGGTCAAGCGTCTCCCTTTAAGGGTAAAATATGGTATTACACTCTAAATTCCTGTACTGCAAAAACAAACAGTGCCATCAATTCATTTCCAGTCAGACCTCCACCCCCTTGGGAAAAGTATGCAGAATTTTCTGGTGGGAAAAATAGTTCGGAAATACAACCTCTGTATTAGAGTGAAAGCTCTTCCTTCATTCGACTTGTCTTTCATTAGCCACCCTGGTACACTCCAGTGAGGAATGTGGCTTGAAGAGGTACTTTGAGGTCACAAGAGGCAAGTCCCAAAGGGGTGTAGTTCACTCTTGATATGTACTCATAATTCCTGGAAAGATTATGAGGTCTGATCCAAAGCTCAGTAACCACGTGGCCATTCATAGGTAAATGTTTCTGAGGAAGGTGGCTTTTTCAGGAAGGATTCCATTTCCTTGCACACAAATGAAGCATCTGTGTTTTCTGTTTTCTTTAAGCTCTCTTACTGTGAATAATATCTTCCTATTTTTCACCCTTCTGTTTGGAACACAGAGGGAGCAGGTGAGGAGGAAAGGAAGGTTTTTAAATTCATGTGTTTCCTTAATTCAACACTGGCATATTGGATGTGGGGTTGAGTAAAACTGCATTTGTATCCATGGTTCCTCTCCATCACTCATCTAAGAGGTACAGGAGGAAGAGAAGAGCTCTCCGAGTCCACCTTATAGCCACACAATAACAGCCCACAGGAATGCTCTTTCAGTGGTCCTAGAGCAGACCAGCCCATGACTTTCAAACAAGGAGCTGGTCGATGAGACTCAGCAGAGCATTCCAGGGGAAACAGCTCACAGTGTAAATCTGGAGCAACTCCACAGAATTCAGCAGAGTGAATCCAGATATGCTGTGGTGTCACAAAGGTCCAAAGCAGCTATTTGTGATAAAAATTAAAAAGGGACCTTTTCTCTCCTGAGATGTGCCAACTATGTCAGTGCAGTGTCATTGCGTCCAGTGAAGTTACATTACTGCATCTGGGGGCAAAATTTAATTCACTGGCTTCAGTGGTCATCTAAGGAGAGGATTTGATGCTGCTTATCACCTGGGATTTGTACCAGCAGCAATGGCTATTGGGCTTCATGTCTGGAGTTGCTCACTAAAAATAAATTGTGAAATTTTTAATTTGGTTACACCTAAAATATCATTTCCAATACGATGCCAATCATAGTAAACATAACCATTTTATCCATCACCACAGATTTAAAAATATACAGTCATTATTTTTATGGGCAAAACCTGAACAACTTGTTTTGAATCTTCACCCTTTCAACTGCCCAAAAGCAAACTCTGGTATTTTTGAGTTGTTTGGGTTCCTAAAGGAATCCTTAATAATTCCTAAACTATGTGATTCAAGAAAGAAATGGAAGATAGCCATGCTATTGAATGCATGTATTAGTCTGGCATGTGAGCAGTGCCATTGCCTTCAGCAGGACTGTGCACATGAACAGGGGCAGGAGGATTGGGTCTGTTGTCTTCTATTTCATTCTCTTTAATCCTGCAAGTGTACTCTCTGCCAAGGTGGCATCAGGCTGCAAAGGCACTTTTTGCAACTCTGTATGATCTGTGTCTGTCCTTTATTTATTCAAAATGCGTTTGCCTCTACAATTTAATCTGCTGTTCTCTCCCTCCCCTTCCTCTTGGTGAAGTCTAATTACAGTTTTATTCCAGGTCCATCTGGTTGCTAACGATGCTGGACATCACCGCTGAATTCATTCTAATATTTGTTGTGTATTTTCTAGGCTGGACGCTGAATAATAATATTCTCTGAATTTGCTTTTGCTCCTGTTTCCTTCCTCCCTGTTGTAGCTAATTGCGTAGTAATGTGTAGCCATGGGATGATTACTCCTCCCAGTGTAGATCTGCTAAGAGTTGCCTATTTCAGGCTGCAGAATAAAGGGTGATTTTTTCTGGTTTTGAGATTTCAAAGTCCACTCTACCAGCTCCCTTCACTGGTGTGGGACCAGTTGGGCAGTGGCTTTCTCTGCTTAATTTTTTTTTTTTTAATTTCTTTATTTTTCCTGCCCAAAACATAACACAATTTATAACTCTGAGTCTCAAAGCATCCTGGAGGCAGTGTTTCAGCATTTAGAAAGACACTTTTTGCCAGTGCCCGCTCCATGTGATGGTTGAACCCACTATAATTTCAGGTTCCCAAGCCTAGCTTGTGCAGTGCCAGTGCTGGGATTTTTTTATTTTATTTTATTTTTTCTTCTCCTTTTTGCTTTATGCAACACTGCCTGGGAACACAGACTCATGCTTTACCCATGACCTGACTCTCTGGCTAAGAATAGCAGTCACAGTGCAGCTTGGGTTCAGCCTCACTGGAGACATGCTGCAGCTGGGAGACAGGGAGGTCAGATTACCCATGCTCACAAAACCAAACACACAGAGAAGGAGTGTGGAGGATTTTGTGTGTTTGTCTCCTTTTAGGACCACAGAGCAAAGGGAAGAGGTTGGCACAGGTTTTCGGTGAGCCAAGATAAATTTTCTTTCTTCATGATGTTGACTTGGAGAGGAAGTTTACATACAGAATCTCACCTCCTGGGCTGAACAGGAACTTTGCCAAAAGGGTCCAGTATCCTTATGGCCCATCCAGACAAAAATCATGCAGGATGGGGACAGCAAGTAGTGCTGATTAGCATCTCCTGAGCCCTTCTGAGAATAATGAGATATTTGAGATAGCTCCCAAAGTAATTTAGCCCAGTGAAATGAAGGTTATCGGTTTTGCCCGTTAGTGGATCTGCCATAGCTTGTCCCAGACAGTTGATGCTGCAGTGGCACTATCTCTAGCAACAGGTCACTCTGAGCACATGCCAAAGCCAACTTTTCTCTCATTCTTACCCCTTCCTGGTGGGATGCACCAGCAGATACTACATTCACAGCTTCATGTTGTGGTGCAGACAAGCTTTCAGAGTAACAAAAATACCAGTCTCGCTGTCGAGTTTTAAGACAGGAGCTAAAGCATTAGTAATAGAAACTGTCAGGCTAGTGACTGTTGTAATACTCATTGTGACTGGGTAAAGATAAATGTGACAACCAGGAAAGTTTAAATAGCACATGCACAGCTCGACTGTGCCCTCTGCTCCATCATGACGTGGCAGCCGGCCATTCCCAGCACCGGCACAGTTCATTGCCATCTAGAACACGGAGTGGTGGATTGATAGTCACTGGTGGATTGATAGTAACACTGGCAGAAGGGGAGCCGTTTTTGGAGAGAACTGTATGACACCGTTCCTTTACTCTTCCCCCAGCCAAATCCAAGCCAAATGGGGAAGGGTGCTGTGTTGTTAGGAATCAGAGATGTCTGGAGGAGCCGGTCCTGCAAGCCCTACTCCTGCAAGCAGCCGTGCTCAAAGAGCTCTATGTGGCTTTCCTTCACCTCCCCTCCCGGAGTCGGAGGGGAGCAGTGACTGCCCTGAGATTGCATTACCTGCTCACACAAGTCAGGGTTGCCAGGACTGGGCTACAGCTTGGGACGCAGCAAGTAGACATAAGAGGAAAAACCCCTTGAGTACTAGGGCAGTAATTCTAATGGTAATTTTGAACTGTTTTTGTCTGTCTAACATTCCTTTTTAATCCCCATCCTGCCTGCCCCTTCCTTATGTAGGGTTACTTTAGTGATCCTTGGAATGTTTTTGACTTCCTCATCGTAATTGGCAGCATTATAGACGTCATTCTCAGTGAAACTAATGTGAGTATTACTCTACCCTCCCCAGGATACCACCACCTCCTCCTCCTCCTCTGCTGTTCCTTCTCTCTTTCTCTCTTTCTTTTTCTCTCTTTTTTTTTCTGGGTTTTTTTCCCTCTAGTCATGCTTTTATTGAACTTGCCGTCGTCCTTCTCCTTCTCCCAGGGAAAAAAAAAAAAAAAGAAAAGAGGGGGGGAAATGCCTCCTTCTTTTTCACTTGTCATAGCTTGCCCCAAGGCTGTGACTGGTGAAAGCGCACAGAGTTTGGGGTGTGTGTGCTTTTTTTTCCCTCCAAAAGGTAGACATGCTTGAGTGTAACTTTCTGACTAACCAGGCTTTTGTTGATACCCTCCATCACGTGAAACGTTACAGAGGTTTGAGCAACCAATATTGTAGAGTGGTAAGAGACTATTTAATATGCCCACGTAACCTCTTTCTTTTCTTATTTTTTCCCTCTTCTCTCCCTCTTTCATGCCTTTTTTTTTTTTTGGTTGTTTTTTTATTTTATTTTATTTTATGTTTTACTTTTTTTCCTTCTTTTCTCCCTTTCCATCTCTCTCTCCCTCTCTCTCTCTTTCATTCTTTCTTTCTCTTCCTTTCTCTCTCTTTCTCTTTCCTTGGCTTCTCTGCCACATGCAGCACTATTTCTGTGATGCATGGAATACATTTGACGCCTTGATTGTTGTGGGTAGCATTGTTGATATAGCAATCACCGAGGTGAACGTAAGTAGCTGGCGTCTGTCCATGATCGTGCCTGCTCTAACATTCATTTGTCTTTCCCGGGTTCTTCTGGTTTTTTTTCTTCCCCTTTCCTCCTTTCTTTTGAGTTTGTTTTCAAGGTGTTTTGTTCAGTTTTGAAGCTCTCTCTTTTCTTTTTCTTTTTTTTTTTTTTCTTTTTTTTTTTTTTTTTTTTTTTTTTTTTTTTTTTTTTTCTTTTTGTGTTCTTTTTATTCTGTTTTAATTTTTGGAACGCCTTAAAGGACTTTTTGACTGTTGCATCATTTTCTTCCCTTCATAATCCGCCTGGCATGAATTAAACTGTATAGCAGGAAAAGTGATGGGAAATGTGGAGTGTAAGTGAAAAAGCTATTTGTGCCATGGGAAGCTGCTAGAATAGTCCCAGGCCAGCACTTTGGTCTACCCAGTGTTATGCTTTGCTTCCCATGGCAGTTCAATACTCTCCACCCCACAGAGATCTAAAGGTCAGTTCTTTCGAGGTGGAACTGCGGGAACCAAACCAAGAATCCTCCCTGTGCCTCCTCACCCAAGCTTCCTCCAAAAGAAATAAAGACCAAATCATCTCTGTTTAGAGGGACCCGCTCCTAACGTTTAGTTTCCTGATCTGAAAAAAAAAAGGTAGATAAAAACAAAACAGAAAGCCCAAATTAAAACAAAGTGCCAGAGTTTCAACCCAGTTTTTTGGGTTTGCTCCACCTCGCACATCCCACCAGCACAACTGACACTGATTGGCCCCACTGGTGCCCCTCTCAACTCAGGTGAAGGACTGAATGAGCCACGGAGACTGAAATGAGCAGCTGGTGTTCAAGGAATAAATCACGTTAGGCACACTTTTTCCCCTGTCATTTTTGGAGGTAGATGGATACAGAATTACAGGATAAATAGACAAAAGACAGGCAGGAAGCACACCGCTTCCTGAAAGACAGACTACAGAGGACCCACTGGGCTTATGAGATGGACAAAAATTGCACTGCAAAATCCAGTTTAGCAAGGCCAGAACAATATAAAGATTGAAAGAAAATTGCTGTAAATATGTTAATGAAAAGAAAATCAATCATGAATTTGCAAAATGGTGTGGCTGTTGAATAAATATTCCAGCTTGGAATTGTTGTGTACTGTAGAGTCAATCCATCGCAAGCAGAAAAGTGACAGCATAGTTTTCACTCAGTGCTGTCTTTAGGGAAAAATGTAGGCAACATTGTGAAAAAATCAAAGTGCCCTACTTTGACCTTTCCAAACAAAATGTTTTCATATCTTGATTCTAGTTTAATTTCTGTTCAACTTCATTATTTTTTTTCAATTCTGAAGCAAGGCCATATATCCAAGTTGCAGTATTTTTATTTAGAAAAAATTAAATATTTTATTTGACAGTAGTCTGTTTTCATTGTCTTTTGAGAGATCGGACAATAGTTTCTAGTTCAATTTTTTTTTCTTTTTTTTTCATCTCTTAGGTGTCCTACTTTCTGCTCTATTTTCCCAGGAATGTTGTAAACAATTTTGGTTACCCTTTTATTACAGAGATATCAGGATTGAGCTGATTTTGCAGAGGGAAGTTACAAAGATTAGCAGGCTGAAGTTGTTAAAGAATTACATGAAAGCCTTTTTAATGCCACATTTGTCACAAGAGAACTAAATGGGGAACCTGGCAAGAGCCTTCAAGTTGTGAAAAAATTCCATTCTTGTCCATAGAGGCAGTACTGTACATGGTAATTGAGGAAATTAGTACACTTAATAAGAGATGAATTATGCTAAACCCCAGCAAGATTTTCCTTACTAGTGTATTTGAATCTGTAGAAAAGTCTTTCAAGCAGAAAGGAGGGAAATCCTTGTGTTTTGCTAAATAAATGAGGCCCTTCATAGTCAGAAGCCCTGTACTAGGGGGAAGATCTAATGGATCCTTTTGAAGAAATTCACAGTAATTTCCTGTACATTAAAGAACTTTTTACATCATGGTTTAAGACACTTTGATATACATCTCATTAAACTGTAGTCATCTGAGAGGAAGATAGATAGTGACCCAGGCTTCCTCTTACAGTTAATGGAGAGAAATACAGACCTTCTCAGACCAACTGATGTCTCCCTGTATGTGTCTATGACAGGGAAAATTAATTGCTCTTTGGAGGTGCCCATCCAGTGACTGGAGAGTGTCTAGGTTTGTTAGGTTTGTCTAGACACCCAGCTCTCAGACGCTAAACTTAAGCAGGATAAATCGCATTCATTCTCAGCATGTTGTCAAGAAGGTCACGCTGCTGCTAACTGTGCTGTGTTCAGATCTTCAGTCTCCAGGGCTATCCATATTGGTGTGTTTAATTACCACTGACAAGGCTCCCTCTCTTTTCCGTTCCCTGTCTTAATTCAAGTTCATGTCAGCCAAGGCCCAGAATCCGGTTTTTGGTTGCAGAAGTCTATGAAAAATGAGGGTATGCCTCTGTCCAAACAGCCATCACCTGTCTTAGTTGAGGAGGCAGCAGGAGCAGCCCTGACTCTCTTAGGGTTGTGAACAGCATTTCCTGATGGTCCCTCTGTTTCCTCTAAAGAATCCTTTCCTTCTATACAGTTTTTACAGATTTCTGCACACGTCTTTTTGTTACCTGGCATGTTTAAATCTTCTCTTTTTATCTAGGCAACTCCTTTGCTACTAGTTTCTAATGTTTGTTACTAAAAAACTTGCACAATCTTTTGATGCACTGGTAAATGAGCAGCAGCTATGGATGGAGTTTGTTCTGAAATGTTCTGAAATCCCTCTGCACTTATAACCCTTATTGAATAAGAGAATGTTTTGTATGTTGGTTTGTCCTGTCGGATTCCCTTCCTGCTAGCAGCACTTTATATTTTACATCTGTAGCAGATGGGCTTTGGAAGTAGCAGCCCATCTTGGACGGACAGTTGTCATCTTCCCAAGCAGTGTGAGGCAGTTTATCAGATACACTTCCCTTCTCCTCAGGAGCTTGTTGCTTTCTTGCTGTTTGTGGGTTTGAGCAAACCCTGCCCTGTGTTTCTGTACACTGTCTTGTCTTGTTCCGAGAGACCTAGAGTCTGAAAAAGAAAGAAAAAATAAACCTTAAAATGCCAATAAACTCCACTAAATTGGAGATGTTTAGCCTGGTTCAGGCACAGGTAAGATGTTTCTGCCCAGCTCCTTAGAAGCCAAAGAATGTTTGTCTCAGAAGGTGCTGCTCTTGGAGCTAAGGGACAGTTTTCATTGTGGTCAGTTAGGGAAGATGGAAACATCTGGCACAGGTTAGGTTGACCCATGGCCACAGACATGTAAGCCTGAAATCAGTGATGATTGTGAGTGGTGAGGTTCACCAGACATTTGCACTCAGGGGAAGCACACCCAGCAAGTCCTGAGCTGCGATAGCTGTAGTTGGTGTGGGAACCCTGACTGAAGGGCGTGCGTGTAGGTATGCACTTGCATCTATTTGTGCGGTCCCCCATGCTCTGTTTTTTGGTTTTGACAATTATTTTTGTTTCTTGAAAAGGAATTTCCCAGACCAAAACCTTCGTTAAGATATATGTGAGTGTGCATGGGTGATTCTTCGTGTGTGCACTCCATTGGTCATAGCATATGTTCTTGAATGGGCTTGGATGCCTGTGTATGGGCTACAAATACATGGGAGAGTGTCCAGACATGAATCCGTGTGTGGAGGAAAGAGAGTGTGTATGCAAACTTATGTATTTCATCCGCATTAGTGTTGTGAATGGTTGTTGATAGGGATACATGGGTTGTTGTGTATGTAACTGAGTCTGTCAGCGTGTTTTCTAAGCCAGTGTGGCTACCTTACTGTGCCAGTTTGATCTGCTTATGGGTGGGTGTTTATATCTGAGTTTCCCATATGCAGGCATGTTCATCTGCATGCCTGTGGATGAGCATACACTTGCATGTCAAGCTCAGCGTATTTTTGTTAGCATGGCTGTGCATTCGAAAACAGTGAGAAGGCATGTATTCATAAGGTAGGCTCCCAGGTTGCCTTCAGCATTTCTGAGTCCTTTAGGAAGCCTCCACTTAAAATACCTCCATGGTGTGGAGATATGCCGGGTGATAAATCCAGTTGCATCACTTACATTGCATACTTGCTTATTGCAACTTGGGAATGTCTCCCATTTGCCCCCACAAACACATGGAGATGCATCTCACACAGTAGACTAAGTGCAAAGGGCATAGGGCAGGTTAAAATCTGGTGGGTGTGAAAAACTTCAGGGTGGCAGCTTCTGGCAAATTCACTTTTAAATCGCCTTACTTTCAAGTTGCATTTTCAAAGCTTTGCTTCTCAGTAAATGTTACACAAGCAACTTCCTAGCCACAAAATTAAGCTTTTTTCAAAATTTTCTGGGAATATTCAGTGATTCGATTTTGGGCCACTCTTAAGCCATTTCTTAAGTAGCCAAAGAGGGAGGGGAGGACGTTTTCATCTGCTATTAAAAAAGTAATTTCTCAGGCAGAGACCACATCTACCATGTGTCAACTCTAAGTGCTAAGGTCAAGAATGACTTTGAGGGAATAAGATGAAAGATGATGTAATACATGAGGCCTGGGAGCTAGGGCCTGTGGGTTGTATTCTTGGACTGTCACTAGATCCCTATACCTCAGTCTTTCCATCAGTAAATTGGAGGTTGTTACTATTCCCTATGTTAACCTTTGTCATTAGTGTTTAAAACCACTTTAAGCTCCTTAGAAGAAAACATTAAGTTGGTAAAAATTATTACTGTCTATTATAATAATAGGAAATTAAATATTATAGGATTTGAATAAAAGTCAGCACGTTTGGAATATATCATCCCAGAAGCAGCCCCAGGCACAGGCTTGCATTTCCTTCCTTTCCCCATCAGCAGACACAGCCTGTTGAGCACAGGTGAAGCTGACTGACAGCTGGTTTTCCCCTCCTCCAGACAAGGAAAGTTGCTTATTACTATTTGTTGTGCTGTATCAAAGGGGGAAATCAAGTTCGATTTCTGCTCTGTGCTACGGTGCCCAAAGTGATGAAAGAAAAACAGTCAGACCCTGAGTCACTGGGAAAGCTGCTAATGTAATGTCCTTCCTCTCAGTCAGAGAGAAAAGCTGTGGACCTCTGCCAGGTCCATAGGGTCCTTACTTCCTTCACCCTTTCCCCTGCCAATGTCAGACCACAGGTTCGGTGTGGCTGAGTTTGCCTTTGCCAGCAAAGCGATGCTCATAGCAGTGCCCAGTGAGCTAGACGGGTCCCTGTGGCCAGCTGGGAGTCTGGCCCATCCAGCTGCAGTGGGCAGTTCACGGCGTGCAGGTGTGTGAGAGTTATGGAGGCATGAGCAGGTGGGAGCATGTGTGTCTCCAGAGCACCAGCGTAGGTACTGGTGACAGTGGGGATGTCGTGTGTTTGATTCTGTCTGTCTGTCTTGAAAGGATTTTGGGGAGGGAGGGTTTGCACCTACCTGTGAGCCTGTCACCAGGGTCTTCTGCTGCTGCCTCTGAGCGTGTCTGCATGTGCGGGTACCTCTGTGTTCATCAGTTGTGTCTGGGAGTGCATGAGTATGACTGAGCAAAACCATCTGGACAGGTATCCATCCCTCCTGTTCTACTCCATGACCATATTCGCGTGTCTGAGTATGTCTGTGAACACTGCAGGAGCCACAGAGGAGGAAGAGGCACCCATGACAGGTCCAGCAGATGTGATGTGCCAGGGGGATGTGCATGGATACAAGATGAGAATTATTAGGGATAGGGAACTGATGAAATAATGGAATATTACTCTGCGTAAGTTGCCCTTCAGTTGTGGAAGTACTTGTTTTCGTAAGAGTGAGCATTGTGACTGGTCTGAGGGTTGATGGAAATGGTGGGGTTTTTTAATGAGAGGTGACAGGAGGAGAAAAAAGGCAAGTAGAATGTTATCTGTGGTCCAGTCCATGGTGGCATCTAGGGTACATAGGGTCTGGGTGCTTCAGGAAGTGGCACCCCTATGAAGAACATTAGAGAAACCCAAAACCCATCTTGCTGTATCTTCCCCTAGAAAATATTGGTCAGTTCTGTTATGCCCAGGCCTGCTGGGCAGTGGTTTGATGTTTGTCTGTCAGATATTCAGGAGAGCTGAGTACTTTATATCTTGCATTTCTTCAAAGCTTTCTGAATTCTGGTAGGAAGTCAGCAGAGGATTGCAGCTTGTTTGATTCCTGAGTAAGTGCAGTAAGACCAGAGAGATACCAAAGCATTCAGCTCCTAAGAAATCTTGGAGACCTGTGCAGTGATTTCTCATTTAGTCTTTTTTATTTCTGAAGTAAAGCAGCTCAGGCTTAAACCAGGCGCATGGGGCCTTTCCTTACAGTCATCTTGCTTTTGGTGTCAAGAGGCTTCATATGATTTATCATGGGCTCCTGCTCCCATTCTTTGGAATATCTGACTGCCTATACTCAAGTCTCCCTCTCACCTCCTCCTGCATTTCTCCCTTTTAACCCACACCCCCTGCCTTTCTTCCTTTTCTCCCTCGCTTTCCTCTCCCTTGTCTCCAGCCACACTAAACCTCACAAGTTCATTTTCACCCTCAATCAATGTGTCTGAAGGCAGAGAACCAGTGGCTTAAATCCTGCAGTCCTTATTCAGGCAGAACTGCCCCAGGGCGTTTCGCCTGCGCAAGGACTGGAGCGGTCAGGCCCTGCGACACAGTCCTGTACACACACACCCCCCGCAATGGGAGCAAGGATCGGTGGAAGGACGACATACATCTAGCCTGCACCTCAGTTGGGACTGGCATTCATCTCTGTCGCTGCGTCTGTCTGTCTGTCTTTCTGTCTCTGCCTGTCTGGTTCTCTCCGCTTCCATGCCCTTTGCTGCTCAGATTTTGGCCATCAGCTGCCACTGGACACTAATCTTTGCAATTCCTAGAACTTGCAAGTTCATTTACCCAAACCTTATGGAAGAGGCAGAAAACATCTCCCTCCCTCTCTCCTCTCTCCGCCCCCCCTCTCTCTCTTTCTCTCAAATGCCGTCTGGGTAGCAGAGGCCTCCAAATTATGTAGCAAAGGGCTGGAGAAGCACAGTGGCTTCTTTTGACATCCTGTGTTGTCATACCCTTACTGCTGCCACCCTAGAAGTTATACGTAGTCCTGAGCTATCCCTGTGTGTGTGTATATGTATGTATATATGACTTGTTTTCTTTTTGGTGAACCTACTGATAAAATTGTTGGGGCTGGAGTGGGGTGGGGGAGGGGGTTGGATTCAGTTTGCTTTTTGAGTACCTGGTGGTGTTTTTATCACTAGAATAACCCAGGTGGCTCCAGCTTCTTTACGTAGAAAGCCACGTTGAAGCATGGTTGTGAGCTGTAGCAATGGTAAATGCCAGTACACAGTGCTTTATTTTGCCTTTGGTGAACATCAGGAGAGCTGCCTGAACTGTTCCCCAAATCAGGCTTAGATCAATTCAAATTTGATCACTTCTTATGCTTAATCAACAATTGTAATGCATGTTTGTCACATCGTGTTGGCAAGAATGAAGTATAGTAAGGCTGTCTGACCACAACCATGTTTGAACAGGTTTATTTTGGTTTTATTTATATATATATTTTTATTGTGAAGATGGGGCCTCTTTTCATTCTTCTCTTTTGACTTAAGAATGGTGCTATTCTGAGTGCATTTCCAGAGTTCAGAGTTTGCCTGTTCAAAGAGGTGATTTTGGTAACTGCACAACTTCTTCTCTAAGGAAATCTATATGAAATATGGGCAAACAGAAAAAAAATGTATGTATTATTTTGCAGAAAAGGGGATAGTAAATACAAATTACTCCTTCCTCAGTTTACCTGAGTATTTGAGCTGTTACTGATGACTGGCAATATTATCACCATAAGAAGAAAGCTTGACGTTTCCATGGGGAAACCCACTTTGAAAGACCACTCTCCACACTATCCAGTTCTGAGGAAATACCTCAGTATTATGATTTCTCCAAAACTTCTTGTTATATTTGGCTTCCAACATTAATCCAGGTGCATGGAATAATCAGAATGCATTTTAAAACAGGGAAGATTTAAGAGCAGCATAAAAATCAATTTGCTGTACTGAATAAATATAAGCACACACATGCTACTTAATTAAAATTTGAGAAACAGACAATAAAGGATCCAGGAGAACAAATTCTTAAAAGCTAATTGTAAAAGCAGTAAAAAGAAAGTTAGATAGCCCTATAGCTTTAAGACTTGATACGCAAACATGTCTGGATTCGTTTCGAGTGAAAACGTTTAGAGTTCTCTTTAAAATGGTGAGGCATAGCATCTCACTGACTGCACTGAGAAGTGGATCATTCTTTTAATTACAGCCGGCTTTTGCATACCCAAAAGCTTGGTGGATTTTAAGGTTTTTAAAGTCCTGATTTCTTAATTGATTGTAAATTACTTAATAGAGCAATGATAGCTAATAGTAGGAACACAGCGTACCACAGGCCTTGTTCTGTGTTGGTTCAATTGTAAAAAAGTGTGATGTACATTTCGGTTCAAACAGCTCTTTAAAAAAACCTTCATCCAGATTTTCTGACTAGCATTTAATTTTTCTTGCTATTTTTCTATGACATAACGTTTTTAAAAAACAGTACAATATTCTGGCATTAACATTTGTGTATAATACAGTTATATTTCATTTTCCTTTCAATTCCAATATGTTTTTCCACAAAGCTAGTTAAAAAGCTCAAGAGAAAAAATAATAAAAAACATCAGAACTACCCCAAGCTGGTTATATTTTCCATTGGCTTGCTAGCCAGGATAAATCATTCCTTTTGCTGAGCAAGTTTCTTTTAACTTTCACTGAACTCTAATAGAGATTGTATCTATATATGAATCCATAGAAAAATATCTGATTGATTCCTTAGATCGTCTCTTAATGTATTAATGTTAATTTATGATAGCTCCCTGAGCACCGTAAGTTAGATGGTCTAAAAGGTGCTTGGGTGAGTTCAAATCCAGCCAGTTCTATCATCCAAGGCAAATCCTTCAAGCAGTGAAAGATGTTTTCCAGCATTTAATTCTCCTTTTTCTAAGACCTTTGCTGAGACTGCCCAAGGAATTTTCCAGCATTGCTGTTCTCCACATGCAGATTTCAGTAATAAAGGGTGCTCAGTCCCCTGTATTTCACTCATTCAGTTTTGCTGTAAAAGCTTCTGTTCTTCATCCAAATTACAAGAGCTTTTAACATCAGTCCTCCAAGACCTCATTGCATGAACCATCTCTTACTATTATGCATATTTGCAGATCTGCTAACTGGTTCCAGATTGCACTGCCAGTTGCAATGAAAGCAGTGAAGGTGACAGAAGAAGGGAAAACACACACAAGTGTTTTACTTGTTTTCCTCTTTAACTGTTTCTCCCCTATCTTCTTATTCCCAGCCACTTTCTCCAAATTTTGCTGAAATCTTAGGTAGCACAGGTCGTGTTTCCCATTCTTGGGAGCACTGGGAGTATTTTTCAGCAAGGCAGTAATTAGTTCCCGTCTACCTACTATATCGGAGATGTTGTTCTTCAGCCAAGATACTATCAGTCCAGGGGAAAAGCTGATCCCCTTTGGGAAGGTTTTTGTGCCAGGGACTCAGCAGCAGTTCTGTGTGATGATGGGTACCATTTTGCAAACCCAAATGCCACAGACTAATCGGAATTTTTGAGGTTCCCATTAAATAAAGACCCGATCATGGGGTTTTTTGCTGGTAGGCAAGGGAATGTGGCCTCTCAGCCAGATTTGTAATCAAAAGTAAACACATATTAACTGATTTTACCCTCTCCAATATAGGCAATGCAGCACCCTCGTTTAGTTCCTGTCACCTTCCTTCTACCCTCACATGTACCAGACAGACAAACATAAGGGGATTTTTTTTATTTCTCACTAGAAAACCAGTTTGAAAATGGCTGTGCTCTTACCTTCCCTCACTGGTCTGGTCTTCGTGGAGACAGTCTGGCATAGCATGCTGACAAGATGACTTCTACTTCATGTATCTTCACAGACATCTGCTAAATGGGACCCATTCCCAGATGCATCCAGATAAACTAGCTGTAGAGACTGGATTGCTGCTTATGGTCACCTGACTAATGGCCAAATATCTGGGTCTGGTGCTAATTGCCAGTGAAATTTACAATGTTGCAGAGTAATGGGACATTCCAGCTGGTCACATCCTAGTCATTCTCTCAGAATCATCTTTTAAACTCAGAGGTACCAGTCAGCCATGCTGTCTGCTGAGCCTTGTCTGAGTGACTGGGAGAAAATCTGCTTCACCCAAAGCCAGATCAAGGGATGCCTTTTCCTCAGCTGCACAGACACAGAGGCAAAGATGCCTCAACAGTAAAGAAACACTTGTTAATAAAAAGGCACTAAACCAGATTGATATTTAGTGCTAGGGATTTTGAGTCTCAACTGTTTGCGTGGATTTGAATGTAGTAAATCACACAGAGTGACCCATACATATCATCCATACTATCCCTACTATATTTTTTTTAACAAAAGAATTCACCCAACCAATAATCATTTATTCTTGGAAAGAGGTGTAGAACAAAAATCTGTTGCTCAGTAGCTTTGCAACAGATAGCTGCAGTCTCCTTATGTTCACCTCTAACGTTCTCTCATACTGCCTGTGATTGGCATTTCCAGTCCCGGAATGGCTCATAGGCTTTATTGTATCCCATATTAACATACAGAAACCCAGTATGACTCTGTAGGCTGTTCTCTTCTGGGAAACATTCTGCGTCAACATTAAATAACTTTCTAATTTAAAAGACACAGCCTGGGAATTAAATACTAAATGCTACAAATCTCAAATGAAAATGATCCATAACAAACTCCCTCTTTGGGCTCCTGGTACCTCTAGCTATCCTGCCTTGAGCAAGGTATTCATTACCCAAAAGTACCGGTTTCTGCTACTTCACCTGTATCTACTGTCTTTTGCAATCCACAGTTCTGTTGCATTTGAACAAAGGCAAGTTGGATTTTGTCCTGTTTTCAATGGCATGTGTAGTTTCTTTCAGCACCTTCATCAAAGCTTAAGGTGGCTCATTCGTCTTCACCCTGTCCCAGAGCCTTTGGGCTTGCCAAAGGAGGAATCCTGGCAACACTGCATGCACAGTCTTTGAGCTGCCTGCTTTCCCCCTTGGAAGAACCTGCTCATGATCTAGACTCCGTCTGGCTCCGTTAGAGCACAGGAGAGTTATCACCCTGGAGAATGGGTATTTTGCTGCAGCCCACTGGCCTGCTTCTGACCTCGACACCACCAGTGCCATTCCCTGTCAGTTACACAGGAATTGCAAAGATGCTACTGCAACTTCTTTCTGGATTCTTATGCTCCTGCCAACCACATCACAGTAAAGCCTTCATACTGAGCTCCCAGCAAACCTCTTCACAGATGGAGCCCCACGAAGTCCAAAGGTCTCCAGCCTCCTTTCTGCCGTAGGCAGGTGAAGGTGCCCATAGACACTCCATTAACACCAGGATGTAGATGGCATCAAGCTTCAATCTGCTCTTTCTTCTGCCTTATCCTTTTCCCACACCATGCAATCATATCAGATAATTAATAAGTAATTAACAAATAGCTGTAGAAGTGCTCAAATGCTCAGTGCAATGAAGACAAGTACAGCTGGGACAGAAGAAGGACATGCTTCTGGGAGTTTGCTTAATTCCTCAAATCTGGGAGTTTGCTTAATTCCTCAAATCACCAGCTCACAGGGAATAGGAAGCCAGTTAGTACTCTCAGTGCTAACAGAGTATTGCAAGGTGTTGGAGATGAGGAAAGCTCTTGCCTACCTATGGCTCAGGAAATTCACCTTAGAGAAGAACTCTGCCACTCTTATCCTTTCCAAGACAGGCTGTGGGATGGTATGAGGACAAAACCATGTCTTTCAAGTAGCCAAGACTGGTATGAACGCTTTGAACAGTCTCTTTCTTCTTGTTCCTTTCAAGATCAAAATCAGTGGCACAGTCTTAGAACCTTTGCGGGCCAAAGCTATCTCTATTTGCAGCCCTCCAGAGCAGATGTGGTTTCACAACACTGCTACAGATAAGAAGTCAAGAGAGTGAATTTATTCGGGTGTTTGGGACAGGAGAGCCTGTATATGAAAAGACCTGGCATTAAGAATGAGTCAAAACTAGATCCAGGCTGTGCTGCTTCTGGAAAACTCACCCCACAGATTTCCCTTTCTCCATCCATCCCTCCTTTCCAGACAATGAAAAAAAAAAAAAAAAAAAACCAACCAAAAAAGGAAAGAATGACCAAAATACGGGAGAACATAAATCTTTTCGACGAGGTGGAAGAAAATAAGACCTCCCTTTCCAGCTGAATGATAAATACACTGCTGGGTTTGGTGTTTAAAAGCCATATTAACTTTGCCATGGGAAAGACAGTGAGGCACGTTGGACAACTTAGGAGCAGCAATGAGAAAAACATTGGCATGGGTGGTAATAGAGCTGAGGAAAGTTGGAGATCTGAGAACATGTTGCTCACTCTCCGTCTTGCCCAGTGACACAGTCTGTTCCTGGGATCATCCCCCTCAGTCTACTCTGGGCTGGGGTTATTACCTCCCTGATTAGCTCCTTTAGCAGCCCTTGCCACATGGATCAAGAATTGGTCAAGTGAAAACTCAAGCTGAATGATAAAAATCCACTCTGTCACACAATAGGCAAAACCTCTCCTCAGCTGATACTCAAACTGGAAATTCCTTAAAATCACTCCACCTGTAAAACAAAAGTAAAAGGTCCTGCACACGAGTAGCTTTTCAACATTTATTTTCATATCTTGGTTTCATTTTTTAGGGCCTTCCTATCCCGATGTTCTAGGGTTTGCTTTTTTTTTTCCGGTGTCCCACAAAACGCAAATAATAAAACACAGGCAAGCTGCACCTGCCTCTGAGTCAGACCAGTACTTGTACCTGAAGATGAGCACTACATCTCTGATAGTGTTTAATATCTGCTTGTTTTTCAGGAGCCTCCCCTCCCCCCCGGCTTGATTACCATAAGACTTGAACTCATCATTTACCCACAGCTAATGAGAAGGATTATTAAAACATCCTGAAAATTAAGAATAATTTGCATAGATATACTTTGCCAATTGTTCTGCTTTTCTGAAAGTCATGGAGAAAAATAGAGCTTTCAGCTGTGTAAAAAGTGACTCTCATTAACTGTCCAGTAATTGTCAATCTAGGGTAATCTGCATAACAAAATTAAAGCAATTGACTTTCCTTATATTTACCTTAAGCACTTAGAACCATAAGATTACTGTCTGGCAATTTCATGGATATATATGAAATTAATTAATAAGCTGTTCAAATTGATACTATTTGCATATTTAAAGCTAATTAGAAAAGCAAGCTTTAGAATTTCAACATCTTACAATACATAGGAAATGAGAGGCGGGGGAGAAATGGTAGCTGCAGGACTCATTTACTTTAAAAGTTACCTTGACCTTATTAACTCTATTCAAAATATGCTTTTGTTGTATATGGATATGTGAGTATTTCCCCTGAGATCTGAGATCATCTGGAATCTATGTGAAGTATAAATGTATATATTTTGCATTTGTATGAGCTGAGCTGCACTTTATGTCTATTGCCGCATATGAGTTAGTGCAGGGAGAAATCTAATGGCAAACTTCATTGCAAGTGTCACATTTTTCCTAATTCCCCTTATTGCACCAAATAAATTTGTAATTCTCTAGCACAAGAGATCTCAGTCTCTTCTGCAGAACTGTCTGAGGATTAGCATGGTACGTTGCAACGGAACAACTCAGGGCTTTTTCCAGGGAAATCAACAAGGTGTTCACCATTTGCCCCAGTAAAGGCATACACCTTGATTCCCTGTTTTCCTGCAGGATGGCGCCCTTCTCTAATAGGAACTAAAACCAAACTTCAATTTATGAAAATTATCAAAAAAGCCCTATGGTGTTTCACCCAGGTTATGGTTATAGGAAGGCTTGGGGTTTTGTTGTACAAAAGCTCCTTGTAATTGTGACACTTTTTTTCTGATTTAAAAAGAATAAAAATTTAAAATTGCAAATTTCTTGATAAAAGATCATTCCAACAGAAATAATTGAAGAAAATCAAAACATTTGCTTAAGTGAAGTAAAAACAATTTAGGATTGCTTTTTTCATAGTTACATAACATTTCTGATTAAAATGAAAACTCAAATTGAAATGCGTTAAGACAAAATGTGTGATTTCAGTCTTACATTTCTTAAATGCTTTTTTCAAAATTGACTTATTTCTACAGACCATTTCACTTTCAGCACCAGCATTCTCGTCATGAAAAATAATTTTTTAGAAAAAAAAAGATAATTCTGGCTAGTTTTATTCAAAATATTCCAAGACATTCTCAAAGAAATGCACACTTAATGGAAGAATGCATAGACTGAGCAGCTTGCCTGGCTTATTTTTTACTTTATTTTCCTGCTAATAAATTGATTTTACCATAAGGCTGCAGGAATTGAGAATTATGCCATCTGCAATCCAGTAGTATTCCCTGTCAGAGAAATACCAGATATATTTCTGATTGGTGTTATAATACCTTCATAGTCTTTGGTGGCAGGTGGATTATCTCTAGAGTTCTTGTGATTACAACCACACACAGCAATGGCAGACAGATGACTCTGGAGGGGGTTGTGGTAACTCCCCAGTGTAATGGTAGGCTATTACCTGCCAGCAGCCAGGTTGATTTGAAACCCTGACTTTTTCCAGCTCTCCGCAAAGACTTGTGTAACTCAGACAGCCTCCTGAGGTCATTTCAGATTATTCACACTACAAATGCCAGAAAAAGTCTAGTGGCTTTCCTTTTATCGTGTCTCCATGGCACTGATAGATGCTAAATCTCTTTTTTTCCTATACCCCTGGTAAAATCTTGTTCTTCTTGAAGCTTGTGTCCTTGCAGATCCTATCTCAGCTTGTGTGTGATCACAAAGAAAAATCTACAGAACAGTAGTACTGTTGGCTTGCAAATGCCCTATTTGTGCCCTTTACATCGTGTCAAGGTGAAAGTGGCCAAACAGCTGAAACAGCCCTTCAGCTCTTTCTCACTTCCTGTTACAACAAAATCAAATCATAGTTGCTCATCAGGTATCCGTTAATGAAGCTGCTTTTAATTTCCCTCAAAATTTTACCTTTGTTTTACAATGAGTTCATTTCCCCAGAATGTTTCTTTCACCCTTCATTTTGTGCCCAAGAAGGTCACAGATGCAGTATGGCTAAAGTGGGCAAGACTCGTGGAGGACCTCTAGAAACAAAGGACTTTAGCTAGGAAAGATTGATACCCTAGAACTTCGAAGGAGCTACACAGCACTGCAGCCTGCTCAGGGGAATTCTACAGTGCAGTTTCTCAAAATCATCCTTCCTGCAATGAGCAGAAAAAAAGCAAGAAGTCAGTCATCATCCCTCATCCCCTTCCTCACGGGAGAAGGCTAACAGACCAATGGACAAGTTTTCAACAGATCCATCTTCATGGGTAACTTTTCATTCTCCAAATGTCAACAGCAATCAAGGAAACATCGTAGCAGACATCCGTCACCAACAACCAACTACTGCAGGTGGCCTCCAAAGAGATTTATCCACAAGCCATATTTTCCTCAGTGGAGAAATACCATTAGAGATTGTCACAAAAGGCAAAATTAGCATCTAACCATTTGTTTTCTTGAGAAATATGTAAATACTCTGTCATATCATGGTGTCGAAGTCTCACACAGATTTCCTCTCATCTCTTCAAACCTAGGACTACCAGACAAAATTAGAAGTTTGTTGTTCTACCACTGCATTGACTGAGACAACTCAGACTAAGAAAGCAACGGTAACACTATGCATTTGGCTGCTTAAATGTTCCCTAGATCAAGCCAGGCCAAAGTTCTCCACAAAATAAAGGTCTGTCTTACAAAAGGAGATTCCTTGCTATGAATGGAAGCAGTGTTGTTAGAAAGTTTAAAAAAAAAAACAAACCTGTGAGCAAGGAAATTTTACTCCTCAAAAATCAGGAAAAAATAATTTTGGACTTCCTAGCAAAGACTGGATCCTCTGAAGGAGCTGAACTCATTATCTTGATATGTTCTGTGGTGTATAAAACATATTACCATCAACAGTGCTAGTAATAAGAATGCCACCTACCTGTACCATCATCTCATTGGCAGTCAGGCTTCTACAACTACTGAAACATGTTTACCCAGCAGTCAAGGAGTCTCGTCAGATACAATGATTAAATACGCACTGTACAAACCTAATGGAGCTCCCATTCATGCATTGCTAGGTGCTGCTTCTCTGGATAGCCATTAATAGTTGTCAGCAAACCAGCGAAAACCCCCAGGGAACTCAAACCTCTCAACATGGTCCTCGATATCTAGTGTTCCGCAGAGATGAAGTGGAATCGATATAACTTTTCAGTAGTATTCTATTGAAAAATTAATTTGAATAATTTATTAATATACCTTATTTTTTTTCCTTCAAATCTTTATCTACCCATTCTAAGCTATGGATATTTCAAGGGACTTTGATACTACCATAACAGTACAAAGGCTTTAGTTCTTTTACTGATATTTTTGCTCCTGTCTTAACAGTTCTGAAGAGCCAACTCACCCCTCCTCAGAATTTCAGCATGGATTACATTACAGCATAAACATCGTATGATATTGACTGTTATGTATTGCCTTTGAAACACTGCAACTGGTTCTCCTGGAGTGCAAATTTTATCCTCTCCTAGCTTCCAAAGAATTCATGTTATAATCAGGAGTTGGAAACCCTTAAACATGACCTGTTAAAAACTATTTCCTTGACTTGATGGCCAGATGAGACACCAAGTTCAATATATGAGTCAGTATGGAAGTTCAAGAGACTCTGATGTTCCCTGTACCCATCTGGAGGTGGTATGTTCCTTGCAAATAGCCACCAGTAAGCCTTGCTACCACCTTCACAGGTGGAGCATGATTAGCAGGAACACAGTGCTACCAGTTACCTTATTCGGTGTTGCGGTCTCTGAGATTTTAAGTATCTCTCTATTGAATAAACCTCTCTTCTTTTCCAGAGACCTCCTTACCTGGGATCCTGAATTCATGGTGGGCATAACCTGTGCCTTTCACTTTTGTCCCTGTGGAGGTGTTAAGGATGCACACAGTTTAGCAGCAGCTCAAGCAATATGTCTGCTTAAAATGTTGGTGCTCTGGTACACGTTGAACATAGTTAAAATTATATATATGCAGGCAACAATATTCTGAGGAGTTTTTCAGATGTGCTTCAGGGATTTCTCAGTCTTTATCCTTCTGAATCTTTACTCTGGCTTCTTGAACCTGCTTTTCTGTTTCTTGACCTTTTCTGTTCCTTAGCATCTCCATTGCGTTTTTAAATATGGTGACATCAAGAGGGGGAAGGGAAAAAAAAAGAAACAAATGGCCCAAGCAGTTTCATTGCACACCATTGAGCGTCTTTACACAGACGCATCCTGCCTCAGATATTGCTCTTCCCACTCTTAGCCTGCAGGCCCCCTTCTACATCACTCTTAATATGCCCCTGGA
This sequence comes from Nycticryphes semicollaris, assembly GCA_013400055.1. Taxonomy (NCBI): domain Eukaryota; kingdom Metazoa; phylum Chordata; class Aves; order Charadriiformes; family Rostratulidae; genus Nycticryphes; species Nycticryphes semicollaris. Next base: position 29,387 of record VXBJ01006468.1, on the reverse strand, counting down.
CTTGTTTGTGATTTACACTTCAGGTCCCTTTGCTCTGTGGTGGAAACTGAACAAAGCATCATCTCTTGACAGATCTCACTGTTGTTGCCCTTTCTCATTCAGTTATGTGCACGCTACTTGTGCCCCAGATGAGAAGAGCAGGGTAGACTACTTGAAATTCCTTCTCAGGTTAGGCCATATGCAGGAGAAGAGATGGCTGCAAGTAAAACAGAGTACAGCCAAGGCCTTCCTCCATTAGGGGGTGTAGCTTCTCCAAAAGTTCTTTTAAAGATACTAAATAGATGAGGATTTGGCTTTGTACATGATACTGAGATTTGTAGAAATGAAATCCTGTCCACTTCAGGTGGGCATTAGACATTTGCTTTAATTCCAAGTACCTATTACCATGCATCAGTCCCTGCACACTGATGCAACCACTATGTTCTCAGGTGCTGGGTGCCTGACCTTGTCCTAAAATTGGCATACATACATCACTTGCAAGGTTGAAGATTCTCAGAGAATCCAACAATAGCTTTCTTGAATTTATAGGTAGGAATGGCCACATTTGAAAGTCCTAGTAACGGGCTCTCGGATATCTGTGCTCGGGTCCGTACGGTAACTTTCATCACAGGTGGAAAATAGAAGGATTTTGCTCCTCTCTGAAACCTTTGCAGATATCAGAAGATATATCCAGGAAGCCACAGGCAGGGATTGATTTTCCCCTCACATACTCCCATACAAAATTCTGTATGCATGAGCATATCAGGAACCTCAGCCCACAGTGATACAGTTTGTACAAATAACACCTGCCAGCATTAATGGAAACTTTTCTGTCCTGCTTATAAGCCTTTACTGTAGGTAGTGATATAACATGCTACATATTTGACCCCATCTTAAAACACAGGCCAGTTAAATCAGGGAATGAGAGAGGAGTAAGTCAACCTCTACTTCACTTAGCAGTGCCAAAGATACTCAGAACCTTTGTTTTCTAGTTTTTCATATAAGGCATCAACAAAGACTTATATTGTCCTATCCTTTCACACACATGTTTTTACTCTGTTGCATTACTATTCTCTACACTTTCTGATGAAATATTAACAATACCAAAATGACAATCGAGGTATAATATTCCGCAGTAACTTACAAAGCTTCTTCAGCCAGTCAGCCACAGGTGCACCAACAGCATCAGCTAGGAAGGATGGAGAACCCTGAAAGCTGCAGAAAATTTTTGGGCTTCCTTCAGCTAGTTTGAAGGGGGTTTGTACCTTCTACCAGGAATTAGGCAACTAGCAGAATAAGAGTCCTTAAAAAAAAGGATGAGTTGCAAAGCTAGAAAGAGGAGAAGAGGGATGGGTTAGAGAAACTCTTTGCAGGAAAGGAGATGCTTGCCCAGCAAAACAAAATCAAAATCTATGCCTGGTCTTTAAGGCATGTCTCTATGGGCATCGCTCCTCTATTTGACATTCAAGCCAACTTTTGCCTGTATGTGATCTGGAAAGAAAACACAAGAGCAAACATGAGAAAGAGGAGGATAAAAGCAATGAAAGCTGATACTACCAAGACAATGAGTTAACCTAAAAGACTATTATATGACTAGGTGTACATTGGGGTTTTAATTGTTCTCATCTGCCTGTATCTCCAAATAGGCTGTGCATCCAAACTACAGTTTTTATTTAGGTAATAGAACGCCAGTTTAGTTACTGCAGTGTCCTTCAAGAGCAGGAGCACACCGCAGGAGCCCTCTGTGGCACTAGAGGTGTATTCTGCCATTGGCAGAAGAAGAAATACATCAGTTTCAGCTTTTTAAGAGTAGTCACGGGAAGTAATGACAGACAGGTTTGGTATATGGGGCCTATGATAGAGGTTAGGCCTGAAGGATTATGTTGCTATTGAATTGAAGGACTTCTGATAACACTGGTTTTATTTAATTTTCAATTCTGCTTCTTACACCTAAAGGGTACTTGCAGCCTTGGGTGTTATTTAGAATTGCTCTCAGTATTGGAAGTGGCCCCAGAAGTTACTCAAGGAATGTCAAGCAGAGTGTTTGCAGCAGCTAGACTCTTTCAGGCATGATCAGGGCTCAGCTCAGCTCAGCCCAGCCTCCAAGGACACATCCATTGGGTCTCTGGAGCTTCGCTGTGAGATGAGTGAAGGTACCACAAGCCAACCAGCTTTACCAACCCACTTTCCACAGCTGGCAGTGGGTGTTGTAGGGTTGCCAAGAGCCGATTAGACTGTCCCAACCTATTGTCTTAGCAACAAAAATGTTATCACCCACAACGACGTGTAAGGGAATGGATGTATATAAATAGAAAGTGTTGCTTTAGCACCAGGGTATTATGGGTTTGCAAATCAGACTTATGCACTAGAATTTGGCTGGTCCCTGTGCAGACATGGCCTGGATCTGTGTTGGGGAGTGAAATCAGCCCCTGTATTGAACTTGATAGTAGTAATATAAGAAGCATTGTAACAATATGAGTACCTCCACTGCCTGGATGCCAGGATGTCTAGCACTCAGGAGATACTGGATGCAATTCAGATGTGGTAGTAGTGGATACAGCTGACATCAAATTCAATGGGAGTTGTACCTACTTCTGCCATGGCCAGCTTTGATCCTGGGCATCCTAGGGAATAAGCCCAGCCTTTTGTGCATTTCCTTCAAACTCCCTTTTGCCCTCTTCTGCCATTTTATTGCTCCTGTGTGTCATGATTTAGGCTGGGCTGGCCACTGTGTTAGCCAAGACCTAGTTTACTAGGGCTCTTGATTGGAGACTTATTACAGCTTATTTCTGTCTGCCTTTCTTTAAAGCCAGCTGAACATACCCAATGCTCTTCCTCTATGGTAAGACCGAAAATACAGACCACCCTCCCAGCTTCTGTGACACTCTTTCTAACACACTCCTTTATTCTCTTCCCTGTGATCACGAGTTTTCTCTCCAAGCCCAGCCTAGTTATTTGTGCATGAAGCTGCCATGTCGTGTATTGGTGTGAGTCTGGTGTTCACATGAGCTGTGAATATGCTGCACATGTGTATTTCTTGTGCATCCTGAGCTTTCCTTTGGTCAAGTTAACTGTCGTTCTGCCTTCTAATGAATCACCAAGAGAGAACTAGACCTGGTAAGATTTCTTGTTAGAAACAAACTATGTCACTATGACTGTGACTCTGAATGAGTTTGCAATGTGACTTCATGTCCAAGCCTCCAGCCTTGAAAGGACTGGGACTCTGAAGTTCTTCCTGAATGAGGTGACTCATTGTAACATTTGAGCTTTCAGTTTACACCAAAACAAAGAGTCATTTGTGCAACGGTGCACACAAACTCTGCTGCCTTGGTGTACAAGGTGTTCCCGCACCACCCCAACAGACTTGCAGTAACTTCAGTCTCTTGATTGCCACTTTGCAGAACCTTGTTCCTCTGGCAAGGATATGCCTTCAAAAGGCTGGATGAAAGCCAGGAGAAAGAAAACAAGGCTACTCAAGCACCAGCTAATGAGTAGCCACCTAGTCTTAAAATGACTGTAATCTCACAAGGCATCACTGTATGGTTTTGGCTAAGGGGTTTGATGCCAGTAAAATGTGGATTTGCATCAGGTAGGAATTTGTTCTATTTTATCTGCTGCTTAGACTTTGTCTACTTCAAGACCCTAGGAGGACAGGGATAATTTTCTGCCTACAGCACGTGCCTCCTCTCAGTAAGGAAAGATGAAGGAATTCTAAAACCTCTGTCCAGACCCGTGCCCCAACTTGCTGCCTTCCAGAAGGCCAAGCCGACAAGAACAGCAGCAGTTAAAATAATAAGAAAACACTTTAAAATGCTTTTTTTTCTTTTTTTCAGTCACAACTACAGCAGCACTGCTGTCCACACAACTTTCGAATTTGGACTTCAGCTCTCTTTTAGGTGCTATGGGAATTTAGCTTCTTTGAGAAAGTGGGAAGGGAGGCCATAGGACTGCTGTAGGATTGGGAGCTTATAGTTAGCTCTCTGGGACTGTAGTGCTAAGAGCATTGAATGCCATGATTTTTGATTTCTCGGAGGTCACGATCCCTCCTTCACCTCAGAGGAATTCCTTCTGATTCACTGAAGCCCCCAGCCTGTTGTCCAAGTCAGAAAACAAGAATGATGTGAGATGTAAGGAGCACTCAGGCTTTTCCTTGACACAGCCTGTTCCCCTAATCTTTTTCACCCTGTTACTGCATGGGCAGCGAGTGTGAGCCTTTGCTGCAGACTGGAGGAAGCTACCCAAAATATCCACCGGTGATTCACCACAGATAGAGAGACAAACTGCAGCTGGTGTGCAATCCTGATCCTAGCACTGAGCTTTCTGTGTGAGCAGGGGTTCACGCGCACTGACAGGCAGCTCTGGCCCCTGTGTGCCATGATGGCTGCACAGCAGGAGCTGGGACACAAACCTGGACGGACATTTAATCCCAGAAACGTACATCCCAGTGGTTCCCGTGCCTTGGGTTCAATCGGGACCAGACAGGCAAGCAGCTACTGTTTCCGCTGCCTGGTGACAGGAAATCCAAAGGGTCTGTTCTCTCTTGGTTTACACAGTGGTGAGTAGTTAACAGCAAGGGTGATCTGCACTGTTTCTTCCTCCTAATCGTTGATCTTTTGGTAGCATTTAGACTCAAGCTGCGGTCTTTGCAGCCTGGGCGGGGACAGAGGACGGGTTTCTCTGCAGCACTTTGCTCCATGGTAGGTCAAGCGGCAGGGTGACAGTGTTATCTTCCCCTGCGACAGGAGGTCACGTTCCCACAGTGCTGCTAGTGGAAACCACTAGCTCTGCAGGTTTCACACAGAATTTTAGGGGGTTAACAAACTGGGAAACCTAGCATTTTCTGTGGCTCACTCACCTGCCCTCAAGCTAGGCAGCAGGTCCTCCACCCAGGTCCAGGTGAGCCCGCTGCTGTGGTAGCGCTCAGAAGGACATTGCCTTCAGAAGTGTTGAGGCTGAAGAATGTCAGAGCTGGTTACAGGCCCAGGGGAAAATACTTAGGGACAAAGCAGATGCCGTGAGGAAAAAAAAAAAAAAAGATAAAAAAGAGGCCAGTAGAAAGACTATTTTAAAATACTACACGCTTGGACAGTAGCAGTGAGCCAAAATAAAATGTTTGGAAAAAAAAAAAAAACAACAGTCAGTGTGCAGACTGTGGGAAATACAAAGGGGTCATGAGAAATGCAAAAGGCCCAAACACAGTACAGCAGGAGCGAGCGACCACGGCTCAGCCCCCAGAAGCATGGCCATGGCACCACCGGGGCTGCCAGTGGCACCAGGGACGCTAGCAGCTGGGCAGGAGCACTGCATGCTCTGCCCCTGCGGGTTTTCACACCTTGGGGCAAACCTAGGACCTGCTGCTGTTTCCCAGCAGAGCAAGTGGCACGTGGCTGATGCTGGGCACCAGATTCACCAGAACTGCTGGCTGAGGTGCTTGTTGGGGTAAAACACCCAAAGCAGGCCAAAAGAGAAAGTATCTGTCTCCTCCAGTAAAATGGCAAAGGAGAATTGCATCTTTCCGATGTGAGGAGGAGATGTAGGAGAGGGGTTTATAGTGTGACATATCCCTAATCCCCAAAAGTCCAGGCAACCTGAAGAGAGAGGCTGGTGGCTCCATAGAGTAACCTCACCAGTACGGGAGATGGGAGAGAGGGCAGGCTTGACCAGCCTCACCTCATCCCTGGGGTGCTGGGGCAGTGTAAGTCCAGGGAGCGGTACCAGGACAAGGAACAGTGCAGTGAGCTCTTGGTGTAGTGTCCTCTGTGGCCCAGGGCCCCCGTTCCTCCTGTGCTGTTGTAACTCCTGCCTCTGTGCCAATGGCTTCCAGAACGCAGAGGAAAACTCTCGCATCTCAATCACCTTCTTCCGACTCTTCCGTGTGATGCGTCTTGTGAAGCTCCTGAGCCGAGGGGAGGGCATCCGGACACTGCTTTGGACCTTCATCAAGTCCTTCCAGGTATTCCTTCACTTATCTCTAAGACCTAAGTCTTTTGTTGGTTTTTTTTCCCCCCTGGTGGCCCCTCAGGGTGGGGAGTCCACCCAAGTGCATGAGCCCAAAGGCTGCTGGTCAGAGCTGTGCACACCAGTGCCACATGGCACAAATGAGACTCAAAGAAATGGGGCTTGCAGGGAATGACTGACTGGGTATGAGCTTCCTCATTAAAGCCTGACTAATAGCTTGAGACGTTCCTCAGCAGCGTTGATAGTTGAGTTCAACTCAATTACCACCTGGCTATAACCCTTCAATCTCCCCTCTTTTTTTTTTTTCTTAAATCTATTTTAGCTGTATTTTCTACTTACTGCTTTTAGCAAAATACACAGCTATGGGGAAGGCCTGGCTCTCAATTAAGTTTCCCTTAAGCTTGTTTGGAGGATTTCCAGTGAGTATTAGAGGTGTGTGGTCCCTATGTTTTCATCCAGGAAGAATTTCACCTTTTTGGCCCCCCACCTTTGGCCCTGGTAATGATGCCAAGTTATTAAATTGCTGCTGCTTTTACCCTGGCAGCAGGCTGCATTTCAGTGGCAGGTAAAGTACCAGAGTAGACAGGGGAGACCCAACTGGATAAGAATCCTCACCCCTGGGGGAAAACAAACACCAAGAGACAGCTGTTTGCTCCAAAAACTGCTTCCAAACCAGCCTCTACCCTAGATGTATATAGAAAAATGGTAGTTAAAGATGAAGCATGCATCTGCATACTTCACCTGCATTTACCAGGCCAGTGCAACATGGATGTTAGCTGGTGTAGGTCTGGAGGAAGTGTCAGGGGAAGACAGCACAGCAATAAAATGGTGGTCTACTCATGAGAAAAGATGCGGGACACACCACTGGATAAAAGCATGAAAGAGTAACTTGTGCTGCACACCCCTCTTGAAAGAGCAGCCTTCAGATTTAGGCTTTAAATTGTCTGTAGCGTTTGTATTGACTCAAATGGGAATGGAGCTGATCTGTGCTTTAAAACTCAAACCTCACCAGCTACAGCAGAAGCTGGGACGAAAGCCTGTAGGGCTGTGGATGACCATGAGTTCTGTCTCCATCAGCAAGAGTAGCACACGTGTACACCAGGAATGAACCTGGACCTTTTCTAGTGTAGCTCTCAGGTGCTCTCAGTAGCCAGACCCCTACGCTCAGGCAAAGGGCTCTCATTTTGCACAATCCCTGGCTGCCAGAGGATCTAATATTGTGCACATCCATACCACAAGTGATTTTTTCCATTGCTTACATGGTTGCTAACTTCCAGGTTGTTATTTGGGTGGCTCCAGTGGGAACCATTTTGTCTTCATGCACAGGAATGAGATTCCCTTGGCACAGCTCAGCCATCCATGAGGCAGGGGACAGAGTCACGCTTTCCAGTTCCTGCTTCTCCTCCCCTTGCCCCTGTGCCCCTCCAGCTTCTTTAGCAATAGCTTGCCCTTATCCTGAGCTCAGCTTGCCACGGCTCTTGGCTGGAGAGGATGAGATGGATGGGAAAGGGAGTGCCTGGTACTTCCCTCCAGTGACCTTCAGACCTCTTGGACTGGCGAGCCACTTTTAGGCAGGGTTGTAGGGTGATGGGAGAAAGTATCAAGGGAGGTATCTTCCACAGTCGGGGGGGTGAGGAAGAAAAAAAAGCACTGCAAGCCAGCGCCTTTTCCCTTTAGCCATTTATAACATGGTATTCTCTGCTCAGAGCTCCTCCTCTTGCTAATACTAACAGGCTGCTTTCGTAGCTAAGAATAGCCATTGTGCAGAGCTCTTAACTCAGCCACTCCCACTGTCAAAATCTGGGATCCCTGCAGGCTTTGTCTGGCACAGGCTCTTCTCCGTGTCCTCACATGCTTCCAGGAAGAGTCTCTGCTCACACAGGGCGGGCTAATAAGAAACAAACTTGTGCTGGAATTCTACCATCGTAACTACCATGTGCCCTGCGCATGGCATGCTGTGCTTACATACAAGCAGGGGCAGCCGTCAGAGGAGCACGTGGTGGGAAAATGCTCAGCAGGGGTTTCTGCCTACTGAGATAGCAACAGAGCCCAGGCTGGCGAGTGGGAGGAGTAGGAAGTGAGAGGGGTGCTGAGGGGCAAGGCAAGGCCGTGGGAATCACAAGGACACAGTGGTAAAGCCAGGGAAGGATGGAGGCAGAGGAGGACAGAGCCAAAAGAGGGAAATATGGGAGGTAGGGAGCTGAAGGAGCAGTGGGGAATACAGGGCAGAGATGAGCTGGAAGGTGTATCAGTGGAGAGGACTGGGCTGAGCAGAAGAATATAGAAATAAAGTGGAGGGACAGACAGCCAGGAGAGAAGACTCTTGCCCCATCTCCATTTGAAAGACAGAAGAACTGGTAAGGTTATGCACTTCAGGTCCTGTCTGGATGCTATCCCAGCAGTTCTTCTTAGGTCTTTTGTGTATCAAGTCCCAATTAGATCATCACAAAATGTTTGAAGGACAATTCTGAGCTGCTGTAGCTCCACTGACGTTGTGGGGTAACCATACAGATTTATCTGACCCCATAAAACACAGAGTAATCTGCCCTTGAGCCTCAAGATTATGATTACAGACATTATTTAAAGGTTTGAATTCTTGTCCTTTTAGTATTCTCCCTGAGATTATTTCTGCAGGTCTTAGTCAAATCTCCATAGTGGTCAGTGGAAATTTTTCCTCACTTCTTCCTGTAGGATTTAGCCTTGTTGAATTTAAGCATACATTTAAAATATGCAAATAATCTTATATTTAAAAATAATAACAATAATGTTGTAGGCTTTTTATACCCTGTGAAATGGGGTGTTCAAAATCCAGATCAGGGACTGTGCATTTTCAGGCTGAACATGTCTGCTCATCGCCTCTGAAGTAAGAAATCTCTGGTCTGAGTGCTATATTATTTCAAAAGCAACCGGGTTGAAAATTCTGCCTCAAAAGCCCGAGCCTGTGAGGTCCCTGTGAGCTGTGCCCTTGATTCCTGCTAGTGGCAGAGGAGACCGATAGCACTCAACACTTTGCTGATTGCACTGGCCTGTTCCTTATGAGGCAGCTCTGCCTATCAGGGCTCTGCATTTCCTCTTCAGCAGCTGATCACAGACACTTAGTGCGTTGCAGGCACCATCACAAACACCTAACACTGAACAGGGAAGGAAGCTGATGCTGCTTTGGGTACTTAGGATGGTACCAGCAGAGCGACACCGTCGCCAGTGGAAGCGGTTAGAGCCTGCCTGAGCTGGGTGGCATCAGGGTGGTGGCGGGGAGGGCGAGGAAATGTGGGACTGTAGAGGCATCTAGTGGCCACCTGGCCAAATTACAGACTCCACGTTTGTGGCGAGCCTCTGCCCAGTTTCCCAAAGCCAGGAACATGAACCAGGCTCCGGTGTGCCAGGCTCGGTGGACACACAGTGCTCTCTCTTTTTTTTCTCTTTTTTTCTTTTTTTTTTTTTTTTCTCATTTCTAGGCTCTCCCCTATGTGGCTCTTTTAATAGTGATGTTGTTCTTCATCTACGCCGTGATCGGGATGCAGGTAAGTGATGATAAAGAGCTCAATTGTGTGTCCATCTTCTCCTGATAAGAGTTTTGGGAACAGACTTACAAAGTAGCTAGACCAATGTGTGGTTTTAGGGGCTTACAAGAATGTTTTCAACCAGTAAAATAAGACAGCAGCTAATTTTGGTTAGAAAACATTGTCTGCCTGTGCACTTCCAAGAAGATCACAAAACACTCCAGAAAAACAAACAAACAAACAAGCAAACAAACAAAAATAAAAGAAAGAAAACCAACCCATTAAATGGCAGAATGCAATATGCAAACAGTAAAAGGATGATCCCGGCCCTCCACACTCCCAAAGGAATACACAGCAGCGGTGGCCAAGGAGATTTATTGCCTCTTGTGCTGGTTCAAAATAGTTGTTTTGGTGGGCTTATGGACACGTTGCACTAAACAAACCCAGTTTTTCCTCTCACACCACTTTCACTCTGGTGAAACTTCCACTGAGTTGTGAAGAGCAGCTTCTGATTTGCAGCCGTGAAGGTAAATATGGGATCAGACCCAGTGTACCAATGCTCTGTGTTTGTGCCAGCTCTTCAGGAAGCTGCATCAAAACAATATTATGTTCTGTTTACAAAACGAACTGGGAACTGGCCTAAGCATTCATCTGTGCAAGGAACTGATGTTGCATACAGACCATTGAAGAAAGCATGTGATATAGGCACAGCCTGTGACAGTCCCAGCCCCATTTGCTGTGCTGCTTTCCAAACTAAGCTTCTCTTTCTACTTTGGTGTTAATGAAAAATCTCAGACAAGTCAACCATGTGGGACCAGAGACCAAAGTATAGAAAGGCATGGCATAATTGCTTCCAGAGGTCTTCAAACATGACAGGTTTCTTGGTTTCTGCCAACAGAATTTGTAGCAAAATTCATCTGAATTCTTTGACCTTGTTTTAATTTGTTTCCTGTTATTATAATCACATCTTTGCACAGACTCCATCTATCCTCCCCCAATTTGAAAAATAGAACTAATCTTTTCTTGAATTATCATAGGTTATCTCAATTGCCTCCAGTAATTACAGCTGTCACTTAGTCTACTAGCCTCATACTGTAAACTTTCCAGTTTTGCCTTTGATACCTAGCTAGCTCAAATGGCCAAGATCTTACAGGATTAGATGTGCTATCCTGAAAATCATTTGAAAATCACTTGAGAATATTACACTAGTGTTATGTAGCTACACATTATTACGCATTAAGAATGGCTTCCCATCAGCCGCACAGATGATATCCACAATGATCAGGGAGCTGCCACAGCCAGCTATTTTATTCTGTAATTCTATTCCCTTTCTAGTTCTAGGTTGGCTATTTAATCCTTGCCATTTAAACCTCTGTTTTAATAATCTTGGCAGCCTGAAGCTCATATATCTGTCTTTTACATTGATCTAGATTGCTAGATTGTTTCCTGCCCTCTGGTCTTCCAATGAGAAAACCAACTTTTCTCATCTTCCCTCTTAGCTTAGAGCCCACAGATCTGTTACCATCACTTTTTGTCCAAATGGCACCTCAGATATTTTGTGTGCTGTTCTCTTGAACTTCATGACACATAAGGTTCCCTCACACATAGAATGGAAAAGCCTTCCTCACTCCATTAAGCAGTTACCTTGAAAGACTAAATGTACCAGATCCGCAGATCCGATGAAAATAGAAGAATTTCCCACATAAAGGAAACCTACCCTTTATCTCAGCTACTGCCCTGACCTGGAGTGTAGCAACATTCAAGCCTTACTACCTAATGTGCCCAAGTGGAAAAATCCAAATTGGTACTGATGGATGAAGCCACTCATACTGTGGTGCAGGAGGCACAGACTGGAGAGGCTATGAGAGAGGAACCTCTTCCTGCAGTTCCTTGTAGGTGCCTAATGCGAAACACCCGTAGTAGTTGCCACTGGATCATCATGTGTGAGGGAAGCCACAGGATTGAAAGGAAAATCAGACTTCCAGCATGGGAAGTTCCCTCGCCTACGCTTGCCTGAAATGAAAAATATGGGCTGCCTCAGCTCAAACTGCCTCTGAGCATTTAATCTGTCCTCCTGCTCCTCCTCAGTGCAGCTGGGGCTGTCACTGCTACCCACAGCATGGGGGTGGCTGGGGCTGGGTAAGGCCCACACATCCTTGAGGAACCCCTGCAGAAATCCTGCCATGTACAGACCCTCCCTCCCATCTGCCATGGCCTCCCCAACATTGTCCCTGTGCTTCTCTCCACATCGCTGTTTCCTTTGGGGTTTAATTATCAGTGACATTTGCATGAAAAGAAGCTCCATGTTCTCTCAGAGCTGCTCTTTTCCTGCTGCTCATTCTGGCTATGAGATTACAGCTCTCAGTCCATGAGATCTCTGTCACGTTGCTATCGATGGGGAATAAATAGTCCTGACTGACTATGCTGTGCAGAGACCTTTCTGCCAGGCAAGGTTTGTTAAGCTTTCAATCCCCATGCCCAAAAATACCAAAGCTATATAAGACTTGTTCAAAGAAGCCTGAAATCCTCCTGCACTTCACGTCCAAGGGCAGGCCCCTAAAAGGCCTCATGGTTGCAACCATCTGCTGATGGTTGCAGGCTTCATGCTGTGGCTGGATGAACTAGTTGGTGTGGCAGCGGTTGGTTGGGCATGGAAGGAAGCTGTAAGCCATACTTGTGTGGGCAAATCTAGTCATCATCTTCACACTGCTGCATTCAGAGGAGGCTAAACACCTGCTGGTGACAGACATGGTTACTAGAAGGGCAAGTGTTTGGACAATTTCTGGATCCAAGTCAACGTACTTTACATTGTTTTGTGAAGATCCAAGGCACCCCACAGAGCTGGACGCTCAAGGTCAAAGCTGGTCTTTTCTGTCATTTCCTCCTGGTGAAGAAGGATAAGCAATAAAGGAAGGAGCAGCCTTTTCTTCTGTGTTACAGATTTCTTTCAGCTGGACCCACACCCCATATGAGTGCCTGTTAAAACAAGGCCCCGTATCACGTATTCATGGTGTATGAAATAAGGAAGGATGTCTTATTTTAACAAAAGATACCTCTTGCTACAAAATGAGTACTTTTCTGGTGATAAATCATAAGCAAGGGAATCAACAGCAAATATGAAAGACCTGTAGAAATTACTTTTTTAAGACAAGAGCAGATTCTGTTAAATATCAGAGTCAGGATGAGGCCAAGAGGTACCAGGTGACAAGAGGTTTGGGGATTTTGCGGGGCTAACCTGAAAAGACCTCTGCTTTCTGCCAGGTGTTTGGTAAAATTGCGCTGAATGATACCACAGAAATCAACCGCAACAACAACTTCCAGACCTTCCCCCAGGCAGTGCTGCTGCTTTTCAGGTAGGTGCCTGACAGCTCTGGATTGTGTCAGTCCAGGAGCATGATTCCCTTGCTCTTGGGCACAGCTTATCTCCTTCTAGCATGTCATGCTCACGAGGTGAGTCGAAACATGTTGTCCCGTACTGGGGGAGCCTAGGAGTTAACGTCACATGAAATGGCCAGTCCTTTAGGTCTTGTACCCTGCCAGCTGACACTGTGCAGGGAAAGGAGGCAAACCCTCCTACTCTGAAGGAAGGTAGCCGGTTTCCAGTGCTCTCAAATGTTGATATGCATCACAAATGCAGTATGACTTCTAGCTTATTTTAGCAGGGAAAGGGACATGAACTCCCATTCATGCTTTGGCATGGCCATGCCCAGCTCTGCTTAGCACATCATCCTGCTCCAGCTGTGGCCAGATGTGCCAGGGAGGGGTGCTTCAGGGGTGGGGAGTTGGCACTAATCCAGCAGTATCTCCTCATTTTCAAGGGGTTTTATCATGCAATACCTAGCCATGTCATCCACATTTCAATGACTCTGGCTGGTTGGAGCACGATGGCCCTCTACCCAGACTAGGTGAAGCCCGTCAGGAACAAGACACTGATGATGTCTTCCTTTGTCCTTTGCCATGCCCAGGTGTGCCACCGGTGAGGCCTGGCAGGAAATCATGCTGGCGTGTCTCCCGGACAAGAAGTGCGACCCAGAGTCAGAGCCAGCCAACTCCACCGAAGCCGATCACTCCTGTGGCAGCAGCTTCGCCGTCTTCTATTTCATCAGCTTCTACATGCTCTGTGCCTTCCTGGTGAGTCCACCCCAGCAACTGAAACCTGTCCTCTATCAGACTAAGCCCCTGCCTCCCCAGGTATCAGCACTGCACAGCAGAAGAACGATCTCAAAGAGGGAGGATCTCCCCATGAGGTCTTTCCCAGCAGCACCCTTTCACTGACAACACCCCCTTGATCACTGCCATTCCTGCCTCCCTCCAGCTCTGGGGGATGCTCTGCTCCCAATCCCAATCCTTTGTGCACAGCAAAGGAGCGCTTTTCCCCCCTCCCCCTCAATGAGAAAACCAAATTAGCGTGTTGTGGGCTGTGCTGAGGCTAGCAACGCCTCAGCCACACTTCCCACCTTCCCTCCTACCTTCCTTCTGGCTGCTGAGCAGGTTTTTCCTCCCCTGCCAGCAGCAATGACTGTGAGAATACACATATCCCACTTGCATCTGCTCCGTGTTGGCAATGCGGCACTGCTCAGAGCGACAGCACATGCTCTGCAGCTGGCATCAGTGCGCAAAACTCTCCCAGTGAACAGCAGCAACATTTTAAAAGTTTTGGTCTCGGGCCAGAAGAAAAGACTTTTGTCTCAGCCCCACTGCCTGTAAAGGATAAATCCTAGGTTCTCCCACCACTAACCCCATTCTCCTGAGCAAAGACACAGCTAAATACAAAGCCATCACAGCATGTCTAAGCAGTCAGCAAACTTGGGCCTCATCCATTCAGTAGAGAACAGAAAAATGTGACCTGCTGAGAATATCCCACCTCTGGGATCTCCCCATTTAAATGGGGGGGGCAGGTATAGGGGAACAGAGAACTCACCTCCAATGGCTTCCTAGTTTTATGAATCCAAATCCAGACCTTAAATGGAGAGCCCAGTAAAGTCTATTGTTATCTGCCTCATCCATCAAGTCTTCTCTGTCCTTGTTTGCAGATCATCAATCTTTTTGTAGCTGTTATAATGGATAACTTTGATTACCTGACACGGGACTGGTCCATTTTAGGACCACACCACCTGGATGAGTTTAAAAGGATCTGGGCAGAGTATGACCCTGAAGCCAAGTAAGTAACCCAACCTGGATATCAGAGCTCCTCGGGAGAACAACCCTGTTATTTTCTGTTCTCTAGGCCCAGTGCAGTAAGTGCCGTGTTCCTCTTGCAGCAATACTCTTTTTTTCTGCAAAAATCCTAAAATAGATACCTTCACAAGGTATTGCTCGTGAATCCACAAACCAGCAGTGCAAGGATACATGCACAAATATCTCAGCAGTGTTGCCTGGCAGAACGTTGCTTCACTTTCAGCCAGGGGGAGATAGAGACTATCCACGGAGGGACAGCAAGAGATTGAGCAGAGGAGGGTAGAGGATTGGGTTGTTGTTGCATGTATTTGGGATATTGAGCTTTGACTCTTCTGTTTGACTTTCTACTCGCAGTAGAGCTGCTGTGCTGAGATCTCCCTTTTGTCACATGTCATATAGCCCCACCACAACCTGTACCTTCACAGAGAACGTTGCCCACATTACGTTCTCTGCAGGGTTATTCACATCAGCAGACTTGCAGGGATTTAAAATTACACAAGAACAACTCACACAAGGGCTTAACTGACATTCAGTATTATATGCTCTGTTTGACACATGCTTAGGCTTAAAGTGCATTTAGATCCCTGTGGCATTACAGTACAGTTGACAATTGTAATTGCAAAGCCCCCTTCATAATACAAAAACTGTGGAAAGACATCTTGGCGTAAACTAAAAGCACATCTCTTCAGCAGACATAGCGTCAAGATTAATTCAGGCTCCGTTTCTGCAGTATGTGAGGCCATGTCACATCAGCAGAGTGATACATAAATTGAAACCCTTCTTCCCATCCATGGTGACTGCCAGAGATACTTTTAATATGGAGAGGGGATAAGCACAGAATTCTAATAAATACACCATTTGTTAACAAAGCAGATGCTACTATTTGTGCTTGTCTGAAGGCAAGACTGTCATGTCTGAAGCCTTATAATAGATAGCTGCTCAGTCCAGATGATCAACCTGTTCCTTCCCATCTATGAATGGGAAGCTCTCTTTTTTCCTCTTCCCCATCCCTATGGATGCTTGAAGCTCTGGCTCTGGTAGCTCTCCTCCCTCCGTGAAAGAATTCTTCTTTTGAGACGCCGTTTCCACAACTTAAAAAGAAATTCAACTGCTGTGGTGGAGGAAGGTCAGCACTTTGTATTGCGCTGCCTCCAGAGACAGCCTAAAGCAGAAAGAAGTATCAAAAGATACTTGGGCTTGGGGCTATTTATACGGGCGGTAAAGTGCCAGGGAAAAGAGACCCTGTGCCTCCTACAGCCCTAAGACCTATGAGCGGAACAGCAGGTCGCCCCGTGGTACGGATGCGACCCTCACTGTGCTTTCTTCTCTAGGGGACGGATCAAACACCTGGACGTGGTGACACTGCTCCGGCGGATTCAGCCCCCCCTGGGTTTCGGGAAGCTCTGCCCTCACCGGGTGGCTTGCAAAGTAAGGCACGCCGCGGCTCGGGGACGGTTGGCTGTCACAGCAGCTAAACAGTCCGCGGTGGCGTTTGCCAGCCGAGCCCGTCGCACGGCTTGGTGGCCTCCAGGTTCGCTGGCGCCGGTCCCGGCGGAGCGGTGGCGTTTGCTGCCCCGCCGCGGCGGAGCCGGTAGCAGCCCGGACGGGTCTGAACCGGCCCCCTCCCCAACCTCCACGGTCCGCCCAACGCCTTTCCCCGGCTCCTCTGGGCGGCAGCGACCTAGCCGCTAGTCAGAGAGATAAGCGCACCGCCAGCCCTCTCTATGTAGGAGAGCATCCATGCTAACTGCAGCTCGCTGACACCGAGCACTCAATCAACCAGACACACGTCTGTGGTGTCCAACACACCTCCCAAGACAGATTAGGACAGACAGAAATAACAGGGGAAATAAAACTCTCTCTGAGACTTTCTTTCTGGACCAAGCCATGCACCAAAACCCTACTGTTACCTCTCATTCTTGCTTAAATAACTGGCAGATATTAAAGAGCAAGGTGAGCGTGGTATTAAAGTACAGGAAAGGCAAGAACAGATTTTCTGTGAAAAAGTCTCACTCATTTCTTTGGTTGTGAGACTCCAGCTACAAAAAAGGGCTCTCCCTAGCGAATAATGTCATGTTTTTAACCTTTATGCTTCTTTCATTTGAAGTTTTCTGTTCATCTGCTCGCAAGTCCCAGAGTTTGTATGTGACACTTGTAGCTGTTTTTTATATCATTCTCAGAGCAAAATACAAAGCCTGGGGCCCGTACACAGAAATATATGACTTCTGTGGCCTACTACTGATCCCTTACCATCTGCTGTCTAGCAATTCTTTGTTGTCTTGATCTGGTCCAAAACTCCAGTCTGTGATTGCAGTAGTACTGATGGAGGATGACACCCTTTCTTCCAATTTGGTACTGGACAAGGCTTGTTGCATGAAACTGTCAGAAATCAAACAAAATCAGCCCCTGAAAGCATAAGAGTTCAAACAAAGTCCCTGGTGTCTCTTGCCTCCTGAGACAGAGGTGGGGATGTAAGATCTGGTGACTCTGCTACATCTGTCTCAGATATATGTCACTGGTCTCACTGAAGTTAACCCTGCAGATGCAAGAATTATTGCAGGGCAGACACAGCCTTGTTTTAAAAGGGAGAGGGTGAAGAGTTGGATAAAGTGGATCAACTTTCAGGTTTGGCTAATCCCCTTTCTTCAACCCTGTCACCTAAAAGAAAGATTCTGGCTCTCTGTTTATATACATTTGCACCAGCCACAGCTTTAGTACAGGCGAGTTTGCAAGTGTCTCATGAGGTATGAAGAAAGCAATTTGTTCCTGATAAGAAAAAAAAAAAAAGTGTCATTTAAAAGCCAACTGGTTTGGGGACTGGAACAAATCTTTGTTCATTTAATAAACTGTGGGCAAATGCCCACTGGCCACTGGGGAAAACAAAGGTTAGAAAGTGATAGGTACATTGAAGAAAACAGCATATCTAACAATGTGAGAGAGACTCCAGGGAAAAGACACCATGGTTTGCACCATCACTGGATACGACAAGTACTTTTGTAAATGTGTAACTAAATCTACAGGTCATGGATGCTCACATAGGAGGGGTGGCAGGTCTGGAGGGCATCATGAGGGCATGAGGAAGAGAATGCTTCAGTCCATGTGCTGCCAGTATGATTGTTCTGTTTCTTCTCCTTACTTCACAGCGCCTTGTCTCCATGAATATGCCACTGAACAGTGATGGGACTGTCATGTTCAATGCCACTCTCTTTGCGTTGGTCAGAACAGCACTGAGGATCAAGACAGAAGGTAAGAAATTTGCTGACTACGAGGGTACAAAGGTAGCTGAGTGGTGTTCACACCAAAGCGTGCTGGACTAGAGCAATAAAGATATCTTGTGTAAAGTGGTCCCAGTTTCTCATATACAGCACATGGTATGAAAAGCAATGTAAAGATATTTGGAGAAATAATATCCTCTAGGGAGAGAGTAGTGTTTCCAGTTACCTGGAAAGCTGGTGCTTCCCATGGTGTCATTGCAGATTATTGGTCACGTTCTTTACAATGGTCTCAAAAGTTTTAGATCACTATCTGCTCAAACAGTAATCAGGGGAAAGAAGAAGGGCAAAGAAGCCTCCCCTGGCACAAACTGGCTGTAGAGCTGGGCCGCTTTTTGGCTGCTATTGCCACTGATTTTCCAGTCTGAGGAAGGCAAAAGAGCTTGGACTCAAGGGTCTCACCTCACTGAAATTTTCCTCCTCTGCTTCCATTAGCACAAGTTAACATCACACTGTAGCAACAGTGGTGTTGTAGGCCTAAAGACAGATGAGAAGCAGAGGGACTGTTAATAGCTTTGCATAGAGCAGCAGGTATAGTTGGAGAAAGCAGAAAAGATTTTGGGCTCAGCTTGTCCTCTTCGTTGTACTCTGTCACCTGCTATAATGAAAGATATTGGTCCTGAGTCAAAACTAGCTTCATGTATTAATGAGATGCCCTAAAAGACCATGTAGGTCTGTGATTCACAGTTAAACACCTCTGGCTGAGGAGTGGCTGCATTACATTTCAGGCATGGGAAAGCAGAGACCAACAGAATCCTAGCTTACTGTGCCAGGATTATGCTGACAGCTGAGCCAAAAATAGTGGTAAAATTTAAAAATTATATTAAGGCCTTGGATGTTGTGCTAAACAGAATTTTACTGTAGCCAAAGAGACCTTCCTGAGGAAAAAGCCAACCGCAATCCCTGGAGGACATCTTGTGTCTTAGAAAACAAAGACCCTAAAAGGACTCAATTTTCATGTCTGTCTTTGCACCAAACTCCCCGAATCATTGCCAGTGAACTCCTGGGAAACCACCTAGAGCCTCAGACTGCTTTCTTTCTTGGCTTAGCAGGTTTTTGTAAATTGTTAGGTCAGGAGCTTGGAATTAGCTTTCCTGGGTCAGATTTCTCCCTTTGCTGCTGTCCACCTGTTTCATCCTCAGTAAGTTGAGTGTCCCTGTCTTCACTGCATCCTATTAAGAGAGCTCACTGGCATGCCCTGTGCCCTGTGTAGCACATTAATGCTGGGCAGCAGTAAGAAAAGCTACAGGAACAGCACCTTGAGGAGGAGAAGACAGTGGTTTAGCACACATAGCAAGAAAAGAGAGCTTCAATTATAAGGGGGTTGCCTGTGCACACATCAAGAAACGAAATGGAAGGTGAGTCGTTTGGGAGGAAACTGATACCTAGAAGGAAAGGTTATAAACCAAATCTGCTTCACGCACTCTCAAGGGGTGTGCCTTGATTAATGTCTTGTTTAGCTCTGAGGCCCTTTGAGGAACATGTAAAGTCTAAGTTCAGACAGTTAAATAAGAGGCTCGTTACAGCCTATGTCGTTCTTCAGAGGCTAAATACAAATATCCTGGGACAGTCCTTTAAGTCGGAGAGTGAAAGCCGTGCACATGCCTGGAGTGCCCTGTGAGAGCACTGTGGAGACTCTCCAAGGCAGACTCTTGTGAAGAACTCAGTATCTGCTGGGAGCAGGGATCGCAACAGATAATTCTCAGGAAGTGCTGCAAGCAGACCCGGGTCTTTCAAGGTTCATCTTTACCACCAATTGTTTGTCATCTCCAAGCTGTAGTTTCCAGTTAACTGACCTTTATTCTTATAGTATTCAATATTCACTGGATCTCAATTAAAATTGGAAGCATTAGATGAGATTGTTGACTATCGGGACAAAGTAGCACCCTGATTCTGTTGTTTCTGGTTGTTACAGACTATCTGTCAGTAACCCAGTCACCTTCCTACCCTGAGATAACTATGCATATTTAGGAAGGAGACCTCTTGCTTTAGAAACATTCAGAGCATCTCTTTGCCCAAAACTTTCCTCTACTGAAAAAGCTCTAATCTTTTTGTCCTAAGATTGCCATGCCAGACACGAAATTGCTGCTCTGCAGGGTCTGCTTAATTCTTGTCTCTGATGATTTTCACCCTGCAGGTAACCTGGAGCAAGCCAACGAAGAGCTGAGAGCAATAATTAAGAAAATCTGGAAGCGCACCAGTATGAAGCTGCTGGACCAGGTGGTGCCCCCCGCAGGTGGTGAGTGCAGAATCTTGTCCCAGTCTGAATCTCTCTGTCTTTTTCCCCATCTTGACATGTCCTACTGGACTTCATGATCATCAAGTGGAATATGGGGAACAAACTTTCTTCTACAAGCTGTTACGTATATTTCATCAGGCTGAGATCTGTTTCTGCCTGTACTAACATGAGTATCATGTTCTTACTGCTGAGAAATCAGAGAAGGAAAGATGTATAAATAGGAGTTAGAAACCTCTGTTGCTAGATCTTGCCAGGGTCTGATCATAGACATTTGCTCCCCTGGACATTACCTGGTGCCTGCTGGGGGCAAAGGAAGCAAGCAGAGCTAAGGCTCCAGGGAGGAGGATGTGGAGTTTATCTGACTCCATAAGAGATATGGCCTTGCACTCAAGTTAAGGATGCAGCCTATCTCATAACCCCTTTGTATTTAGCAAAACTACCTGGACTATGGATATAACTCCTTTTTTACACACAGAACTGCTTTCTACTATGATACCTGCCAGACTCATGTACTTGGGGACATTTCTCAGCCTGTCTGAACTGGTGTATCAGGCAGATGTGGGTTTCTATGTAGCACGCCTGGTAGGCTGTAATTACCAGGCTTCTGGGCAACTCCTTTGCTAAACTTCTTGGGGCCCAAGGTACACAGGCATCCAGCATGGCCCTCACTGACCTTCCAGGTGTCTCCCAGGGGCTATAGCATAAAACAGAACTTGGTAGTTTGTTAACACTTGCAGCCGGATCCTGAAGATTGCTCAGCCTGCTCTGAACTGAGTCGACCACATCTTAGAAAATTTCCACTGAGTTTGGAGAAGGAAGAAGAGTTACCTGGATGAAAACTTAATGCACATTTTGGCTCATTGACAGTTTGTCTTGAGTGAGAATGTAGCAATGACTGCATTTCGGGTGAAATGTGATCAGTTGGGTTCGCCCGTAGGCACAAACAGACAGAATTTCAATGCAGAGAAGGGCCAGATCAAGTCTGGGATGGATGGTCAGTCAGGTGCTGTTGGTGAGCCCAGACTCTGAGTATGTATTACCCTGGGCTATCACAAGATAGAGCAGCGTACGTTGACCCAGACTGGGAGGCTGCTGCTATAGCAAGATCCTATGTCGTAAACCAATCAATACTAGAGACCGCCAAGGCTAGAGGCACTTCACCATAAGCAGTGTACATTCAGAAGTGCATAGATATAGGGGTTCTTTGCCAGTAGAGCCAGTCTATACAAATTCCACATCCAGCTCTTCTCCTGACTACTTACAGCAAGCTGTGGCCATGGAGAAATCTCTTTCTTCAGCCCTGCATCCTAATGCCATAAAAAGCAGAGTTGTGCTATGGTACCTAGTGTTTCTGGTGCAAATTGCAAGGCTCACATTAACAAATACACTGCTTAACTGCTTAAATTCAGTTGCTTATTTAATTTATTTTTTTTAATAACCCTTTGCAGATGATGAGGTGACTGTTGGGAAGTTCTATGCCACTTTCCTGATTCAGGAGTATTTCCGGAAGTTCAAGAAGCGCAAAGAACAGGGACTGGTGGGCAAGCCCTCCCAGCGCAACGCACTCTCCTTGCAGGTGACTAGCGGGCGCAGGATGGACAGGAGTGGTACAGTAGAAGCACTTGAGCCCATTTCCCTCTTAATCATTCTGGGGGCTGCAGTGGGCTATCCCCACTGGAAAGGAGATTGTAGACCCCCTGAATTACTACTTCAACCCTTTTGGATAAACAAGTATGTACCATGGGCCACATCCCTTAGCTCTGGAGGTGGGAGGTACAAGTGAGGTATATCCAAAGTTTACCAATCTGCTGGTAATATTTGGGTTCCTTTTAGAGAACTGGCATGACGTATCCAGCAGACATTTGCTTATTACCACATTCATTCTACTCTTTCTGAAGGGAGTCACTCTGACAAGGTCAGGGAAAACATGTTGCCAGGAGGAAAAATTGATTAAAAACAAAAAGCATACCTGGATGCCAAGGCATGCCCCTGGATCCAATGCACGGGGCACCAGGCTCTAAGACTTGGGATCTGTTCACCACTGTGCTACATGTTCACTGGGTAGATTACCAGGCTGAAAGAGTGCACAAGCAGAACCATTTAGGGCCCTCAAGTGTACAGGAAGGAAGAAGGATGATGCTGGAGTTCAATCAAGTTAAAATGTGCTGTGACACATCACAGATACAGACTGAGGTCTCGGCATATCAACAGCTTACCTCCCTGGATGCTTTCCCTGGGATGGATTCCAGTCAGTGAGGGGTTTGAGGACTGTCCAGGTCCATATGCCAGAAGTTGGGCTATTAAATCCATGTTTAAGCTGCTGATTAAAAAGAAGAGATTTTCAGAGGTGCCAAGTACATGGTTCCGCTGGAACTGTGGCTGCTGTAGGGCTTCTGGTTAAGGATCTGAGAACCCAAAATTGAAAGCATGCAGACTTGCTTAGTCAAGCCTGTGGATTTATGTCTGTGTCCTGTTGTGACAAAGCCAAGGGACTAGCAACAAATATTCCTGTACTGAATTGCTAAGTTTTCCCCTCTCTAAGCTGGAGATGAAAGAATAGAATTTGTTGGTGTTTTTGTAGGAGCTGGGGATGCTATATTAAGTAAAAGGGCTTCACAGTGCTTAGAAAGAAATACCACTGCTTTTATTTCTCATATACCCACTCGGAGATATGAAGCTCTATAGTTTGCTGTTTTGCAGGCTGGTTTGCGCACACTTCACGACATTGGGCCAGAGATACGACGTGCAATTTCTGGAGACCTGACAGCTGAAGAAGAGCTAGATAAGGCCATGAAAGAAGCTGTTTCTGCTGCCTCTGAAGATGATATCTTCCGGGTAGGTGCTGAACAAGTTTTCAAGCTGAAGCTAGACCAGTAGCTGAGGTAAAAGAGTGCTACATTCCCTTTTATGCAATCTGTATTTCAGCTGGGCCCTCTTTCTTGTTTTCTAGACCCTAGACTGGTGGACCTAGGGTGTCAGATCCTGAGATCTCTGCATTGTTTTTATCCCATTTTCTTTTCAATTGAAGTTTCCCCTCTTAAACCTAAATAAAATCAAAATGAGAATGACCAAAGGGTCCAAAGAACAGATCAGTTCAGACAGTCTGCAGAGCAGAAGCCAGACACACTTTAGTCTTTTGTTCACCCCTCCTTTCAGTGGCAAAAGTAGCGTCCTTCTAAAAAGTACACCAGAATCCAATAGAGCTCCTACAGAAGAAGGAAATTTTCCAAGAAAGTTACTTAAATCTTCTCATTTCATTCTTACTTTTTGTAATTGTCTCCTCCAGTAATATCTGGTGAGGCCCTACCCAAGCACTGCATCCAGTTTCAGGCCCCTTACCACAAAAAAGACATTGACATGCTGGAGCAGTTCCAGAGAAGGGCAACAAAGCTGGTGAGGGGTCTAGAGAGTAAGCTTTATGAGAAGAGGCTGAGGGAGCTGAGGTTGTTCTGCCTGGAGAAAAGGAGGCTGAGGAGAGACCTTATCACTCTCAACTACCTGAAAGGAGGTTGTAGAGAGGCTGGGGTTGGTCTCTTCTCTCAAGTCACAGGTGACAGGACAAGAGGAAATTGCCTTAAGTTGTGACAGGGGAGGTTCAGATTGGATATTAGGAAAAATTTTTACACTTGAGTTATTAAGCATTGGAATGGGCCACCCAGGGAAGTGGTTAAGCCACCATCCCTGGAGGTATTTAAAAGACAGGTAGACATAGGGCTTAGTGACATGGTTTAGTGATGTGGTTTTTATCAGTGTTAGGTTGATGGTTGGACTAGATGATCTTAAAGGTCCCTTCCAACCTCGACAATTCTATGATTCTATGATTTCCTCTCCTCTGGCAATTTCCTCCTTTCCTGACAGAAAGATGCTCTCATTCCCTTTCATTACTCATAATCTGAACAGTACCTAACTGGCTCATTAAATCTTTCTTCATTTTTTCTTCCAGGTGATTAGTAGTTTCTGGTGCTCTTCACAAATTCCCTCTAATGTCTAAATGTTGCTTTGAAACTGCCCTGTGAAAACCAGAGAGCAGTTACCTGGTTCTTGCATCCCTACCCAGTCCTGCACCCCCAGTGGGAACTGTAGTGACACCTTTGCCTCACCTACGTGCCTGGCCAGTCCTCTGAAATATCTTAGAAACCTAAAGCTTTCACAGTCTCTGTGCACCTACTCCCTCTGACAGAGAAGTCCATGTACTGTCCTCTGGCAGAGAGAACACCGATGTTGTCATGCACACTTCCTCACATATTTTTTCCTTAACAACAGGCCAAGTAGGAAACGCCAGGGCCTTTATACATCAGGAAAATAATTTCTGTTTCTCTGACAGAGAGCTGGAGGCTTGTTCGGAAACCATGTCAGCTATTACCAAAGTGACGGCAGGAGTGCGTTCCCCCAGACATTCACCACCCAGAGACCTTTGCACATCAATAAGTCTGGGAACAACCAAGGAGATACTGAGTCTCCATCGCATGAGAAGTTGGTGGACTCCACCTTCACTCCCAGCAGCTACTCATCTTCAGGCTCCAATGCCAACATCAACAATGCCAACAACACTGCCCTGTGCCGCTTCCCCAGCCCACCCAGCTACCCCAGCACTGTCAGCACAGTGGAAGGCCACGGGACCCCCTTGTCACCCACCATACGGGTGCAGGAGGCTCCTTGGAAACTACCTTCCAAAAGGTAAGCTTGACGGAGTGGAGAGTAGGTCAAGGGACCAGGGAGAGGAACATGCATGCAAACACCAAAGCACTGCTGCCTAGCTGAAGTCACCCACCAGGCATCACCCAGCGTGCAACCTGGACTGGGCCTTTTGGTTTTCCACTTGTGCCAAAGCTCACGGTGCAGCAGATAAGCATCAGCTGACCACTGCAAAGAAGCAGCACTCTCACTGACCAACACATTAGCTTTCTTTGGGCTTTGTCATGAACAAGCCTCTGTAAGAACAAAAAAGGAGCATTATTTATCCTTCCTTTACCACGGGGAGGTGTTTTATCTAACTGAAAAACAAAGGAACTGCAATTCATCTCTTAAGCACCCAATAGGGAGGTTTGTGGAAGGTGGTGGTTTTTCATTCAGTGGGTCACATCCCTACAGAGGTCAACAAAGGCATTCTGGGATGAGGGAGGCAAGGTTTTCAGAAATGCAATACTGCACAAAGCAAACAAAATCCCCTTCTTTGGGCAGCTTTCAGGCTGTCTACACACAGATGACCAATACAAAAGAAGTATCATTTTTATCAGCGGTTACCATTTTTTAACCATCTCAGTAACAGCAGAAAGAAACTTAAAGGTTTTTTTCAGCGCAGAGAGTGGGCAATGTGAAAAGGTGGAGAAATTGCTGCCACAGGAGAGGACAGAATAGGACGATAAGATGGAGGAAATTCAGTGGGTGCAGAATTGCCCAAGTCAGCAGTCCAGTGGTTTTCCTATTACAGGCCTTCCTGAGGGAGGCCACAGGAGTTGCACAACATGTGTTACCATCTGCCCTCCCCCTTGCTGACTTGTTCTGCTGTAACACTGCTAATATGGTGTTCTTTTTTCTCCTTGCTTCCTTGGGTGCCTTCCTTGAATTAGGACGCATTACTACGAAACACTGGGACGGTACGTCTTTTCCCTCATGATCTAATGTTCCCTGGGTATAAGACCTATTGTTTGTCCCACTGAAAGTCCAAATCCTCATTAATGCTGAACATGAGCTCTTCTTTTTGGTGTCAGTAGGGCTGAAATAGAGGTAATTATCACCATGACATTTCCAGAAAACACTACCAAGTCAGGATTTTTCTCCCCACAGGCAGGTAGTGATGCATGGGCTGGTTCTCGTTGTTTTCTAGATTTGGGCTTTTTTTAAGCGTTTCTGACTGGGCCCCCACATTTAGGCACTGTGTTCACAGCACACTGAAGTGCACAGTGGCATGTTCATACAAAAATTCTACATGGTTTTGGCAAACAGAGACTTGAATAGGGGGAGCTGCCATGTACTGATTTCTCCCCTCTGCACCTTAGCAGTTTTACTTGCCTCCCATCTCAGCAGGAAGGTCACTCTAGCACTGTCCTAAAGGCTGTTCTATACTATGCATATGCACAGACTGCTTTTTGCTCAAATCAAACAATAAAATAATGTTTTCTGTCCAGTCCCTGAGAGAAGAAAAGAACCCACTGCACTGGTCTCTTCTGTAAATGGTAGTAACAGACTGACATGGGCTCCAGTAGCTCCATGTTGGCATCTCGAAGATTCACACTACCTTCAGAATTTACTTTACTCTTCAGAAAACACAAACTCAAAGTGAAGTGAAATATGAGGGTCAAGACATGAAGCAGAGGGACAAGGAGGGAGCAAGAGGGAATTAATAGCTGTCATGCTTAAGGGTTTGAACAGATCCTACCGAATTCAGTAGAAGCACTTGGCAGTTGGTGATGAGAAAAAAAGAAACCAAAGACGGAAAAGACACTAAGAAACAGGAGCAAGAACAGGAGGCAGAGAGGAGAGATGGTACAGAGTAAGGAATTTGGGAGGCAGAGACTGTACACCACAGAGCTGAGTGAGTGACTGTTAGTGTCTATGAGGCTCCTCTGAAATTCATAACCAAAGCTTTTGCAACAAGGGAAGAAGCTGTACTTCCAAGAGCCCACCTCAGATTTTAAACTTCAAGTTCAGTGAGGTATGTCTTGGAAGTGTGGTCAGCATGATATGCACATTTATAGAGTATGTGTAGTCACAAGTGACAAAATATGTTTACAGTCTTGTTAAGCATTGATTTAAGAAACTCTTCCTCGGAAAGAGGACAAAGACAAAGGTTGTTGCTTTGTGTTTGTGAACTCTGCAGCTCTGTTCAGTCATTAATTTCTCTATGATAGCTCTTCAACATTATAATAAACTGAGACAGATGGAGCCTGTCATTTTTGTCTTTATAACAGGTTGTCTTTACCATCTCCATATCTTGACTTGTCTTTTTTGCTCATTAGCTCCAGTTCCAGAGACAGCCAGCTGGCAATTGTTTGCCAAGAGGAAGTGTCTCAGGATGAGACTTATGATGAAAATTTGAATGAAGACATTGAGTACTGTAGTGAACCAAGTCTGCTCTCTACTGAAATGTGAGCTTTGCAGCTTTAGTCAAGGTGTTTGGGTGGTTCTTTAATTAAGGGGGAGAGGTGGGAAGAAGTGACGTTTTTCTACAAAAAATTTCAATGTATTGGATAAGGCCTGAAGACTTTAGTCAGACAACCGAAATATCAGAAAATAATGCAGTTCCGCCCAGAGAAGTAACATTGGAAAGGACATCTTTCACCTAGGATTTTCCTTCTCCTCTGAGTGAGACATCTGGATCTGCAGGGCCTCCCCTCCATTCACTTCTACCATGTAACATTCCCAGACCTCATCTTTAGACCATTCTCTGTCTCATAGTATCTCTTTACTGCTCCTGGTCCAGTTATAGTTCAAAGCTAGCTAGCTACTGCATCCATTTAATAGCATGGTCTTCCTGGCTTCCCTGTTGGAAGAGGGGTTATTCTGTCTAGTATCAGCTGTTTTTCTAGAATCCCTCTGTTCTGCTTTCCAGGCTTGCATACCAAGATGATGAAAACAGACAACTTACTCCACCAGAAAACAACAAAGGAGAAGACACCCGGCACTCTCCAAAGAAAGGGTTTCTGTGCTCCTCGGCACTAGGTAACATCCCAGTCTGACACACGGGCTGTGCTTTCCTCTGCCTTGACCGAGTTCCCATATCTTGCTGGAGAAACTCCAGGATGTGTGGGCACGGGTCTTGCTGTTTGCTGCATTTAGTTTGTGAGACCAGGAATCCCACAGCGTGCATACGGTCCTGATCTCACACATGACTCTAGTCAGTCAGTAGATGAATCTGTGGTTGTTTGGACAGTCTCCACGTGATCTGTTTGATTAAGCCCACCTGTGAATTAGAGGAGTTTATTAAAGCACTGTAGACTCTCCAAACAGTCACCAGGGAGTCACCAAATGGGCTACACCTGGAGTATATGGTGTTCTGTCCTGTGTGTATTCAGCAGGGAGAAAGGAGAGGTTGTCTCTTTTGTCTGCTACAAGGAAAACAGTGAATTTTACATTAGGTTAACACAACACAAATTTGCTTTCTGCTGTAATTGTAACTGGAGATTTTTTGAGTGCTTGAGGATGCAAACTATGCTCAGGTGAAATCCACGAATCACAAGATTTTATGAAAGTATTGGGACAAATGTGAGAGTCTGGAAGACAATGAGGTCTTCTATGTAGAAAATTTTTCAGCCTTTTTCATCAGTATTGGTGTGGAGAAAAAGGTCATTTGGGGAAGAGACTAAAAAGAATCCTGTATATAAAATATATTCTTGCAAAATGAAAGTGACAGACTAGGTAGTGTAATGTTTAAAGTGAGGCTACTAGGTCTTCCCTCAGATCCTTCAGGATGCTCATACAATTGGGTATTTTAAAAGCATTTACTTAATTTCTATGACAATTCCTCTATCTATTTGTAAGGTCAATTTTGCAGTCAGTCCTTGATACAATGCTTCATTAACTACGTTATAATGAATATTTATACAGTGATGTCATACTTATTTGACTAGTGGAGGGGGGGGGGGTTCTCTAGAAAGAGGAAATACTTTTTATCTGCATTGTAGCGTTTGTTCTCCGTGTTACAACACTTTTCCTCCAACCCCCCAGAAAGCCTTTTCTCAACAATCAGTATTATAGATACTGTTTTCAGAATTCTAATTTTCTTTCCTTCTTTAGAAAAATGTCACCAGTATTGAGAATTCCACAAAATATTTTAGTAAGTCATGCAGTATATCTTTAATACTGGATTTATTTGTCATTCTTCAGTACAGTACAGCCTGTGCACTTGTTTATAAACATACTTTGCAGTACTTTTAAATTCCTACATAGGGAGTACCTTTCTCATATTTACAGAAGTCAAGTTTAATTTTATAGCAAGTAAACAATACAACTGCCTCAACAGTTCCTCCTAAAATCTTTTTAAGAGAAAAAAAGCTTTTTTCTCTTCCCTTGTTTCCAAATTTTGAAAATGCTTCCTGTCTATATAAGCAGCCTTCCATTCACCAGTGAATCCAAACATTGATTAATTCACTTCCACTTGACCTTGCTATAGACACAGCCTCATAAACTGTGGTATGTCTGGCAGCTAAGGGACACAGATCGCATGCAAGCGGGAGGTCGATGTCACCTGAGCAGCCTGACATCCCCTCCTGCACGATGTGTACAGCCAGGCACAGCACCAGAGCCTGCATCCTGGGGTGT
>VXBJ01006466.1:1060-67847 GCA_013400055.1 Nycticryphes semicollaris | reverse complement strand
ATTAAAAAAAATAAAAAGAAAAATTTAATTCCTGCATTTCCAGGTTTGTGAGCAAGCTTGGCTGCTGCAGTAACTCAAAAGCAAAGCCCTTCAATCGCTTGCTTGCTGAACAAGGGTTTGCACATCAGTTGGAAAAGGGAACTGACAGCAAAAGCAGGGGCGCTTGCCAGCCAGCCACAGTCACCCTGTTCCCTCTGGTCCCATGTTTAGCTTAGCGTTTTGGCTGCTAACACAGGATTTAATTGGTTTTGCTTGGACAGGGGAAGAAATAGATGGCTGATGAGGGCACTCCTGCAGCAATGACCATGCAGTGGTGACCACACGTTGCCTTCTGCCTGAGACGTGGGGAGTCCCATCCCAGGTAGGTGCCTCCAAGCTGGATCTGGGCTGCAGATTCCCCCATGTTCCCTGTGCTGCGTGACCCTCCAAAGCTTCCTGACTTTATTTTTGACCTATCTAGTGAATTGGGAGTTTTGCTGTCAGAGACTGTGTTGAACGTCTTTTCTGGAAGCTGGAGCATCCTCCAGGATGATTGCATCACATCAATAGATGTGATGGGTTTTTTTTGGAGGGACTGTGTGAGAGTGACCACCACTCCAAAGGGAGCTGAGATGGGGGTTCAGAGCAGTGCTCCTGAGAGGGACCTTTCTGTGCTGTACCAGAACATTAAACTGCCAAAAACTGAATTGACCCCATTCCACGGGAACCAGAGGAGATGAGCAGAGAGCGGAAAGTCGTTGGATGGTGGGATGCATTAAAAAGGGCTGGGCAGAGGGGTGTTCCCCACCCGCCCTCTATGCTCTGGAAAAAGCCTGCTCCCCAGGTAGAGGAGGAAGCTGGCAATGATGATGTGCTCCAGATGCACCATGCAATCAGGGAGGCTATTTATAGGTCGCTAATTGATTAGGGCAGCCACGGCAGGAGGAAATGACTTTCAGGAGTGACAATGTCCGGCCAGCTTTGGAGAGGTCTCGGGGAGAGTAGAAAGTCCTGAAACAGTCAAAAGGCTTTGGAAAAAGGCATTTTGCTTGGATGGTGCCTGACTCGGGGTATGGCCTGAAGAGAAGTTACATAGCTGCCTGTTCTTCTTGTGCAGGCCCTTGGTAGGACAGAGCTGTTGTTGGTCTGGAAAGCCCAAGGGAAATGCTGGTAGCTGTACACCATGCTGTGGCATGAGACAGAGATTGTGGCTCTCCTCTGTAGCCACCCCTGAGGGGCCTTCTATCTCTTCTGAGCTCCAGTTGGAGGTCTTGTCCCCAGGAGGAGCCCTCAGGATTAATTCATTGAAAGCTGGTAAGTAGAACTGACACCAGCTCAGAGAATGTCCTAAATGCCAGTTGACATGCTCCTAGGTGGGACGCTTTTCTTCCTTGATTTCTTGAGTGAGTCATGTTCCTTCTAGCCAGACCTCACTGTTAGCCATCGGGCTACTCAAGTCAGAGCATCTCAGACCAATTGCATCTTTTCCTTGCAGCCTGGAAGATGCCAGTTGATTTCAAGAATAAGCCTGGGCAACGTCATGTGCCCATGACAGGGAAGAGCCTGTTTTCTGGAGGTCCTCATGTGAGAACCCAGCCTGCAGGGACGCAAATAATGGGGAGCTGGTCCTGGCTGTGCTGGGGCTGCCCAAGGCGAGTGTGCTGAGTTGGTGTGAGCTGCAGGAATACACTGTCTCCGAGAGTCTGCTCATTTGGAAATGGTGCTCTTTTCAACGGTTCTGTTATCAGATGGAGCGTTTCCTTCATCAGTGTTAATATCCATGTAGTGAAACAATGAAAGGGCTTCCTATCAGTTCCAAATAGGACGTGAAAAGCTCTCAGCGTTAAGAGTAGAGGATGCTGGAATAGGGCAATGGGAAACGCCTGAGTCACTGAAATGCCTCTTTGATTCCATGAGGCTGATATGTTCAAAAGGGAAGAAGAAAAAAATAAAAAGAGAGAGAGAGGAGCTAGTTAATGATCTGCAGGACAGGACAGGAAGGGCCAGCACTTGCAGCGTGGGCCCTGCAGAGGAGGGGAGGCACAGAGGGATGTCTGGCAAGGGCTTTGGAAAGTGGAGAGTGCAGCAGGGAACAGAGTGCAGAGAGCTGCCTAGTTTGTTTTCGGAGAGGTGGGAGGCACAATGGAGAAAGCCTTCCCCAGCCTAACCCTGTGTCTCTCATCCTGCTGCTTCTTGGCTGCTGTGTGCCAGCTTTGGCCCACCTTGCCTGAGTGCTGCCAGGATTGTGATCCCAGCCTGGAGCAGGGCTGTGCTGGGCAGTACGGTGTGGGGTGGGGAAACGGGCCAGGGCAACGCTCTCTGGCAAAAACTGAAAGGGCTGAATGTCCACGATGCTCTGTGTGGTTGTAGGACATACTGGTATCTTTTCTTCACTTAATTCTTTTGCACTGGCAGACCCTGCTGAGGCAAAGCCACTGGATGGACGTGGAGGGGCTGCTCTCAGACTTCGGTGAGCAGCCTTGGCAGCACCACAAGGCTGTCCTGGAAACTCCTGGTGCAGCCCCAGCCATCCTCCACCACATGTGCAGGAAACTCTTCTGCAAGCAGTCCCTGCTGCCTATAGGATTTGGGCTGTCAGTCCTGGTCAACTCCAAGCTGATGAGCTGCAAAACAAACTTTTTAATCACTGTGTTTTAGCAGTCTCTCCAAGCTCTGCAAACTTGGAGTAGGGGAAGGGAGAAACTGCTGTGCAAAGCACCCAAGGTCACCAGCCCGAGGCACAGAGGAGCTGACCCGTTCCATTGCCTGTTGGCCTGGCTGGAGGACATGCACGGACGCTTGTACTGGAGCTGCATGTCCAGGCAGGAGCCAGGGGTCTGCTGAGATTGGGCAGCACCTGCCGTCCTGGGACAGAAAGAGCAGGATATCCCAAGCCTGCAGAAATCCCTGGCCTGGAGCAGGGCAGGCAGCCAGGGCAGTGCAGTCGCTGGCCTCTCTTCTGCTGGGACTGAAGGTCTCCCTGCCTGTCTCCACTGGCCAGGTGTAAATCTCAAGGCCACCAAACAAACACACGGGCTGTGACGTGTGCCAGGTCAGGGGCTGCAAACAGACTTTTTGCTATTACAGGAAGAGCTGCAAATGCTTTAGATATAACCTGTTTTCTCTACTTGTTTTGCAAAATGTCCCCAGTCTCCTGCAGGCAAACACCCCGTTGGGCATAATGGCAACTGCCTCACTGTCTTCTGTAGGGAAAACTCCTGAATGGAATGAGTTAGAAACTGCAAAGAGAATGAAGGAAAAGAGGAGGAAGTCAGACTTGCTCATTCGT
The DNA here is from genome assembly GCA_013400055.1 of Nycticryphes semicollaris. NCBI lineage: Eukaryota > Metazoa > Chordata > Aves > Charadriiformes > Rostratulidae > Nycticryphes > Nycticryphes semicollaris. Next base: position 64,579 of record VXBJ01006466.1, on the reverse strand, counting down.
GGTAAGAGCATTTGGCACTGCAAAGCTCCATGAAGAGCAAACCCCTCTGTGAGAAGCAGGTTTCTCCTCACCCTGAGAAGCACCATGGAGGGCTGTACCTGAGGGGCATGACTGCTTCCTGCACAGGGTGAGTGACCCAAAATCTCTCCTCGCTGCACAGCAGGAGGTGTGGAGGTGTCCCCTTGTCGGGAGGCGTGCAGGAGTCCCTGTGAGCCTAGTCTCCAGGGTTGCAGCCTGCCCTCTATCCTGGCTTGCTCAGGAGAAGCATCTGGCTCCCTGTTTCCCTCACTTTGTGGGGAGCCCAGCCCCATGGAGACCAACCTGTGAGTGATGAGCAGCACACACCATCCTGCTGCTGCTCCCATTCCCACGCAGGACAGGGCTGCCCTTTGTGGCGGGCGAGAGGAGAGGTGATGAAAAGCAGGGGACAGCGTGCCAAGGCTGGAGGGAGCCCAGCACTGGGGGTGAGGGCAGCTGGAGAAGGTTTGCACACAAAGGGCCATCCTGTCTTCACACCTGTGGGGCAGCCGGGGTGCTGACAGGGGGGATAATGCCACTGACAGAGGCACGTCACTGGCAGATAGTGGCAAGGAGCTTCAAATAACAGCAAGCAGTGTGGTGACAGGAGATGTGGTTGGGCTTCACTGTGCAGGGTAAGGTGGGCACTGTGGCCATGGGCTGGTGACAGTGCTGGGGACCCTGCAGAGGGGACAGGGGGGAGGTCAGGTGGTTTACTCTCTTCCATCTCTGCAATGCTGAAGCCTAGGCTGATGTTTGCTGGGACGTTTCTTGGCCAGAGTGTTTTCTACCATTGTGGGAGGAATGGGTGGTCTGTGTGAGCAGGGGTTGGATCCAGGGCTCGGGCAAAGGTTTGGAGAGGCTCTCAGAACATGCTCCCCCATCTCCAATTCTTGAAAAATACTCAGCAGACCTCAGCCCAGGTAAGGGGCTGAGGGGGTAAGACCTTGGGTCTTACCAAGAGTTGCTAAAGTCCCAAATCAAGAACCACTGTGCATTTCCAGATACTTTTCCTGCTAGTCAGGTGTGACTGTATTTGGACATGCTGTTCCGTTGGCTTTCTGTATCTTATCCAGGGCACAGTTGCACTCAGGACTGCAAGCAGTCCCTGTCTGGGGTCCTGTGGGAACCAGCATGGTTGAATTCAGCAATGTTTTGCCCTTACCACACTTCAGGTTTCAGAGTGGTGCTGTGGTAGGTACCCATCACCAGAAGGTGATGATCTTGGGCTACCCAGCCCTTTCCTTACAGCATGCACAAAACCTCATTGCTTCTAACCTTAAAGTACAAATGTCTCCTTAGCTGGGAGAGTTGTAGCTCAGGGCTATGAGGATTCTCTTGCCCCCCAGGCGGACCAGGATCCCTCAAGAGCTGGGCAGGACCCATACTGTGGGATCTTCCCTCACTGAGAGGCTGGAATAACATCTCCCTTGAGTCCTACAACCTCTTGCCTCTTGTCACTGGTGCAAGGACATCAGTGCCCATTTCTCACACATTCCCCCGTGCTTGCAGGGGGGGAGCAGGGGTTAGGGATGCTGGAGAGGAGGAGGAGGAGAGGGGGTCTGTGCATTAGAAAGCAGGTTGTAGGTTTAAACAGCTTAAACGTGCCTTTGCACAGTTTTGGGGACAGCAGGGCTAGGGTTGTGCCTTGGGTGCTCCCGGCAGCCACTTTGTCGGCTGCGGGCAAAAGCGGGTGGATAGTGCCCTCCTGCGGCCCCGGGACCGGGATCGCCTCCATCCCGGAGTACGGCCGAGGCTGGGGACCCCTCAGGCTTGTTGAACCAGGCTCTGAGCCGGGGAATTTGGATGTCCCTTCAGTTCTTTGTCGGGATGTTTTCCCTCCTCTGGCCTCTGCTTTTCCCTGGCTTCCCATCTGCTGAACTCCCACCTCTGTACGGCAGCCAGGGGACAGCTGAGACACTGCACAGGCATCGAGCTGCTTCTGCGCTGCTCAGCCAGTCCCTTCCCCGGGGCAGAGGTGTGGGGTCCCTGCAGCCCTGTCCACATCTCCTGGATCTCCTTTGGGACCCTGAGCCTGGCAACAGACCCTTGTCTTTAGGTTCAGGGGATCTGGGAGCTATCTGGCCTCAGGTGGGCAGTGAAGGGGGCATAAAGAGATGGGGTGACCCTGAGAGGAGCCTGGTGGGATGGGCACCCTGGGCTGGGCTCTGTTCGGTGCGTGGGTGTCCCTGTTGCAGTGGCCAATGTGCCTGGCTTGGGTCCTGAACACAACCCAGTGCATCTCTTTCCTGTCCCAGCTGGGAAGGGCTGGGTCCCTGCCAGTTTTCCTGTTTGTGTTACACCCCCCGACTCCCCAGCAGCCTGTCCCTCGCTGGGTGGGGGGCGAGGGCAGTGGCACTCCCCAGGGTGTGCCTATGGCTGGCAGGGCAGTGTGACCCTGCTCCCCTCCTGCCGGGACCCGCTGCACCCCCCTGACCTTCCACAAGAGGGGAATGGAGGAGTATCTGGGCTGAGCAGATTAGCCCCCACCAAGCAGTCCAGAGCCCCTTGCAAGCCTCCTTGAGCCACTGGCCCTTGTGTCACCAAGGGGAGGCAATGGACAGATGCCAACAGTGACTTGCAGGAGTCTTTCCTCTCCAGATGTGTTTTGCTGTGGCCAGAGAAGGGGGAGATGATGGGTTCCAGAGCCCCCTCCAACAGGCTCTGCTGTTCTGCCCACACACTTGCACCAGGCCAGTGGTGAGAGATGCCTCCTGGAACTGTCAGGGGATGACAACGGAGGCTCCCAGCCCTCTCTTGCAGATGGGCTGAGGCAGGGCTGCCTTCAAAGCAAAGTGTGGGTGCTCCCCAGCCTGCCGGGATTAGGAAGTTAAGGGCTGGCATTGTTTTCTCAGGTTCAGAGGGGGTGGATACCAGGCAGGATTAGTCTGGCAAAGCCTCCAAATATGCTCAAAGGGGCACAATGGGACCTTGAAGGGAAGAAGCTGCACTGATGACAGGTAAGAGGAGCGTCTCTCAGCGGCTTCTGCCTCCTGACGCAGGCAGGATGCACTTAGGGCAGATGCTCCTGCTTTACTGCTCCATCTCTGCCAGGACATGGATACCAGGTGCCCCGGGATCCCCCAGGACCACTGGTCCTGTGGGCAAGCAAACAGGGCACAGGGCTCTCTGCGGCAGGGCAAGAGAGGAGAGGTGATGGTGGTGATGATCTCAGTGCCTCTCTGCTGCCAACAGCCCAAGTAACCCCTGCGAATCCCTCAGGGTCTGTGCTGCCCATCCCTGGCTGTGGAAAGGGGTCAAGCCCTTTCCCCCAGGATGTGTCTCTTCACACAGGATGAAGGTACCTGCATTGCTGGTCAGGTATTTCCTTCTCTAGTGGCTCACAAGAACTAAATGCACTGCTGAATTTGGGGGAGTGACAGTACCGTGGGGAAGGGGGAGCTCACCATGGGACAGAGCATCCCCTACCACAGCCATCTCTTTCCCAGGTCATGTTTCTGCCATCGGGGAGAGCTGGAGCCCCCTGAGATGATGGGTCATGTGTGCAGGCATCAGCACAACCTAGGAAAAGGAGGGAGGCATGCAGGTAAACAGGTAATGCATGCATAGGGTTATTTATTCTTTCTAGTTTTGTTTAATAATTTACATTCAGGAGAATTAGAAGCTAAAACCTGGAGAGGAACAAACTCTCTGCCTTGCTGGCTTGCTGCTCCCCAGAGCGACCCCAATCTGAGACCTGTATATGCAGCACAGGTGTGACTGTGTGCTCCAGTGCAGCTGTACCGAGTGAGGTTGCAGGGGGACTGGCAACTGGTGTGGGCATCCAGCTGCTGGGTGGCACCTCCTGCCCAAAAATATGGTCTTTGTGGGCACAAGTCAGGGGCCCAAGCCTCCTTGCAGAGCTGGGGCAAGGATGGGGTGGATGCAGCCCTAGCAGCAGGGCTGTGAGGAGGTTATCACTTGTGGGGATGCTGCTTCCCTGGGACAGGCCCTGGGCAGGGTGGAACCTGTGCCTGTACATGGGATTTCCCACAGCTGCTTTCCAGCTATGTCCAGGCCCTTTTGCCCCTGCTCAGTCACATTCCCTTTTACCAGACCTTTGCTGAAGCCTCAGTCACCAGGTGCCAAATTTAACTGAGTAGAAAGGTGTACCCGAGCAGAGCTGGGAAGGTTGGCAAACAAATGCCAGGGGCATTTACTGCAGTGTAAGGAGCTGCTCCATCAGTGAGCTGCAGTGATTGCCTGAGCTTCTTGTTGAAACCACAGCTTCACCCAGCAGCGTGCAGCAGCGCTTGTTCATCTGTGATAACTTAGTAGCTCTAATAACTCGTTAAGTGGTGGGGAACTCAAACATGTGCCATCACCTGCCTGGCCCAGCTCCTCCAGCATAGGTCACGCATGGGCTTGACACCATCCTGCTCTGTAGCAACCTGGCTCATGCAGCTGTGCCCTGCAGAGGCAGGTCTGAGCTGTGTTCTGTATGCATCTGAGCTGCTGGGCGAAGCGAGACAGCCACCACAGAGCCTCTGCCCTGTTCAGGGCCTGCCACACGCTATCTGAAGTGCTGCAAACCAGACTGAGAACCGAAGAGGCTCAACACAGCTCAGGTTTCTTACCCACCTGACCCCAGGGTGGTTGGCCTGGAGCAAAAACGCCAGACCTAGGCTGGGCTTGCTTTGGGTAGGCTGTAGGGGACCTGGCTGTTGGCATGGTCTCATGAAGCAGCCGGAGCATCCGTTAGGCTGCGGGGGGCTGGCGTGCCATGTTTGTGAAACCCGCCGTGCTTGCGGTTGACCAGAGCACTGAAATAAGCCTGGCCGGAATTGGTGCACTGCTCTGTATCCTGATGTGGTGAGCAGCTCCGACCGGCGAGGGTGGGGGCAGCCCCACTGGGGAGACTGGTGGCAGCGGGACCGTGGGGACTTGGCAGCACCGGCACGAGGACGGCGGGCAGGGCCCCGCTGGCGCCCGGAAAGCTCAGCCTGGCACTAACGGAACTGTGATAAAAATGAACGTGACCAGGACAGCGGCACGGGAGAGATTAATGTCAGATTGTCAGAGGGGAGGAAACTAAGGCAGACAGCACTCAAACAGATACTGGTGCACACTGCAGGGGCGAAGGGGGTATATGCTGCTTTTCCCAGCATTGCTGCATCTGCAGATCTGCATCCCCCCCTACAACTTTTGGGGAGAGAGGGAGGGATGAAAAATTTGCCTGAAGCGTGTGCACCACCCTTGCCAACCCCTGTCCTGCAAATCTGCTCATCTCTGCAAGTAGGACACATGGACCTGCCTCTCCATCCCAACCTGAATACCAACATCAGCAGCAGTTGCTGCCTGACATATTGCTGCATGTCTCTTGTGGGTCCCTCCTCAAGCACGCAGGAATAAACCTTCCCTCATCATTGCTATCAGCTGCTCTGGCCTTGCCTGCATTGCCAGAGAAGCCTGGTTGTCTAGTGTTGTCCATGCTGCCTGATCCCCTGATATCACCATGGCTTCTCCAGGACCCTGCCGCTACCAGCCATGCAGGTACCAGAACCTCTCAAAAGCCTCCTTTTTTCCATCCCCTTCAATGATCCCAGTGGTGGTTTTCTCTCCTGCCCTCCTTTCTCAGCTTCTCTGTCAGCACATGTTTTTATCTAATAGGTCATGCACTCTTTCCCACCTGACTGAGTCAATCCATGTCCCTACCCAACCTCCAGTGCATCACCTTCCCTCCCTGTCCCCCACTGTGCCCCAGGTTCTTTGCACATCTCTCCTAAAGGTGTATCCAGCCCTTCAAAACCTGGCCATGGCATCGTACCAGACAAAAAAATCTCACTAGGTTAAGCCAAAGAAAAGGCAGCTCCAAAACAGGGTTTAACCAGCCCCAGGAGCTGGGCTGCAGTGGGGCACCATCCACCCTGTTCACACCTAGCATCCCTCTTGTTTCCACCCTGGATACCTCTCCACATGCAGAGTGTGTGGGGTTTGGTTCTGTGCTGACCCGGCTGAGCCAGGAAAACCCTTCAAAACCCCGAATCGAGGTGGGCAGAGGTCGGGGAACAAGCTTCCACCTCCAGAAGGTGCACCTGTTTTTCCTCGTGTCCCCGCGGCCGGTCCCGGTCCCGCGGTGGCCCTGCGGCGGGGTGAAGCGCGGGCCTGCAGGGACACCTGGTGGCTGCCAGCTTCGCTGCGGCCCCGGAGAGCCGGGACAAGGGACCCTCGGCCAGGCAGGATTGCACCCCGGGGAGCAGGAGGCAGTGATGGGACACACGGGTCTTGCTTCCTGGGAGCCGCAGCGGGGAATGGCCACCTTGAACTCCCGGGGTACGGTTGGCGGATACAGAGGTTCTTTTCATGTGCAGCATCCCCTGAGCAGCTGCAGCTCTTTCTTTTCTGCTGTAGGAAGAAGAAGGGGAACTAAAGACCTTCCCTTCCCCTGGGCTGGGTGAAAAGTCAGGGAGAGGCATTTTCTGCCTCAGCCCCTTTCTAGTTTGGTTTCCTTCTCCCCTCCTTGCAGGTCTGCAGAGGTGGGCAGATGGGTGGGCTGTAAGCTCACATCCATGTGCCGACTGAGCTTCTGCGACGCAATGCTTGGTCCTGTTTGTGAAGTTGGGGGTGGCCAGTGGCAGTGTGGTAGCAGACAGTCCCAGGCACAAGCAGCAGTAACAGGTGACAAAATCATCTCACGTGAGCAGTGAGGACTCGTGCAGGAGCTGGGAGCTGAGAGGCAATAGTGTGCAGCACCCGTCTGTCTCAGCTGCACTTGTTTCCTCACTGTATTTGCTGGACTAACGGGGATGCTGAATGCAGGTGATGAAAATCCAAGCCCATTTGGAAGTCATTAGCAAAGATAAGGCTGACAAATTCCAGCGCTGCCCTGCAGATTTGTTGCCTGCTCGTAAAGCTGCCGTGTGGAGGCACCCTGTGGCACAGGAGCCTGGTGTCCCAAAGGCAGCAAAAGCTCCTGACTGCTCTGCTCCTCCGCCTTGAGGATGTCCCAAGGCCACACCAACTTTTGTGGGCAGAACTGGCCTGTGTCACCCCATGGCCTGTGCCAGTGAAGGCAGGGGGCACTGCGGGAGCAGGAACCAGCAGGAGGAGGGAGGGCAGGCAGGGTGCAAACCCGGCTTCTGCAACCCTCCTACTCCTGCATTCTCTGCTCCTGTAGGGAGATCTGACTGCTGCTTGTGCTCTGCACTGGCCACCTGTGGAGGTGATGCTGTTCCCCTGGCCAGGGTGCTCTCAGGCTGTTGACCAGGTAAAGCAAAGGGGTTTTTGCATCCACCCACCTGCCTGCTAGAGCCTCACAGCCTTGCTCAGTGAATACTCATTCATTTATGTGGATGATTCCGAGTCCTTCAGCTCCTGCAGCTCTGTCCCACCAGCTCCTTTTTCAAATGAGCCAGGTTTTATGTATCCTAAAGAGCAGCCCCTGCTATCAGGGATCAATTTCTGCAGGACAGTGACAGTGAGCTCTGTTAGGATATTCACTCTGATGTTCTAGCTCTATTACTCCTTTTTTTTTTTTTTTTTTTTTTTTTTTTTTTAAGCTTTAGCACCTAATTCACCTCCCCCAGTGCTGGTATCCACTTAATCCTCCATACCTGAACTCATGCCTTGTCCCTGCTAACTGCTGCTAAGCCACACCATGTGGATTTGCCCATGCAGCACCAACCCCTCCAAATCCTCCCCTCAACCCCCTACAATCCTCCAGCTTGGTAGGATCTCCCATACTACCATAGGTTTCACTAAAAATGCATTGGCATAAGCATCAGTCCCCCAAGCATCAGGAAAGTGTGGTCTTGGCTGCCTGGGACCCTGTGTCAGCAGCAACATGGAGTATGTAGTAGAAGTATGTTCCCGGTGGCTGGCAATGGGTTCGTCCTAGTCCTTACTGGCAAGTAAGGAACAGAGGTGGGGGGGGAGGGGACAGGGATGAGTCCCCTTCCACAGCAGGGTGAGAAGGGCTGTGCTGCTGTTACACAGCCCCTGGGGGAGCCAGATGAACTGGGTTCCTGCTGGAAAATGACCCTTGGAGGAAAATTCCTCCAGGGATTTTGGTGGTCACTTACCTGTGACCCTCACTCTGAGGAAACCAACCTGGCTTTTAGAAGCAGCATCTCCCAGGGGCTGGCCCTGAGTTTCTCATTGCCGTTTCCTTCACCCATCCCTTTTTCTGCAGCAGTTTTATGAAGGAGATGCTGAGCATCACCTTCCCCACCCCCGTTCTGAACTGTTGCCACCATGATGCTGCTCTGTGGGCAGGGAGCATGAAAATTTCACCCTTGGAGGATATTTGGTAAGCCAGCATCTCTGGTCTTTGGTCTAAGCCCAGCAAGCTGTGGATCAGCCCAGTTTGGACCAATTCAAGAGTCAGGAAGCGAGAAGTGCCCAGGGCCTTTTTGGTCATGTACCTGGCTGAGAGCAAAGACTTGCTAATGACAAGCTCCAGGGCAGAGCCTTGCGCAGTCACCCAGTAGCCTCGTACAGACAGGAACTGGGAAGGATGGGGAGAGAGGACCAGGTTGTGTCCCCCAGCAGATGGAGGGGTGATCAGAGACATAATGACATGGAGGCAGCTGGCAGAGCTCATATTCCCGGTCCAACATCTCCTCTTGGTGAGGAGGGGTCCAACATGATGTGCAGTGTAGCTTCTGCTTTAGCCGTGAGCTCACCGCTTCTCTGCTGCCTACATCTGTGTTGTTGGAGGTGTTAGGAGGGGGTCCTCTTTTTTGAGTGTCCCAAGCTACGCCAAACTGAGAGGCACGGGATACTTTCAGGTTGCCCTTTGCTCAGGTCAGCTTTCTGTAACCTATGGCTGTAGGGCTGACGCAGCTGCATCCCTGCTGGCCAAGCAATGCTCTGCATCTCATGGCTGTGCCACATGGGCCACCACCATGCACAGCCCTCATGTTCCCATGGGAGGACAATGCTCCCCATGGCCTGTGGAGCCTCAGGCACAGCAGTGGCACCACACAAAGCCATGCAGGTGGCACTTATGGGGGATGTCCCCTGAGATAAAGCCATCAAAGCAGGGTCTCACCTACCACCACAGGCAAGGCCCGCATGGTTCTGATGGAGCTTCTCCATCCATGGTGTGCACAGCCACTGCCCTCAGGAGGAGGAGGCAGCTCAAAGGCACAACATATGGCTTGGCACAAGATGGCGGTGGAACTGGGTGGGGACGATGGGGGTCTCGGTGGGCCCACCATGGTCCCAACTGGGTGGGCCACCTTGGCCATGCCTGGAGACCCAGAGGTGGCCCCGGAGGAGCTCCCTAGGCCCGGGGGACGTTTCCTGTTTGCTGCCCGTGCTGAAGCATCGGCCCTTCAACCGCCGCCAGTCCTCCGCTTCCGGCAGGGGCTCCCGCCTGGAGCCCCCCTGCACTATCAGCTCGCCAGATGCCTTTTTCAGGATACTGTGGTAAAACTGTGCCGGGCAGGCGCTGTCATTTGGGGTTTTCTCTCGTGTCAGCCTTGAAGACAAATTGGATGAGGAGGAGCGAGAAGGGGGGAAAGAAAAAATAATAAATTTAAACCAAAAAAAAAAAACAAACCAAAAAAAAGAAAGAAAGAAAGATGCTTGCCGCCATCCTCAGCCAGGGCTGGCCCATGCACCAGCGTGGCAATGGGTCCCCCAAGCGGCGGGGCCAGCAGTGAGCCAGGGCTGGGGCAGGCTGGGATGGCCACCACAGTGATGTGGCCTCCATGGGTAGTGTCAGCCTCTAGTGGCGGCCGAGGCAGTGAGGTGCCATGGTGGCAGTTTGGGCCCCATTGGCCCCACCAAAACCATGGGGACCTTCTCCCATCCCTCCTGGCACTGCAGCCTGATGGGATGTGGTCCTCCAGGTGCTGCCACCCAGTGGGACATGGTCCTCCTCTGGGACACAGCCCACCCTGTGCTGGTGAAGGAGCAGGAGCTGTGAGAGGGGGTACAAGATACTCCAGCAGCCTTCAGCCAGCAGCCTGCAGTGATCCCAAAGCAGCTGGGTGACCCCTGGGTTATTGGTCTACAGCCACTAGATAGTGCTGAGCAGCCACTGGACTGGGTGGACTGGGAACCAGGCAGCCCCACTGGGGATGGTGGGAGGGAAATGGTGAAAGAGCACAAGGAGAAGTTTGTCTGTCCATTTGTGAAGCTGTGCAGGGGTTGCCAGGTCTGCCATGGGCTGGGGTACCCAAGGCGCTGTGCCCCGCTGCTGGGGATGGTCCATGGACAGATGAAGGGTGACAGAGCAGGGATTCTATTGAACTTGGGAGTTCATTTGAACCCCCTGTGTTGGTATGGGGTGTGCAGGGGTGTGCATGCAGGTGTGCACTCCTCAAGGCTGTAGCTCAGCAGGCAGCATTAAATCCCAGCTACTCTCATGGCGCCCAGTACATGCCCCAGCTCTCTCTCCTGGTAAAGTGGTGGGGCCAGGTTGGCTGGAAGAGGAGTTGCTAAACCTACTGTACTTTCTTCAGGGTGAACAGAGACATGGCAACTCGCAGAGCTGACCACAGACCTGCCTGATTTGCTGAAAGTTAAGCTCAGTAGTTGTATTTGGTTAGATGAAAATAATTCAATAAATGAGACGGTTGGTCCATGTGGAGCAGAGAGGAGGTGTCAGCATGGGGAGGGGAGACAGGGTCGATGGCACAGAAATAGTACTGGGCTATCCCCACCCACGGAGGATGGTTGTGGGGGCTGGCTGGGGCCAGAGGGTGTGGGTGGGAGTTACACTGCACCTGACTATAAAACCTCATTTTCTCTACAGCCCATGAGTTGGAGTATCCACTGGAGGATGGGCCTTACTTGCTGGGTGCGTGTTCAGTGCTGCAGTTTCCCTCTGGAGGACTAACAGCAAGAAGTCAAAGAGGGAAAAGTTGTTCTCTGGCTGCCCAGGACACCCAGGAGAAGCATGGGTGTGGGTAGCACCCTGGTGAGAAGGGAAGCAGCGGGGAGGTTGGGGGGAGCTTCATGACACCCCATGCAAGGCAGGTGGCTGCGCTGAGCTGGGACCTGAAATCATGGCTGCTCGCTTTCGCCGGCAAATCTTGCATTTGTGTGGTTTCCTTTTCCTTCTTCTACATATACTTTTTTTTTTTTTTTCTTCTCTCTTCACTTTGTTCCCTTTGCCGTGGAGGCAAATTTCAGCCCTTCCAACCTTTTGGTTCCAAACTCTGCACAGGAGCAAAACTAATCATGGAGTCCCAGCAGGGCTCAGCTTTAATTACCCGTGAGATGTTAATCTGCTGGAGGGTCTCGAGTGCTCCTTTATCCGTGCTTTCGTTTTCCTTCTGCTGCTCTGCAATTACCCTGGCAGATGCCTCCCTACTCCTCTCAGCCTTCCCAGGCTATATTTTTTGAACAAGATCACAAGTGAGCTTTCTAGCCCAGAAAAAGCTTCTGTGCAGAGCAGCAGAAGCAAAGCCCGGTCCTTTTGCAGCTCTTAGCCATCTCTTGAAGGCCTGGCTGGTTTGGGAGGCAGCAGAAGGATAGAGATTATCGTCTCCATCAGTTTGGGATTCCCCCTGCTCACAGGTCTCAGGTTAGATGGTCACAAGCATAGCTGAAGGGAAGAGGAACCCTCGTGCTTGGATTCCCTGGTGACAGTGCCTACATCCCTGCCCAATCTTGTCTGTGTTGCTTTGGGAACCTGCTGGCTCCAGTTCCTCACGCTTGATGAGCTGCCAAGCCTGGAGGAAACAAGGGATGCCCTTAGAAAGCTGCAGCTGGAGTTCAGGCTGATCCCAAAGCCAGACAGAAACGGTGCCAGCAAGGGCAGCCCTAGCCAGGGACCTCCTGGACTGGTCCTGGTGGGAGAGGTCAGCATGGTTACACTGGCTGAAGGATACAGCAAGAGCAAACAAGCACAGCCTGAGCCACATGGAGGAGAGACAGCTCCCTGATGCCCTGCAGCAGCTCCTTGAAGCTTGTCCTCAGCAGGTACCTTGGGACACAAATCTGGCAAGGGGCTGCTTCTCTGCTTGTCACTGGGATCTGAGCACGGAGATCATTCTGAAACCTCCTTGGATGCACTGATGGTTTGGAAAACCCAGCTACAACAGAGGTTTTGAAATCAGATCCCCTCAGAGCTGAAGGGGAAGAAATCAGATGGCCAGCTGACTGCTTTTCTGAGCCAACAACCCCCAACCCATGGATTGGAGGCTGCCCCCTTTAAATTCAGCAGAGACAAACAGCTGCAGCCCTAATTAATCCATTTGCTGCTGTCAGGTGCTGTTGCTCTGGCTCTTCTCTGGTTCCTGTGGACCCTGAGCTCCTGGTAGGTGCTGTGGTTTTTCCTTCTCCTTTTCTAGTTTATCCTCAGAGGTAAATTTGTAGTCTTCCAGAAAATGTTCTGGTTTCTAGGTCATTCTGCTGTTGTTTGGTGGAAGGGTTCCCTGATGTAATGTGCTGTCACAGGCTGCAGATGCCCAGCTGCCCCTTTTGCAGGGCTTGGTGGGGAGGCTGTTTGCTTTGGGGTGTGGGGTGCCTCCTCACTGTGGTTCCCCAACAATTCTGGGGGCTGTCAACACAGGGCAGCAATTACAAAGGTTGGAAGACCACTCTGGGGGACGAAACTCACCCTGGGGAATGTCACAGCATGTGTGTCTCCACTGTATTTCATAACCCAGTTGAACAGTGTGTAGGAGCCAGAGCCTGCCTCCCTTGGGCTCTCTTGCCCACTCCAAGCCCCAGAGCAGGGACTTCCCTGGGCCACTCACCCCAGATTTTCCTTTCCCTGTGGGTGTGCTGTCCCCAAAGGATCAGCACTGGGGGCAGGACAGGCTCAGGGAGCACAGCATAGGAGGCTATATCCACCCAGGGAAGGCAGCAGAAAGAAGCTGCGTGGAGAGGAGCAAAGCACCTCTCTTTGCAGCCGTGGTTTTATTCTTGGCCTCTGGAACTGGGGCAGGTCTCCTCAGGGAACAGGCGCCTTTTTTGCTGGGGCTGCTTGCATTCATCCTGTGTATTTATAGCTACTATCTCTGCAACCGTGGTTTCCATTAAGAAGCAGGATCTGAAGCTGCCCAGCAGCTGCGAGGGCTGAGCTGCGGTGCTGATGGAGCAGAGCCTTGGGACAGGGAGGGACACAGAGACACACCATCAACCCCACAGGGCTTTGTAATGGGCACAAGCTCCACTGTACCCTTGGGGAGTCTGGGCTGCCTGTGAAGCTGGGCAGAGGTGGGACATAGGGAAGGAAGGGTAGCACTGCCTTTCCTCTACCAAGGGGAACAGAAAGTTAGGGGTGTCTCTGGGTTCATCCGTTTGATCCCCCTTCTCCTCCCCTGGATGTGCCTGTGTTGCCCCTTATTTAACAGGTAACCCCTGCCCGGCTTTGGATGCCCCCAGTACCACCCTGAGTACTGTGTTTTGTCCCCAGTGGGTTAATGGTGATTTGTTTGATTTTAGGTGTTGCTCATCCCCACCCTGGTAAGGCAGGGCTCCCAACAGCACCCACACAGGGAGTCAGGGAGGTCTAGGCTTGCCCAGCCTGCTCTGGGTTTGTGGTGAGGCTTGTAGACATGGGAGGGAGCTGGCACCAGACAAAAGAGGTGGTGGGCACCTGAGCTTAGGCCTGCAGCAAAACACTCCTGACTACCAACCCCTTTTGGAAGCCTTGTGGCACAGAGCAAAGGGCTTTCCTATCATCCCTGTCCTCTGTGAAGGGAGATAAGCATCCCATAAGGACATATGGGTCCTTATAGACATAGGACAGTTTTAATCCAAGAAGAGCTAGTGAGGGACAAAGACAGTGTGTCTGTGACAGACCTCAGCTACGTGGACAGAGGGACAAGGCAGTGCAGGTGGCTGGGCAAAGGGCTGGAAAGCATCCAGCTGCTTGTGTACGTCCAGGTACAGGGCTTCCAGGCAGTGCTGGGCCATGGGGGCTACAATTGCCCCCAGCCTCACAGGGTGCCAGCCAGTGCAGGTACTGTGGCACACCCCCCTCCTCTCCAGCACAGCTGCCTGGGGCACCAGCATCCTCCAGAGTGGCTCTGGAGTATCCATGCTCTAGCCCAGTCTGCTCCCAAGTGGAAGGGGCTGGGATGCCCCAGTGAGAGGGCTGCCCACCACTTAACCTACAGAAACATCCACCCACAGGCAGCTGCCTCTACCCACAGCTCAGGGCAGGGCATCAGAAAGAAAGGTGGCAGAGGGATACGCAGCCCGTTCTGCTGTTTTCTGCCTCTTTCTGCATTAGGATCTCAAACCTCTTTGGTAAACGAGGGCTTGGCTTTCTCCCTGCCCGGGTCAGGTATGGTGGCAGAGAGCTCTGCTTTGAAGGCACATGGCTGAGAAGAGGCAGGAGAGGTCAGGGCTGAACCCTGCTCCCCAGAGATTTGTACCACCTGGCCATGGGCAGGACAGGGCCACCAGCCCCTCCACCCCCTGGCACAAGAGGGAAAGGTGAGGCAGTGGCAGGTTTATTTCAAAGTAGAACAAAGGCGTCTTTTATTCTTTCTGGAGATGCAACATTCAGATTTGCCGTGAGCGTGTCTGTGCTCAGAGTGGCTGTTTGTGTGCGTTTAGTCAGGGCACAGCTATGCAGGGAAAACCGGTAACGGGAGGCTTTTACACCCTGGCTGAGTCTCGCCTCTGGTAAAGAAACCCTGGGTACCCAAACAGTGTGATGTTGTGGTCCCTTGCACAGCACACATTGCTGAGCAGACAGGCTCTATAGAAAAATCTAGAAACAAAACATACTTTCAGACACTTCATATCAACTTTTCCCCTAATTTTGCTGGGAAGGAGTTTTGGCTCAGAGTATATCCTCTCCCAGGCTTCTCACCTTCCCTTCACACCTCTCCCCTGTCACTAAACCAGAGTTACAGCGCATCAAGGATGTTGTCGATTTTGGTGACCAGGTCCTGGCGCTTGTTGGAATGCATCTTCTCATTCTCGATGTATGTGTCCTTCTTGAGCTTGCCAGCTACCAGCCGCTCAGCCTCAACAGAGGACTTCAGAACGAGCTCCTTGACTTGGCCGTCGAGCTTCTGAATCTCACTTACCTTGTAGGGTGAGAAACAAAGGGAACGTTAGAGGAGACAAAAAACCCATCCCTACAGTGAAGCTGAAAATAGGAAAAAATGGTAAAGCTGGAGCAAATGATGAAGTCAGTGCTAAGTGGAAACATCCAATCCCTGAACGTTTCTTCTGAGATATCACCTCTCTCTGGTATCAGAGAGAGGAGTTATGAGGAGTTATCTTGTGAATGGGTAATTAAACAGTGCAGATAAAGAGACCCTGAGGACCCAGGAACCATACTGGCAGGAGGCAGGTGCAGTGACTGTTAAAGAGTGCTTAATGTCAGATTTTAGAGGCTTCAAGCTAAATCCCAACTATGACAGCTGGAAGCTGTGTCCCTTTGGTTAACATTAATGGTGTGAGAAGCAGGTCTGCAGCGACAGAGTGACTCTTCTGAGTTAACAACAACAGATTAAGCAAGGTGGCCGTTGGCTAAATCGACCTCAGAGACTACGGTGTCCCTTGCTTGGTGTTAAGTGGCTGTTCCAGGTAAGTGTTGAAATGCAGTGGAGGAAGGAAAGGACAGTGGGTGTGCGCTCACTGTGCCATGGCTTTCAACATGGTACAGAGAAATACCCCTTGAGGAGCATCATGTTACCAAAATTCTGTCAGCACCAAATTCACACGTGCAGGGAAAAAAACTAAAGAAAAAAGGCAAGATGAGGGAAGAGCCTTTGCTTTGGCTGGTGTCAGCAGTAAAGTCAGGACTGATAACGTGTTGATAGCTTCCATTTTTGCCCCAAGTGTCGCTGCCGTGAGCAAAACGGGCAGCATCAGGATTGTGTTACCAAAGCATCACCCTGCGCTCGTGCAGCTGGTTCAAAGGCTGTCTCAGGAACAGCACAGGCAGCTGTTTACCAGCAGCACTTACAGGGCTGCACATCCAAGATTACTGCAAAAAGAACACGCCGATCTTCATACCCCCTGGCAGGGATCAAGCCATTTTCAAAGGCAGCAGAAACTAAACACCAAATTAAAACTCACCTAGAATACTTCATAGAAAGCCAAGAGGAGGAAAGCTTAAAGGAAAAAAAAAAAAGTGTTTAGAATTTCTTACTTTATCACATAAGTCAGAGCCTTCTGTCTTCAGTTTAGACTGCAGAGAGGCTATTTCACTTGTAAGGGCCTTGTGCTCCGTCTCCAAAGACTTTTTCCCACTGTTCAGGGTGGAGATGTCCCGTGACTGCTTGTATTTATTCACTGCTTCATCAAAGTGACGGTACAGCCCAAGCCTCTTGTTCACCAGAGTCAGCACTTGCTCTGTGATGCAGGCAACCTTCATCCTGGCTTCAGCAGCTGGATCCTGCAAGAGGACAGAAGGGAAGATCAAACAAGTCATAACTTTGATCTGTATATAGCTGTGCCTGCAAGCTGCCACGGGACTGTTACAGAAATTGCTCCCTTTGCAATTAAGTCAACTGACAGTAATTAGATAAATGGTGCAAGTACTGACTAGGGCAAGCACATTTCAGCACTGGGCCTGGCCTGACACACAGCTTAACAAGAAGTGAAAATGTTGCAGAAGGAGAATTGCAGGCATCCCCATGTCTCAAGGATGGATTCCTTTCCATTCAGAAGGCAAAACCTGGGTTAGCCTCAGCTCACTAGTTCAAACCCTGCAGGAGCATCAATGCCCAGAGAGCATCAAAACAGGGCTCCAGTTAAGCGTCCAGTAAGATATCCCATTGTCAGGAAATTCAGGGAGAATTACTGGTATTAGAAGTTTCCAACCATCAGCTGAGTAAACCAGTAACACTCCCGCAGGGCTCTTCACCATACAGCACCTTAGTGATGGAGAAATCCAGCCTCACGTAGACTATCACCGTGAAGAACAAGATGTAAAAGGCTCCAACCACCAACAGAGGCTCCTGCAGCATCAAGATTTTGTTGAAGGTGTAATGAACCTAGAAGAGAAGTTTGGAACTCTGAGCAATGACCCATGTTACTAGGCAGCAGCAGAGCTGGCCATGCAGCCCAGCAAGTACCTGTTTCTGGAACCCAATGCAGGTGCTTTGACTGTGCCACTGAATTCAGAGGAGGTGCAACTGCTCAGGCAAACCACAGAGACACATGTCACACTCACCACGATGTCTTGAATGTGCTGCTCCACCAGGTTGTTCTTGTGTGCCACAATGACTGGACGTCCAAAAGTGTCCAAGTAAGTGTAGTGAAGCTCGTCTGAAGCCCGATTGATTTCGTAGGGGCTGTCCACATGGATATTCCTGTGGGTAAAGCCAGAGTCCCATATGACTCTCTGCTGTTTGAGATGATGTAATCTAGAACTTGGCTGGCCAACCGTGGCCTCCAGCACAAGGCCAATTATGCAGTTTAAATGACACTCTGAAAGGAAACAAAGCTGTGTTCCAAGGTCTTCTCCACATGCACAGTCATGGTTTTGTTTCACTGTCCTCAGGCTGGAGAATTGCCAGCAACACAGCATCGTTTGCAGTAACAAGCCAGGAGTAATGACACTTACTTGGCACCTTCTGGCAGGACGATCTTGACAGTCAGAGAGTCCGTAACTTGCTCATCAAACACGTGGTCGACAAACCTCATTTTCAGGGCATACTGATCACCTACGAGAGTGCAGACCAGAGGTTGGTTACAACTCCTCAAAGAACAAGGGGCAACCTTGAAGCTCAGCTCAAGAGAAACAAGAGCAGAGTTTGGATGGATATATTGTGCAGCAGGGGGCACCAGCTCACACAAGTATATTTTAACCAGATGTCTGCAAAAACCCAAAGGAAGCACAGAAAAGAAGGTGGATTTGCATATTCTAGAAATAATAGCTAGCAAGTGTTGTTGCTAAGGTACAGAGCACTGCAGCTTTGAATTCTTTATTGTACAGCAATCACCTTCAAACAGAGAGGAGAAGGCTTCTTACTCCCTTCCCCTGTGCCACCCACCGAGATTGTAGAGGTATTCGTAGCTTGGCAGGTTGTAGCCAATGATGTAATGGGTTTTCCATCCCCCAAAAAGCGGGAAGCGAGGACGGATCTCCATCTCCACAGAGTCATCCAGGACAAGGAGGTGGCTGGTGGAGATGTTTCCGATTTCATCTCGGTAATAGACATCCTGAGCTGCAGCCGGGAGAATGGTCTGTATGGAGAGAAGCAGCAGTCAGTGCATCGGCTACAAGCCATTCCCAGCAAACGTGGCAAAACCAGTAACGGCTGTTAAACATCGAGAAGCTGCACTCCTGTGTGGGAGATGATAAAACGGCCATTCAGTTGCACCGAGTGGTAAAATTGTGCTATTTTAAGCAATTAGCTACAGAAATGGCTGTCAGCACTAAAAGCACTTGGCCTCTAAATTAATGTCATTTCTCCAGCCCAGTTTCAAATATCCCAGACAGCAAGGGATCTCGTTGCACCCACCAGGACAGCAATTCTCGTTTCACTCCCGCCCGCTGTCCCAGCTCACTGAACTTGCTGGCTTTATGCTCTGCAAAATGAGATTTCTGTTTGGCTGTATCATCTTAGAGAATTACAACTATCAATCCTGGAGGCTTCAAGCAGCAAGAAAGGTTTTGGTTCAGATAAAAACACGTAATACTTCTCACATCTCTCTAGCAGAGTCACTGCTTTAACTCTTGTTGAGTGCTTTGTGAGGCAAGAATGAACGGGTGAGTATCCAATTAATACTGTTCAACTTGATGAGGATATGACAGAGAAAGCAACTCTACAAGTAAGAGGGTGGGGATGGAATGAATGGCTGTTGCAGAGTGGAAAATGGGAAGAAGAGCTGTCAGCACAGGGATTAAGAGTTTTAAGAGGGTCCCTGAGTCTGGAGGGGTGGGAGCATGAGGAAACATTACATGCACTGGTATATGCTGTGTGTTTGGCCAACAGATGCTATAACCTAATTCTACCTCCAAAAGCTATTCCCATCTAGTATGATAGATCAGAGCTTTGCTATTCCCTTATTACTTGGGTATGGTTACCAAAGAAAAGGCAAAGGATAACTGTATTATTTTTTTCTTCCCTCTGGAAATGGAAGAAAGGAGGAAGCCACAGTCAAAAAGAAAATAAAAAATTATGCAAAATGTCAACCTTAAAAGACTTGACCGAAGAGATGCCGCTGTCTGGCTGTCTCTGGTAGTCATATCTGGAGAAAGGCCCTTTCAGCACTGCTCCTGTGTGCTTTAAATCAACAGTTTCTTCAACCGCAATGTTACCCCAGTGAGACACCTCGATGACTCGGGTCATACTGGTGATGGTCAGGAACGGACTGTTGTTTTCATAGTGCACCTTCAGAGCGTCCTAACAAGGAAAAAAGATTGTTAGACCTGAAGTAAGGAGCAACCTCCCCTCACAATTATCTGCCTCCATGTCCCACAGAGAAACCTTCTTGATAGACTCTGCGTAGATGAAGATGGCTGCACGAGAAGGTTTAAGCTACCCCAGCCCTGGTCACACAGGACACTGGTTTACTCATGCTCTACATCTGGCTGGTTCTTGATGACGAGGGGGCTAGAGATGCCACCTCCCCCATGACAAATACACCCCTGCCAGAACCATGCTGGTTTTCTGGCTTGGTTTGCTGTGTGGACACCAAGCAACGGTCAGCAACCACATCTGTCCTAGGAAGACCTTGCTGGAGCACATGGACTAAACTCAGGTTTGACCCGCAACTCCTACACAAAAGCGTTTGCTTCCCACTCTCCAGCCTCTGAGATGTAGGTGTCGTGTTTGCAAGGTGCTTTCTGCAGAGCCACAACCTCTTTGGGCAGGCGTTTACCTGGCTGTACGGAGGAACATCCTTGAAAGGGCCGTATTCAATCACATCATCAGTGCGGGAGGGGTTGCCCAGCTTGGTGTAACTCTCCACGTTCCTAGAGGCGAGTTTGAGGCGGGTTGTTTGGGTCTTGGTGAAGTATGGCGAGTAGAAATAGTGATTTCCTTCAAAGACCACGAACTGCTTCTCGCTTTGTGTGATGTGGGTGGGGTAGGGCTGCAGGACATGCGTGAAAACCATTTCAACAGATACACGGACCTTGGCTCCTGGTGCCAAAGGAGATGGCAGCTTCACAGAGAAGAATTTCCCACTGGAAGGGAAAAGAACAGGTCAGTTACGTGAGATCTCCCCCGAGAAAGAAATCAGATCCAGCCCCTGCAATATGTCTCTGTGTACAGGAGCCCATTATCACATATTATCATGTGTGATTGGGACCAATATTGTATTTTCTCCTCCAAGGTGTACAGATGCCTTGTCCCAGAGGGTGGTGCTTACTTTGGACTGGAGAAGCAGGGCAGGAGACAAGCACAGGGTGAACTGTGTCCTGGCACAATTACAGGCTGTGCTTCACAAAACCACCTGGCCCCCAATTTGGAAAGTGAACTGTGACACACTCCCCTCCCAAGTTCTGCATTTACAAAGCATGTTTCAGCAAAGGTTTTTCCATTCTTCTAGATAACAAGAATTACCTAAATCAGAAGAAGCATGTGCAAATGGCCAATGAAAAATCACAAACATCTTAAGAACCCGTTCCCACAAAGTCTGCTCATTCTCAGCTTTTTGCCCACAGGATCTGAAACTAAGGAACAGCCAGAAACTGAGCACAGTTTTGTACTGAGGTTCTACCAAAAGGATCAAGATTTCACCAAACCTGTAAGGATGGACCAAGGTGATGACAGAAATGAACAGACTTCAAGTCATGGCTGGGGCCAAAGAGCAGGACCACATGAGGCCTCCAGATACGTCAGAAACCACAGCCTGCCTTGGCAACTGAACTCAACAGCTACTGTCCTCTTGAAACCCAGCAGCACCATGCTTCTGACTCTCCTTGCAAGCACCCTTTATTGCTCAGCTCTCATGGCTCAGGAAGCACCTGCCTGCCCAGCCTTGCAGGGTATACACAAAATCTCAAGCTTGTCAGTGCAGAGCTTCATGCACAACGAGCACCCTCTCTCCTCGCAGCAGACAACAGCCCACACTGGACCACAGCATTCAGCACCCTGTGGTACCCCCAACCTCACAGACTGGGGGTATGGCCAAAGAGCACTCTCAACCTTGCTGTAATCACCACTGCCAATCCATCTGAGACCTCAAAAGGGAGCAGTAGGTAAAAGCATGAACAAAGCTATAATGCTTCAAATCTTACCTCATCTCCCTTAATAAAGGAGCAGGGCATTACTTAAGGCACTGGGTACACGAGACTAAGCACAGCTGAATCTCCTTGAAAACAGCTGAATTGTATTTAAGAGAGTGATTCTCGCTCTTATAGGTCTCTCCCTCTATTAGCAGCCATGGGTGGCTGTAAGAAGCAGGTATGTGCTGGGGGGGTGGGTGGTGTCACAGCCCATACCTGGCAGAGTTTTAGAGCAGAGCTCTAAAGCCACATGTGCAATCTCCCAAGGAAACAGCACCTGAGGGAAAGGAATAATTTCTACTGGGGCCTCTTAGACTGCAGAAATTGGGTTTGGCTACTTGTGTGACCTGTGTTCCCTGCCTCTGTAGCACTCCAGGATGCAGCTTGAGTACAGAGTAGATATCTTCAGGAACAAGAACTCCAGGATCTCTAGGTATGTGGGACAGGGGTAGTATTTCTGCTCCACGGTGAGGATGATGGTGGAAGCTGTGCCACACAACCCTAGACACTGACCTTAGAAGATGAGACTCACCTTTTGCCCTTAACTTTAGTCTCTCTCACTTCCAAGGTGTTCTCCTCCTCTTCCTCACCCTTCACCTGTTCCAAAATAACAGAGGGATCAGTGTGCTGCTATTTAAAAAGACCTAATATGTCCAGGGTGAATTCCATAAAGTGCATAGCCACTTTTTTTTTTAGCAGGATGGCCCCCAGAAAGTACAAGGTGAGAAATAACTACTTTATTTTTTAAAAATAAATCCCTTTTATAATATTTTTCATTAATACAAATTGAAGTGTGGTCAATGTGCAAGAAGAGATAGTGGAGATTTTTAAGTCTCTCAAGATCCCCTCAGCCTGGTTCCCAAGCCAGCACGGACACTGTAACTTGTGCAAATGAGAATCTGTGTCAGCTTCTCTCGTGATTTCTGCGGTATGTTTTCTGCAGCGGCTGGGGAGCCTGCAGGCCACTAGCCTGGGACTCGGCCAGCAGGAAAAGAGGAGATCGGTGCAGGTACTCCTGGAATCAGAAGAGCCCTCTTATGTGTTCCGCGGGGTTAAGAGGCAGGACCCGCATCCCCAGATCTGCACTAGCTGGGGATGCACCCCCGCTCCACCCGAGGGGCTTTCAATTACAGCACTAACGAGGTTAATTAGCATCTCTCCCGCCCTCCCTTATTGCTTCCCAGACTTTACCACGTCAGCCATTGCCCACTTTGGTCCGTGTAATCACGAAAACCCTCAGCTTCATCGTTTACGGGGCAGTGGGGGCACTGGAGAGGCAGTGCGGCCAGCGGGGGACCTCTCCCCTGCCGCTGTTGGGGGCGAGGAGCGGCCGGGCTCGGTGCGGGACGGGAGGCGGGAGCGCGGCGCTCTGCCTACGTGTCCCTAAGGGCGGCCGGGCCCGGGCAGCGCCCCAGGCCGAGCCGCGGCCCCCCTCTCCTGCAGCGTCACCCGCCGCCCCCCGCTCACCTGCACGCCCAGGTAGGCCAGGCGAGGCTCCAGGCCGGGCTCCAGCGCCAGCAGGAAGGTAGAGGCCGCCGCGCCGCCCGCCGCGTTGGCCAGGCTGAGCTCGGCCGAGACCTTGGCCAGGTGGGTGCTGAGGTCCACGGAGCGCCGCGCCTCCTCCAGCAGCAGGTCGGCGGTGGCTCCGACCCCGGCGGCCGCCAAGCAGAGGAGCAGGCGGCACAGCAACCCCGCCATGGTCGGACACACGGCACGGGGAGGGCACAAGATGGCGGCGCCCGCGCTCTACGGGGAGGGCACAAGATGGCGGCGCCCATCTGGGAGGAA
Source organism: Nycticryphes semicollaris (assembly GCA_013400055.1). Taxonomy (NCBI): domain Eukaryota; kingdom Metazoa; phylum Chordata; class Aves; order Charadriiformes; family Rostratulidae; genus Nycticryphes; species Nycticryphes semicollaris. The sequence goes on along the minus strand of VXBJ01006466.1, from coordinate 41,718 downwards.
GCTCACGATGGCGGCGCCCAGTGGTGCTTGAGGCCCCTCTTCCTGCAGGATAGGGCGGCTTCGCCAGTGCCTGAGGAGAAATGCTGGGNGGGCTGCGGCGGGGTTGGCCTTTCCAGAACCTCGGGGCTGGCCGGTCTCCGGTAGCTCTGGGCGGTCGATTCCTTCATCGGTGTTCCCATCTTATCTCCGCCGTCACTTTCCGACGCTCAGGACCGTGTTTTCCCGCGGTGCAGCTGGGTCTGTGCCCCTGTGGGGCTTTCAGGCCTGTCCTGGCCTTGGGGGCGGCCTAGCACCAGGCCCGAGGTTCTGTGGAGAACCACTGTGAGGCCTGAAAAGGAGCATAAAGCAATTATAACAAATAATCCGGGGCACTGAGGGCATCCACGTGCTTTTAAGTCTCTTCTCCAGCTGCCTCACAAAGTTGCCCTGTATTCTCTTTTTTTAGCCAAAGCTGGCTCTTGACAGGGCTCTGGTAGTTGCAGCCTCAGGTGGCCAAAAATTTAAAGCCTGTTGGTAGCCCCTGGTTTGGGATGGTGGCAGAAAAGGGCAAGCTAGCATGGGCGGAGCTGGGATTTAGCGCCAGAGATGGAGTTAAAGTGCTCTCGATTCCACTGATACATAAATAAGCCACAAATTGGGAGAGTTTGTCTCTCTGGCACACAGACTGCTGTTGCTTTGTAAGGTGATGTTTTTTACACAAGTAAATTTTAAGCTGAATCCAAATCTTCTGCAAAACCCCACTGATAGTTGGCAGCGGAATGATGGCAGAGTAGAAGCGCTGCAGGCAGCCGCAGCACGATAATAACCAACCCTGAACCAGTTTGGGCAAAGAGAGCTCAAGAAAGGCAAATGTTAGTCGTTTAACACATGGCTGTGGAAGAGGTGATTGACACTTTATTCCCTAACATCTAAAGCAGATAAAAGCGAGGAACGGATGTTGTCTGCCGTGATTGCCAGAGCAGGGCTTTTGCCTGTAAGCCCTGTGGGACAACAGACTTTTCATGTTTGCATAATGCAATCCAGGACTCGGCCTTTCTTTAAGATCTTAATGTGAGTCATGGAGATGATTCTTTGAATTGGCCTGAGATTGCCAAGTATTGGAAGGGGGTTTCCTAAATGTTGTGAGTTTGGATCTGGAGTCAAACAGCCCCTTGGCAAATGCTAAATAAAATGGGATGTCTCCTGGTGTGCTACGTTCAAAACAGCATTACCTCTTAACTAGCCTTCCCTTTCTCCCGTCACTGACCCCTCAGTTCCTGTCATGGAAATTTTCTTGGCAAACAGCTTCAATTTAGCTTTGATTTATTTAGGCACCAGAGCTGTGAATTTGGCAGCTGGTCCCATGAGCATATCCTAGCACAAGCGGGTAGTTTTGTCACCATGTTTTAGGTGATAGTGGGGCAACCCTCCAGCATTACCGCAGGAGACAGTCCCAGGGGTGGGTGTCTACCTCCTCAGCCTTGTTCTTTGAGTTAGGGAAGTGTTCCAGGTCCCTCTGCTCTCCAGGAAAAGCATGTTTATCTTGGCCCTCTTCTCCAAAGAGCTGGACTGTGGGGCCACAGGAACTGGGTAGGCAGGTTTGGGGAGAAAACAACCGCGAAACATGGAGGGCTGAGTGAAACAGCCGGCTCTAATTTAAGGCTGGCCAGCGGTGCTGCCTCTGGGGACTCCAGTTGTCTGGGTTGGTTTTGCTGTGGAAAGTTCTGCTGCTAGGAGTGGCTGTCACTGTCCTTCCTTCTACCCCAGTCTCGATGTCACAGTGAATAAATGAACTCCAGGCTGTGTCTTTAATAACACGCGCAGCTCCAGCTTTTATTTCCCCTTTCTCCCTCAGGGCGATTTCTCCTGGCAAAGGGAGGAAAAGAAATAAAGGCACATTCCCCTGGTGTCTGGAGATAATTGGGCTTTGGTGTTTACATCCTGAGCCAAAGGTTGCTCTCTGATGGGTTCGGCCCAGAGTCTGGATCTGAGCTTGCTGGCAAATGCAAAAATGTCAACATCTGCCCAATCCCAGACCCTGGTGAGCTCTGAATTGTGCTGGTACATACTAACACCATGTTGGGATCCATTTCTAATTGTGATAATTGAGCCATACCGAGCCTGCACAGCGTCTGTTCAGGACTTCAGCCCTACCATATAGCTTAAATTTATCTTTGGGTTGAAAGGCTGCTGCGTTTGGCTTCTTAGTCAAGGTTGGGTTTGGCTCTGCTGGCCCCTCTACCTGTACGTTGTGCAGACCTTTTAGCTTCCACCAAGCAGGTACGGGGTGGTGCCAGCCTGCTGTTCTGTTGTGCCTGGGTTGGGTTGAGTTAATGGCTGGCATGGGGACAGTAGGGCCCTTGGCTGGGTGCACTGGTTATGGTGGCTGAGATAACTCATGGAAAGCTCATGGATAGCTCACGGGCAGGGTCTGAGCAGGTAGAGGCTGCTTTTGCAGTTGAGGAGCACTGCGGGGCCCATGCCAGCCACTGTCTCCTAATGTCCCAGGTACCTGTGTGTGGATCTGGCCACACAGGGCTGGTGCCAAGCAGCAGCAAGAGCCAGGAGTCCAGAGCCACTTATTTTTCTCTCTTTGTGTTTGTGGGGTTTTTTTTGTTTGTTTGGTTGGTTTTTTTTTTTTTAAAATTCTTCCATTGCAGGGCATTTCTCTAATGCCCCAGGGAGAGAGCTGTGGGTTGGGAAGCAGCATGAGAGAAGTGACCAGACCCTGCTGCTATCCAGGCACTGGCATAGTGCCCCAGCTCCAGGTGACGTGCTGTGGAGAGGGTATGTCTCCCTCAGGGACACCAAGCAGCGGAAGAGGAATAGCCAGTGCCAGCCCAGCCGTCTGCCAGGGCTGGGGTCGAGAGTGCTCTAATAAATGCCTCTGGCAGGATAAGCTGTGGACAGAACCCCAGGAAAAACCCTATGTTGTTCTGTTTTTATAGGGCTGATGCCAAACTTGGAGCTGTGTCATCTGTCAGAGCAGTTTGTTCTCAAGGAGAAAAGGAGAAGGAGTTGTTTTCCTGAAGGATTGGGTTGGCTGTGACCACAGGAGACTTTAGCAGCAGGGAGCAGGATTTATCCCAGATGATCCTCGTACCAGCAGGGAGCTTGCACCGGGAATACGCAGGGACCATGATTTAACGTGAGGAGCCCAGGTCAGGGGAAGGAGATACTAAACAGGGCTGTTCATGTGCCGCCAAAGTCATCCTGGCAACACATTAGTTTGCAGATTTTAATACAAAACTAACAGCAACCCTGAAAAAAAACAGAGGCACGTGGCTGTTGTGATGACCGGGATAAAACTCCGTGCCTCAGACTTTATTGGTGTTTCACTCTTTTAACCCTGTGTGGGTAAAACCAAGACAACCTCTGGTTGCCAGCGGGAAGCAGAGGACCCTTCTCACTCTATATTCCATCCCGGGTGAGGTTTTGCAGTTCCCAGCCACAGGGGCACGGGTAGGACCTGGCCGTGTGATGGCAGAGTCCCCTCAGCCTCGCTAAGGCCCTTGAAAAGCAGCTGGAGAAAAGAAAAAGGAGTCTTCCAGTTTCATTATTTTTACAACCTCATTTTTCAGCCTAGTCAGCACAACTCAGGCTGAGCCTCTGCCAAGCAAAACATGCTGTGATTCTTGCTCCGGGCCTCGCCTGTGAGTTCCACGGGGGTGGTGGGCCTGGAGGGGGGGTTGGTTGGGCCTCAGCTCCCGCGCTTTGTTGGGTTGCCCTGGAAACGTGTCCCGCCTTCGCGCAGAGACAGCGCTAATGGGCCACTGGCTGCTCCTCTGGGGTGTCCTCAAGTTACTTCAGGAATCTGCAGCAGACCCCCCAATAATGTTCACCTTTCTTTAAAATAATTTCTTCCTGGGTTTAAAAAAAAATAAAAATATTAAAAATCTGTTTTTCTTCCCACGTTAGACTGTGAGAATCGGGAAAACTAATGGAGTGAAAGCTGTCTGTGCACAGCAGTTGTACAAAGCATTGGGAAACACACGGGAAAACCTGCTGGAAGAAAATGGGAGAGTGTCTGTGAGTATTGTAAGGGGGCAAGACCCCCGTGTGACAGGTATTGTTGTAATAGGGAGAAAAATAAATGCTGTTAAGAGAAGATCCCATCACTGCGTAAAGTAGTTTTAACTCGGTTTTTAAAGCTTATTGGAAACATAGTGGGAATAGCCATGGACAGGCGCTGCTGGGCAGGGACCATGATTTAACGGCGTGGTTAAAACATAGAGCCTGAGCAAGGAATGAGTGAGTTGTCCACTCGAGGAGACCTGCTTCAGCTCAGGTGAGTCTGGATTTTGTTAGAGGATCAGAGCGTGTTTCGGGTAGAGGGAACAGTGCTGGATTAACTGCATCGGATAATAAATAATAATAAAGGGCTGGCACTTCCCAGTGCAGACGGGACCTGGGTAAAAAACCTGCTTCAAACCAACCCTCCTCCAATGTCCTGTTCACATGGCTCTGCAGCTTGGAAATGCCTTTGGCTTTTTTGGTACCTGCAAAGCCAGAGGCGGCGGGAGGAGGACGGGGCGCAAATCTTGGTTTGAAATGAGAAATGCTGCCTTTCCAGAGAGCCAGGGGGCGCAGGGAAGCTGCGCAGGAGGCGGCTGGGGAGCCTAGCCATAGGTACAGAGGGGCCGTGCTGTCCCCACCCCGCAGTGACCCGCAACGTCCTCCACCCGCTCCCTCTCCCGCTGTGTCCCAGTCTGTCCGCACGCCGCCGCCAGGGGGCGCCCCGCAGACGGGGAGCGGCCAGGGGGCGGTGCGGGCGCTGGCGCGGTAGCGTAGCAACGCCCCTTAGCGAATAGCGTGCGCTACGCGGGTGGCGCAGAGGCTACGCACAGCTCGGGGTACAATGGCCGGGCCCGGGGCGAACCCTAAATCCCAGCTCGGGTATTCTGCCGCCTCCCGCCCCATTCACTGCAGCTCTCATCAGTAATAAGCGTTGGGGAAAGGGAGGGCTCGGTACCCTTCCCTCCGGCTCCTGGCAGGAGCCCCAGGATGAGGTTGCAATCCCCTGGCTGTTTGTGATGGGCAAAAGTCACTCAAATTTGCAGGGGTAACGGAGCACCTTTTGGGGATCTGCTGCAGGCATCAGCAGGCTCCGCTGCATCATCGCGGTGTCATCACTGCCAGGCTTTGGGGTGTTCAGTGCATCTCTTGGGGTTGTGCAGGAGGTGGTGTTTGGCTCCAGGGTGATGAAGGGAGGGAGGTGGTATACATCTTCCCTGGGTGAGAGAAAGGCTCTGCAGTAATGGACCATGGTGGGATTCAGTGCACGGTCTCTCAGATAAGCAGTGTTGTGTTTTTCCTTCTGACCCTTTAAGGTCCTGCAAACACGGTACCAGAGCCCATCTCAAAACAGCGTAGTCCCAGAGCCGCCATCCTGTCCTTGGTGTCAGTGAAGCCCAGTGAGGAATCATCACTGGCCTCTCTCAGTACAACAAGTGAGTTTCCATCTTTGCATGGAATCCTCTTTGCATGCATCCTCTTTCTCATGTTTTTGGAAAGGAAAGAACTTCCTGGTGTATTTGCCTTGGAAGCCCATTGTTCCATAGAGTTTAAACCTGGATTTTAAAGCCTTGGTTTTGCAGGATCCGCTACAGAGAGTGGGAAGTAGAGGATCCCACTAAGAGCAGCAAGAGGCGGTCATTTGCAAATTGGCAGCTCTTGCTATGACTTCTGCTTCCTCCCGGAGCCTTGTGTTTGAGCAGCACTTGCTGTGAGATAATGCAGATTTCTCACCAGGTTACTAAATTTTGGAATCTGTTGTCAGGGACTTCCCTGCATGATGCTCTGCAAAGTACCAGCGGGGATTTGCATTTCTCTTGCAAAGGCAACCCCTGTGCCCCTTCCAGGTTCAATGAAAATCTCTCACCCAAGCCTGGCTATTCAAGGACCTTGGGCGTGTGTGTATGTGGGGGGCTGCTGTGTCCCCTTCCCCAGGGACAATCCCATCCTGCCCTGCCAGATGGCTGGTGATTCCTTCCCACGGAAGGCTGTTTGATGTGTGACCCAAAAAAAGGTAGCATTAACCCTCTGTGGACAGCACAGGTCTGCAGCACTGAATGTACTCACTCTTTCCTGATAAGAAAAACACTGATGAGCAAGTAAAAAAAGATACTTGAGGATAAAAGATCGTTCTTTCTTATTAATTTCTTTACTGGCAGGTCTCAGGCTCCTCACACAACTCTCCTACCTGCCTGCTAAGAAATGCCTGATTTGGGGTTTGCGTTGTTTTTCCCTAAGTGGCAGGTTTTGCTCAGTGAACTGACCCACTCTGACAGAAAGGATGGTAGGCAGTGGAGCACGCAGCCCCGCACAAGTCACCCAGAAACCAGCTCAAAGACAGCCTTATCCTCTGCCCTGTACTCCAGCAGGACAGCCTGGCTGTCCGTCCGAAGCAATCTGGCAGAGGGCAGGAGTGCAGACCTGGGCAGGGCAGATGTCCCGCAGGCTGGCACTGTGCTGGTGTAGGTGGGACAATGCATCTTTTGTAGCCTGATTACTCTCAGGTTGGCTGAGGACTTCACTGAAGGAGACAAACCCAGAGAGATCCCGTTCATCTAAACAAAGTAAGAGGTGCTGGTTTCCATTTGCCAGAAATTCAGGCAGGCATATGGAGCCAGCTCTGAGCGCTATAACAGAGTAATTGAAGCTTTAACACCCACCTATAACCATTTCAGTTTTAGGCGATTTGTGGGGGATACCTTCAATTTGGTGGCTCAGAGATTTGCAAACAGTGAGTCATAACTCCCTGGGGTCAAAAATGCAGCTGCTGAGGCACCAGGCATTGAAAAGTGTTGTCCAAGATAAAAGCAAAGCAAACCTCACTGCCCACACACCCTTATCTTTCAAGGCTGAGTGTCTTTGTCACCCTCTTTGAAAACATGCACTCAAAATTATACAGGCTTCTTGTGGTTGCCATTGATACAGAATTTACTTCTCCTTTTAGAGCAGTTGAGGGGATTGCAAAAAATCTGTGACTGGGAAGAGTTGATGCAGATATATCTGAAGCTGTTGTGTGGCACCCGGTGCTCCCTCATTTGAGGAGGGAATTGGGGTGCAGGAGGATCTTAGAAGAGCTCCCTGGGCCCAGGACAACCCCTGTCCCTTCACATTTAGAACGGACCTGTAGATCCCAGAGAACATGTGTGCAACCAGTTTCGTTCCTACCCATGGAGCAGTGTCTTTGAGACACCTTTTGGCACTGACTCACTGCTAAGAAAGAAGCGACCTACGAGTCACCTGTCCTGTAAAATGTCCCACTCACAGTGGTCACGTGGCACCAGGCTCCTGTCCCATGACACATTCTGGGTACAACAATAGCATGACACGGCCACCTTTGCCACAAAACGCCTGGTTGCAGAGCTCACGTGGCTGGTCCACCCCATCATACAATGCCCTGTGCAGAGAGGAGCACGCAACCTGTGGGTCCCGCAGAGCATTCCAGGCACTGCCAGCCATTGGCCCATCCTGCCTGTCCCCATGGCTTCAAATCCACTAGTGTCATGAGCTGAGAGGTCTCAGGGACACCAGCCCTTCATTGCGAAGGCTTCAGAGCTTGGTAAGTACCAGGTTGCAGAACCTGCTGCTTTGGTAACACACTGCTCTACCAAAACCTTGATTCTTGAAGAAAGGCCAGTTCTGCAAAGGCCTGTGGAGTTCTGTGCTGGCTATGGGCACTTCTCTCTCTACCTATTTTAATACCATTCCTACGGTTTAAGAAACCTTTCAGAAATATCTGTGTTTAGAGGGACCCCGATCTGACAAAGTAACTGACTCACTCTGGCCTTGGGGAAGTTACTTCACTCCCTGGATCATCTTCTCCACTTGAGTACCGAGAACAATCATATGAAATTACCCGGCATACCTCCAACGCAGCTGTAAAAAACTAATTAGTTAGTATTTAGCACTGACTATAAAAGTGGGAAGGTGTTGGTGTTGTTGGAGAACCTCTGTAGGTGGGGAGGCCAGCTGGGAGTCCTGCAGGGGACTCAGTGGTTACTATTTGTGTGACAGCCTCTTGGGATTACGGTCATAAATAAGATATAGATGCCTCTCTCCCCCTAACCCCAAAGTCTGGACCATCAAAACACCCCTTTGCCCCTTGACACTTGAACTTTCCATAGGCTTTGGTTTCCACCAGTCCAGCATCCAGCTAACTACGGTGGTGCCAAATGGGTAAGCGCAAAGCTGTGTGGTGCCACCATGACCCAGCAGCATGGGGTTGTTTCTCCCTGCCTGTCTTGCCAGGGCCAGTGTAGGCACTTGTCTAAGGGATGTCCCCTGTGCTCAGCATGTTGTCCATAACATCTTTAGGAGGCTGACTCAAAGGCAAGGGAAAGATTTGGACCCTCACATCTCAGGGATTGAGCTGGTGTCTCAGGGAAGATGCCAGCATTGCCGCCTACCAGTATCAAAGGGATCACAACCCTACAGTGGTTTCGTGGCTCTGGCTGTTGAGCAGGGGGAAGCTGTCAAACAAGTCATTTCTTTTATGAGCTTGTGTCTCCAGTGTCTGGTGTGAGGGGAGGTGGCAGAATCAGGCTTCGCAGCACTGCAGGTCAACCCCCACGCACTGCGTAGAGCTCAGGTGTCAATGGCTGCATTTATACTCTTTATCAGGACTTGGTTTTCTTCAGATGTTCAACCTCCAGCAGATGCACTTATTCAGTGAGTACAGATGGTGGAAATCCCTCACGCTACATGCGATGTCCTCTGCACCTTGGCAGAAGCTGGGATTGGAGATCTGCCATGAGATAGCATGACTGCAGTTGCTTCCTATGGTTGGTATCTGGTGATCAAGTCATCTCCAGAGCGAGCTTATTGCTTTCATGTGTTGGTGCTGTATGGTTTAGAACTCAGCGGAGGATTGCAAAAGTGAAGGCATTAGTAGATTACCGGAGTGGTATTTCTACTGCAGGCAGGGATTAAGGGGCAGGCAAAAGGCTATGGCTGCTCTCTTGCCATGCAAGAGCAGAAGATTTCTAGTGAAAGAAATGCCAGCAGAAGCAGGGTGAATCTGCTTTGGACAGGATAAATCAAAGGGTGACAAAGTTTGGAGCACAAAAGCAAGATATTTTGGGTTTACTGCATTTTAGTTCCTCTTTTATTTAGTAAGCTAGATCATTATAATGATAATTTGAGGAAGCTGGTCTGGAAAGCCAAAGGTGACCAGAGGAGAGCGGTGCATAGCTGAGAGAGGACAGCTTTGTGTAGGGATCTCCAGCCACTCAGTTTTCACTGGGCAGCACAGCCACTGTGTGCTCATGCTACATCTTTCTGGGCAGAGGGGGAAAGGAGGGTCCCAGGGCTGTGCCCAGCGATGGGGAGGAAGGACTGCAGGGCTCTGAAGAGCTGAAATACGCTGGACAAGTGTCAGAGGCATGAACCTTTCAGTGTCCCAGATGGACAGAGGTGGAGTAGCTGTTCATCCGTGGAAGAGGGAGAATGCATCAGGCACTGTGGAGAACATCAGATATTCAATGTGGAGGATTTGTAAGTACCACAGGCCCTTCCAAAATCAGCAACCAGTGGGTGTTTTCTAGCCTTGCTATTTCTGGTCACTGTCCCATTTTATGGACTAAGAAGAGAAAGGGATGGTCCCTTTTGGTCCAAGGACAAAAGCAAAGAGATGCTGTAAAACATATTATGTTTTATTGTCTCTAACCGGATGAGGAAGATTAGTAAATAGAGATTAGATGTCACAAAGGGAAGAAAATCAAAGCTGGAGATATTCTTACTTCCTGGTTTAGAAGGATGAGTGAATGAAATACATTGAGGTTTCTGAACTGGCAAATATCTTAAGACCTCTCACTATAACCTTAGGGATGCTCATCTGTGTGAAGGTCCCTCAAAGGCAGAGAATGGTTTTCTTCAGAGCAATGTTAGTGACTGGGAACGATTGGCACAGGGTTTCAAATTGATCCATTTTTAAGGGTTTTCATGGGGTTTTGATATTATCATGTGAGGAAACTGAAACTACACGTGCTGGGCTGCTCACTGCACCATGCTCTGGTTTCTCCATGTGTTTATTTTGGTGGGAAGGTGTGTGTGTGTGTACGTCTGTATGGCCAGGCAAAATGCAAGAGCCACTACTCAATACTCCTTTTGCCACTTTCTTACCACTGTTATTCTACTTTCATTCTGCCACTGTGAATGTAGCTCACATCGGTGCCAAAAGACCGGCATCCAGCAAGGACCTCTCTGATGATGTTTGTCCTGCCGAGTGCCAGGATTCGTATGTTCTTCAAGGGAACCAGAATCTTGCCTCGCCAGCCTGAGAAAATGCTGCATTCCCACAGCAGCAGAGGATCAGAAAACTCTCCATGGACAGCTGTTGCATGATACAGCTGTTGGTCACACCAAGAAGGGAACTCGGTGTGAGGTGACCCTCTGCCTGACAAAGGTACGGGAAAGATGGTGCCAGGACCTCTCTGCAGTAGAGGAGGAGGGAGGAAATTTCACCCACAGTTTTTGATTGCTTTTTGTATTGTGTAAAAAGAAAAAAGAAGAAAAAAAAAAAAAAAGAGAGCTCAGGAACACTCTGTAACTCACCATTAATGTCTGCCTCTAACAGCCCGGCATGTGGGTCTCCTGTTAAAGGAAAGGGACTGAGACAAGCCCCACCAGCTGCTGATGTGCCCCACGGTCCCAGGGCTGGGCTGAGAGGATACTTCCACCCCCCTCTTCTAAAGAAATCATGTGTGTTTGGGAGGGTTTCCTCCATCATTTCACTAATCAAAGCTTTTCCTCTTTTGTCCAATCTGGGTTTTAACTGGTACCAGGTTTTTCTGCAGCTCCTTGCGCCTAATAGGGCACCTTAAAAGCATTAATAAACTAGGTGTCACAGGCTCCTCTCCCATGTGAGATGGACGGCTAACAATCCTGCAGATAGAGAAATGAAGATGCAGAACTGGTAATGAGCTTTCCAACACCACACAAGGACAGCCCTGGCTCCTCTTTGCCTTCTCTTAGTCTGCGTTTCAACAGCTTAAAACAGCCTGAGGACCGGTGGCCATGCCCTGCCTCACCCACCCCTTCCCTTGCACTAAGCTGGTAGAAAATTTATCCATGCTACAATTGTTGTTCGTTATCAGCAGATTTAGTGCCAAAGTGATTTGGGGTAGGGTGAGGCAAGAGCTGTCACTGGTGTGGGGCAGGGACAGTGTGACGATGAGTACCTGACACAGGCTGGGGCTGGGCTGCCCTTAGGAGCGGAGGTGGCTCCTGCTGCAGGCAGCACATGAGCTTCTCTGGGCAACAGAGACACCAAACCGGGCTCAGGCACCTTTGCCACCCTTGTCTGACTTTTCTAAAGCAGGACACCCTGCATGCTCTGCGGGGGATGCTCCTTGGAAAGGACTCTTGCCAGTCCCCACAGATAATGACGACTTCAAGAGCACACTTGCCGTGCTGCGCTGCTGTCGCGCTATTGATCTCAAACTGCTCTGTGAGCATTAATGAATCAAACCTTGCAGCATCCTTCTGAGGTGAGCGTTCCCGTTTCCAGGTGACACATGGGGAAACCGTGTTACCCGGCAGAGGAGGCGAGCAATTTGCCTAATGATATGTGACAGATTTGTCTTGGGACAGAAGGAAGGACAAAGGTCTTCCGACTGCCAGTTCTGCCATCTCTCTGCAAACCAGTCCCTGTCTCAGGGCTGGGAGCAGTTTGCTGTATACTGCTTAGAAGTCATTTTCTTTTTTATGTAGCTGTAACTAGATTTCTTCCTTTTTTCTCTTTAATTAGCTCTATAAATACCTTTTTTTTATTTTTTCCTTCGTTGTGATTTAGTTTTTGCTTTCCTGAATTCACAAGTTCACAAAACCCCAATATTCATGTGTCTTGGATGAATGGAATACTCAAGTAATTGCTGAATAAGAAAATGATCTTGCTGCCAACATGCAGGGTACAAAATACGGATTTCTTTTGCACCAGCAGGATGATTATTTTCCCATGTATTAAAATGATGGAGAATTTACATAGTCCTAGTTCACTTGCATTCATTTTCAGTCTTGGAACTGATTATCACCTGATTAATCCACCTGAATGCATCTGAAAATTGTCGTTATTTTACTGTCTTTCATATTTTCCCAGCAAATGCTGTTGCTGCTACGTCACTCCAGATCACAGCTGCAAATAAAAGATTCCAAAGAACTGATTTGTGCCCTCCTGTCTCCTTTATTTTTGAAAGCATGAAGTGGGGAAGTTTCTCCAGTTGTTTCCTGCTCTCCTCAGAGCTCTGAGGAAAGGCTGGTGGCTGTGGCTGTGCTGCCATGCAGACAGCAACTCTGGTGTGATGGGAGACTGCAGGGGAGGCAGGTCCCTTCCTACCCCCCCATTCTGCACCCACACAGGCATAGTGGCTAGTGTGGTACCACAACCAACACCTGGACTCCCCACGGGCATACTTGGTCAGGCCCTTCCTAGAATCATAGACACATCTAGGTTGGAAGGGACCTTTAAGATCACCAAGTCCAACCATTAACCTAACACTGTCAAGTCCACCACTAGACCACGTCCCTCAGCACCACATCTACTCATCTTTTAAATACCTCCAGGGATGGTGATTTCACCACTTCCCTGGGCAGCCTGGTCCAACGTTTTGATAACCCTTTTGGTGAAGAATTTTTTCCTAATATCCAACCTAAACCTCCATGTCACGACATCAGGCCATTTCCTCCTGTCCCATTGCCCGTTGGGAAAAAAAAGACCAACGCCCGCCTCGGTACATGCTCCTTTCAGGTAGCTGTCAAAAGCAATAAGGTCTTCCCTCATCCTCCTTTCCTCCTGGCTGAACAACCCACTGCACTGTGGCTACTCATAAGAGCTGTGTTCTAGACCCTTCACAGCTTCGCTACCCTTCTCTGGACACGCTCCCGAATCAAAATGTCTCTCCTGTAGCGAGGGGCCCACGTGAGCTCCCGGTTCCGGCGGAAGGCGCTAGGCCCTACAGCCGGTAGGAACCACCACCCCGTCGCGGCCTCGGCGACCCAAAATGGCAGCCGAGAGATGGCGGTCACATGAGGCGCTACCGCTCCCCCTCCCTCCGCTGGCTGTCGGACGGCGTGCTGACGTCAGAGCCAGCGGGCGGGCCCCCGTGACCGGAAGTTGTCGGGGGGGGAGGCGGAAGTGAAAGCGGGGAGGCTGTTGGGCCCATTAAAGCCGACCGAGGCGAGCGGCGCTTGGCAGTGAGTCTCGGGCGGGCGCCGCGACACACGCACTAGGTGAGGCCTTGTGAGGCGCTGGGGTCGTGTCTCCGGTGGGGGACGGGGGTAAAATCGCTTCACATTGGGGCCTGTGGTGGGGGGGTGGCGGCGGCTCCGCCCCGGCCTCCGGAGCTGCTGAGTGTGTGTGTGGGGGCTGCTGGGGCCCCCTCCGTAGGGTTAGGGGAGGCGCCCCTTTTGTGCTCTCCGAGCGGCCTCCGCTACCGGGGCCTGGCCCGCCGGGGAAGGGTGGTGTTTGTCTGCCCTCTCATAGTGGTGTTTGCCTGTCCGCCTATGCCGAGCTCCCGCCGCTGTGCCGGGCCCGGCCCGGCGCTGCCCCCGGAACAATAGAGCTGGGCCGCGGGGTCTCCCCGGGAAAGGGCTCCTCCGCGTAACGCTGTGGGATTTGGGGCTGCCCGTAAGCCTTTACACGAGATATGCGATTATTTGAGGCCTTTGTGGGAGCCTTTGCTTCAAAGAGGTTTAAAGAGATCTGAAGTGGTACCTCCCGGAGAGGAGAGCGTATTGTCTGTGACATGTGGTGCTGCTGCAGCTTCTTCTCAAAGCCTGAAGAAGCTTTGGGGCAGCTGGTGGCCGAAGGTGGCCTGAGCGCTGGTGTCTGGGGAGATGCTGGGTTGGGGTGGTGAAATGCTGCTCTGGGTGGTCGGTGGATATCGCTTTTAAGAGGAGCGGGCTGCCTTGGGAGCAATTAATGTGACAAAACAGGCAGCTGAAGAGACTGGCAGTTATTGCGAAAGTAGCTCTCAGCATGTGTAAAGCCTGAGTCAGTTCTAAGAAGTATTAGAGTGGATGTTAGAAGTACTTCTAGTGGTGAGTGTATAATAAGGTAAATTAAATGATAGATATGTTATTAGTCTGCTGGTATATATAGAATAATAAATATGGAAATACCTAATTGTTTTCCCTAAGACAGCTGAACTGTCTTCCCTGTAAGTAGAGGGATTATTTTAGTAATAAAAGAGGTTTAAAAAGCTGTCTTAGTCTGCAGTAACATAGGTAACCTCAACATCAAAATGAGTATGTCTTATCTGGTAACTTCAAACCCTTTGAGTCAAAGCTGGAATTCTCCCTGAAAACTAAAAATACTTGCTGATAAGCAGAACTTTTGTGATATGTATGTATGAGGGGTTTTTTTATGCATAAACTGAGACCACGTGATAGAACAAAGTCCTCTTAACTGTAAGCAAGCTGTTCTTTGTTTGACATTTGCCAATATGGAAGCTTTAAGGCTTCCAGTTCTTGAGACTGGCCAGCAAGCTCTGGCCTGTGCTTAGCACTTCGTGTTTCAGTGTGGGAATTGGGGCAGGGAAAAGTGGAGAATTCTCCACTTAAGGGAGTGGTATATGTAATCATCTGTGCCACAGTGCTTGGCTGGCTGTGTTTTAAAGGGTTACTTGTGGTAACCATACTCCCACACTGCAGTGGTACCAGTAGTGTGTGATAGAAGCTGCAGCCTTGCTGTGCTTCCCGTAGAGTCAGGCTGCTGGAGCCAATATACCCTGTTCTCTCAGTAGCTGTATCTGAGGTTAAAGTGGGTGGAATCATTTGAATATTCCTTGTTAAATAATCAGGTCCTCATTGCTGTACTTATTCAGGAAGAACAAGTATACTTGTCTCTTTTTATTTTTTTCCCTCCCCCTTGTGACTTCCAACAGCTGACTGAACACATGACTTGCCCTCCATGAACTAATGAGTAGGCCCACCATGCCTGGCCTGAGTCCTCAGAATCCAAAGCAGCTCTAATACTGTTATTTTTCAAGTGCTGCCTTTTTTTTTTTTTTTTGTATGCTAGTATGTTAATGCTCTACTTCTCCTTTAGAAAGAATCTGTAAGATGAGGTTGGTTGGACCCCTCAATAAAGAAATCTTTTAAAATCCAATGGCAGATTCTTACTCTTCTAACCTGCGGTGAGAAGCATAACTGATAAGATGCAAGGAAGTAGCTATGTAAAGCTTTCCTCTTCCCTGTAGTGTCATGCAATGGTCCATGTTCTCTACTGATAGTTCAATGTGGCACATGAACAATTGTATCTTAAAAGGCAAAGGTGCCAAGTTAAGAATTTAAATACAGAGACTACACTAGAGGCATCCCTGCCCTCCCTCCAAAGGCAGTGAAGCGAGCTCTATGCTGAGTAGCACAGACATGTTACAACACTGAATCCTTAACGGAAAGTGGAGAACACACAAGCTCTGCTATAGGCTCTCCTCTGAAATCACCTAGGGAAGATACCACTTTACTTAGTTTACTACCCAAAATGAATGTCTGTAGGCAAGAGGGCTACCAGATTCAATTCCTGCACCACCTTCTTAAAGCTCCTGTTTTAAGACTCTTGTGTTGGAAGGTCATGTGAATTACCTGTCAGAGCAAATCTCTGCCAAAGCTTGTCCTTGAGGAAACATGACAATTACAATCAAACCATCTGTGCAAAACTATAAATAGCTTTCTCTCTAACATGTATGGGATTTTGGTCTGACTTCTCTGTGAAAATGAGACTAGTTTATGCAGAACTAAACACTTGGCTGTAAACAAAATTGCTTGTGCTTGATTAGGGTACACTTCTAAATGCTGCATTGAGATAGGTGTCTGGCAAGGCCAGGTTTTGGAATAAGGGCTATGGAATAGAGTATTTTGATATTTGCATTATCTAAAACTGGTAGATGTGTGGGCTCAGATACTTAGTGGTAGCTGCTGTTATAATATAGCAACTTCTGCAGTAATTTAAATAAGCTGAGCATTTGATAAACAAGTAGAGAACCCTCATTTTACATGCTGCCAGTGTTCCCTAACGCCTTCTGGCCTTCTCAGATGTAACTTTAACTGCTCTTAAGCCCTTGTTACGAGGGTCTGATGGACCAAAGATTCCCTTGCAGAATTTTAGAGTAATTTAAAGCTTGTTACCTTGGTGGAAGGGAGGCCACGTAAGACCTTACCTAAATGCTGCACTTGGCTGGACACTAGTATGCTTGCTTGTCTGACGGAGATCCTGCAGCCTTCAGATGCTGAAGCACTTCATCCTTGCACAGCATTGTTTTGGTAATTGCAGTTCAATTGCCTGATGAGTTGGAGTTCAGTTACCTTTCCCCTGCAGCTTCCTCAAATGATCTCTTGTAGTTGCTGCATAACAGTCTGCCTTCCGACATAGTTGTGACATTAGACTGAGGATAAAAGGGTCACTTTGTGAAGTGACAACCCAAACACAGGTTGTGCATCTCAAAACTCCCATTAGTATGGCTAATTAATCGAATGACAATAGTTTATATACCCTTTTCAATTCTGCAGTTAGCTTCTCTGCTGAAGATTGTATCTCCCTGTAAATGCACCTTGACTAAAACTTCCAAGTGAGTGCCCAAGGTCAGTGACTCCACATGTGCTGCTCAGAAATAGCTGGCAGTGAAGGGATACCCCTCTGTCACATGCTTGCTCGCTGGCTTCCAGCGTGTTTGTTGCACTCTGTTGGTGGGGATGCAGCGTTGAACCCCGTGTGCTGCTGCATTTTCTGCTCGGTGGAGATCTGCCGTGGTGATGTCATTGTTGCTGTTAGCGCTGTTCCTGCGAGAGAGGCTGCTCCTCCTCTGGTGCCAGCGATGAGCGCTCCCTCCGTCCATGGGGGAGGCTGTGTCAACACTGCTGTTGCTAACTCATGGTCAGTAATGGGAGGGAAGCAAGCTTGCCAAGGCCACTGGAGTGTGGTGATTTGCAGCTGATCTCAAATAGCCTTGACTGTTCTTGCCAGGGAACCTTTTTCTGAGACCATGTCTGTTTTCACAGAGCAGTGAAACTTCAGGGGTGCTGCACTGGCTTTGAGATGGGATCGAAGTGTAAAGTTGTGTGGCACAGATTCCTACTTGTGTAACTTAAAGGCATTTGGTGTATTGAGTGATTTGCTCTTGTCTAAATACCTAAAATGCCAGCTTAAGTTGACTACTTTAATCTAACTGTATTTGCCTGATTGTCAAGCAGAAATTCTGGAATTGAGTAGGTATTTATATTGTCAATTAAGAAAACAGTGTCTTTCTAAAGTATCTGTCTTATATCACTGCATACTGTAACTTTGGTCACTTGGCAGATGAACTGGACCAATGAAAGTGGTGGACAAAGTGAAGGCAAGAAGCTGGAGCTGCCTTTGGATGCTGCCTGTCTGGAGTACCTGGACTGTGGTTGCTGGGGCTACCAGTTTATCTAATGAGTCTGTACTGAAGCTTTGATTTCTCTCCAGCTGGGAAGCAGTATCCCCTTGAATGTAACCTGCTTGGTGCTTGTCTCAAGTGGGCTGAGTCACTTGGCTCTGTAGCTCTCGTCCTCACAGATGTGGATAATGGTGTCTGAAGTCCAGGCTGGCACAGTGGTAACAGTGTCCCAAACGTCAGCTGTGAGATGGTTGTAACTGAGGCATGTTAGATCAGGCCTAGACCTGATCTCCCCATCTGCCCCTAACAAGAAGATGCAATTTACCAGCACTGCTCTCTTAATCTCACTTCAGTAAGATTATTTTTTTTCCCAGTCCTTTGTGGAGCTTCATCAAGAGAATAGCTGAGCTGGTGAAGTATTGATGCAGGATCTGTGCAAGAGGTGTGAGTCTGAAACTGAGTCTCCACGGTAGGAATTCCTTGTTAGGCACTGACTCAGCTGTCATGGCAAGCTACCTGTTACACTCCCATTCTGGGACTGGTATTGAAATACTTGTCCTTCCTGCTTTGCAGACTGCATTAGTATGGTAAGAGCTTTTGAGTGTGTGTAGGATTTCTGCTTTGCAGATCAAGGTTTAATTCTTGGACTGCAACCTGTCCCTAGAGGAAGTGTCTTCTCTGGAAGACTCACTACGGAGATCAGGACCTCCTGGAACAGATGTACAGGAGTAAGGGATTTTGCTATTGGTCTTGTACTTCTTTGTCTACTTGTCTAACAGTATGATCTCCCATCAGTATTTGTCCCATCTCTTCTATCAAGCTCCTAATACTGAAGGAGATACAGTATTTACTCTCAGATCTGAATCTCGGGGGTAAGCTATAGGGTCTGGCAGGCCTCCTGAGGGCCATCATCTGACTTGAAGGCCTGAACCTTGGTCAAAGTTTCTCTTCAGTCACTTCTTTCCTGCCCAGCCTCTAGGAACTAGTGGAAGTTAGCAGCCAGGAGTAGATAAACAAGGCTTGTTTACCTCTGACAAGGTCTAATATCTGTGCTTTGCTTACTGCTTCAAAGGTTCTCTAACACCTCCTATTTGTGTTTTTAAAACTGAAAGCATGACAGGAATGTATGAAACCTTGAAGCTGTAGACAAAACTAGAAATTAATCTGAGTACTTGAAAAAAACACTGCCAGATATGGTAAAGGTCTAACAAATTTACTGTTTCTTAGTGGCCTGGCTAACTTGAAGTATTTTGAACTCATCAGCTTTCTCTTCTGGATATGAAGATTGAAACCCAGCTGCCCCTGGCACCATGTTTGATTTATAGACAGTAATGGATGACCTGCCATAAGAACCATGCTGGGCTACTGGTATTCATATAGGGGTTACCAAAACTGTGGGGTGGCTGCATGCCAAAAGGCTGACAGACATGTCTGTATGACCCAGGCTGTATGGGCACCATAGCTGTGCTTCAGTTAGTAGTACAAGATTTATCTTGCTTGATTTGGCAGCTCTCCACCAAGGAGGCCGTTCTGGTAGAGGCATGGCAACATGGAAGCTATACTGGTATAGCTGAAATGCTTTGCGTAGGCAAGGCCCTTAGTCAAGACACATGGCTCGTTGCCTAGTGTCTCCCAGCAGCCAGCAATGTGCTCAACTCTCCTCCCACATCCTGAGATTGTCTCCCCCAGGGCAGAATAGGGGAAGTTGAGCTTGCTCTGATAAAGGGGGAGGGGTGTTAAAGCAAGCAGGCCTATTCTTGTAACAGCTTGATCCTTGGGGAAAACCACCGGGGAACTACCTGAAATCCTGTAGGATTTACGGGGCAACTGATTCTTCCTGGAAGTTAAGGGCAGAGCAATACCAATTCTTGAATGACAACGTAACTTCAGCCTCCAGAGGAAGGGTAGCTGAAGATGTTGAGCCTGTTAGGACTCTGTGTATGTCTGTCCATTCTTGGGAGAAAGATACCCTGTGGCATAAGGGCCCTTTTAGCTGTTGGAGGAATTGATGAGCTAAAAAGCTTCATGGCTGGAAACATCCAGCTTTCGGTGAAGCTT
Organism: Nycticryphes semicollaris; assembly: GCA_013400055.1. NCBI lineage: Eukaryota > Metazoa > Chordata > Aves > Charadriiformes > Rostratulidae > Nycticryphes > Nycticryphes semicollaris. The sequence goes on along the minus strand of VXBJ01006466.1, from coordinate 22,318 downwards.
CTGGGTATGGCTTTCTCAGAGCTATCTTCCTATAACCCAAAGGCTATCACTTCAGCCCTGGCTGTCTGTCTGGAAGTCCTGGTCTTGTTACTGTGTGCCTTTAGCTCTCTAAGGGCCTTCCTGCACTCCTGTCCTGAGCACAGCTGCAGTTCCCAAATTCCTGCTACCTGCTGAGGAGATAGTGAGGTGATCATCCTCAGGTTGCTGAGGAGCAAAGTGATCCATCCAGGATGGGTGTCCAGCATAGCTGGCCATGTTGCTGGGGACACTTTTCTGCACTCCCTTCCCTTCTTCCCCTTGCCTCAGGGTGTTTACCACCTGGAAGAGCCTACATGTGCTGCTGTAATCTCAGGCTAAGCAGCGATCTAGGTAAAGTTGTGTTCCTGTGGACAGCAAGAAATGTGCTGCAGACCTTTTCCACCGCTCCTAAGCTCACTGGTGATGGTCTGACTAAACATGCAGAGACATCTGCCTTGGTACTGTAAGCAAATGCATTTCTGTGCTTGTTTTGCTCCTGCTTTCAAACCATGTAATCAGGTCAACATGATATCTCCTCAAGATAAGGTGGCTTCTGTGATATCTAAAGCCATAGAGATCTGTTTCTAAGCTTCATACCTTCTTGGATGTGGGGATGGGGCCTAGTCCTATGTAGCTTTGACGTTCCTAGGGTAGAATCACAATTCATAATGGCAGTTTTAGAGCAAGGAACCTGTTCAGTTCCACATCTAGTACTTAAACATTGTGCAGCCATGTAACAACTCTGATCTGGAGAAGTGCTGGGAGGTGTAACAGGGCTGTGAATCAGTGAGGCTTGGACTGGAGAACTTGGCTTTGAGAGCTTGGGCTTTGAGCCTGACTGATCACGTGCATCAGTGCCTCTCAGGAATGCAGTGCTCTCCAAATTGAAGCACTCGCAGCGCTAACGGAGCAGCAGCTGAGCTGAGACCTCAGGCAGGGCAGACCCCTTCTTATGTGCAGGTCCTCTGATTCCACTTACAGACATGGTTCCTATCAGTGGTGTTGCCTCTGCCTTCCCTGTGTCATCTGGACTCTCTGACAAACTGGCCATTGCCACATCCTCTTATAAGGTGCTCTTTGAGCCCTTGCCCACAGCAGGGATGCATCCTAGAGCTTCCAGCTGGGGACTGAGGGTATATCTGGAAACTACCTGAAATCCTATAGGATTGCCACTGAAAGGAGTCTCTTCTCCAGCACTGGCTCTGGAGCTTCCTTGATCACAACAAGAGCCCATTCTGCTCACAACTTGCTCCAGCTGGGGTTCCTACATGTTTTCCCATCATTCTGTACCTTTAGCCCTGAGCTGTCCTAAGAGCGTGTTATCTGGGAAACAGGATGCTGGAGAGTGCATGTGGGGCTGGTGTCATAGCTGTCAGTTGGCTGTTAGCACTGTGTCACCCCAGTTTGGTGCTTGCATTGAAGCAGTCAATGAACTTAGCTCAAAGCCATGAGGCTGAGCTGTAGCTTGGTGCTGCAAGCAGGTTCCTGAGCTCCACTTCGTCCTAGGGCAGCTCCTCCAGTGCTGCAACTCCACCCTTAAAATGAGGTGGAATCTTACTGCAGACAGCTGTAGTCTAAAAAGCTAATTCCTTTGGGATAGTGAAACATGTTTTAAGCTTCTATTTTGATCTGAGCCATGGCAGTGTGCTAGCAAGCATCTAAAGTGCTAGGCTGTTCAAGAAGAGAACAGCCTTGGCTTAGGACTCTCAGGTGGGGGTGGGAGATGCTGGGGCAGCATACCTGACAACTTACAATATGATGTTTTACACGAGGTATCAAAAACTAATTTGTAGCTGAGGCTCCCAGCTCCCTGAGCAGAGGTAATTCCTGCCTCAGAGGGCTGGCTGGGAAAGGTACCAACTGGACAGAAGCCTGCTCTTGGTGAAGCTGCAGTGAGTAGTAGGCAGCCTATCTGCTCTCCATAGGAGGGAACGATGAGCCGTGCTTGAGCTCTTGGCTGGGTACCAGCAGGAGGGAATATGTTGGTTAGAACAGCAACCTAAATGTGTGGGGAAGAAGGAGGTGGAAAGCAGTTTTGAGATGCCACTGATACAGCAGCAGCTTCTGTGAAGCATCACAGGAATATCTTGCCAGCTGCTTTTGGTGTGGGCTTCACTTTAACTGACTGTGTTTCTGTGATGTACTTTCAGGCCTCACTCATACATCTAAGGCACCTTTGACTGTATGGACTGTAGGAGCCCATTGCCCTAAAAAGCTACCTGTTTACAGAGAGCATTTCTCACAAGTTGTCAACCCAAGTGGCAAGATGTTACAAATTGGCTTTTTAGGTGTAAAGCCAGCACATGTCCCCACTAAATGGGGGGAAGATGGATGGGGGGGACACACTTTGAGCCAGCTGGGGAAGCTGAACTACTAGTAGACCTGTCATGGGAGTGGAACAAGGTACTGTCCTGCTTGTGCAGCCCTTGTCAGTGCAAGACTCGACTTCTGTAGCAGTCATCAGTGCAAGGATGCCAGGTGCTTGCTCCATTGTAGAGCGCTCAGGATTAGTAAGGAAAATATGCAGGCTCTGCAGCAATCAAAAATCAAAGGTAGGCTCATTTCTAGCTTCTTCCTTAAAAGCAGGTCAGCACCTTGTAAGCCATGTTCATTTGAAAGTAACGGTCTCTGATGATTGTCCTCTGGCTACTGCTCAGCTTTTTCCCAGCTGAAAGGACAGGGCTTCTGATCTGCTCATGGACTGTTGTCACTCTCAGGAGAATGCAAGTGAGAGATGCTAAAGGTTGATATCCACTGGTTTCAGGTAGGCATTCGTGCTGGATTGCTCAGGCTGTCACTTGTCTGCTAATGCAAAGCTACACCTTGTTAGCAAGGTCTGTGTGACCAGGTAGTTGGAACTGAGCTGTTGTTAAATTGTATTGGTAAAACTTGCTGAGCTCCCACTGCAACTGGAAATTGTGCTGAAGCCTCAAAGGGTGTCTGGACCACTAGGGCACTCTGCAAGTGGGAACTGTCATTCCTGGTCAACTAAGGGCAATTGCAGACTATCTACTTTTCCTCAGGATGAGGCCTTGCATTTTCAGGGTAGCTGAATTGGAACAAATTCATGTGTCTACTCAAAGCCACAGATAAACTTGGCTTGATAAATCATAGCAGGGTACAGCGTGACCATGGGGCAAGTGATATGTGCCAATCTGTTGGTGTGCTTGATTCTGTAAGAACAGGGTAAACATCCAGAGAGCATCTCATTTCAGTGGCTGAAGGTCTAAGTAGACATAACCCTCTGAGGTCACAAACGTGCTAGGGAACTTCCTACTTCTGGGAAGGAACTGGTTCAATCTGAGCTGGTCCTGAATCATTCTTCCAGCTTCAGTTTCCTTGAAGAAATGCAGAACCATTGGAGGGGAGGACTAAAAATAGCTCTTCACTGTAGTACAGAAACATAATGCTTTGCAGCCTCCTCCATGTGAGAGCAGAGCAAGCAGAGGTGGTGTTTCTGTGTCGGAAGTGCAGTTAGTTGCATTTCAGGACACTTTCTGCATTCCAGGACAGAAGGTTCTTCCAGTGTTCAGCTGTAGCTCTCTTCTGCTCAGTCTGATCAGTGGGGAGCCCTCTGCAGGGTGGTATTCCCTGTTGTGGTGCTGCTGTGTCCAAATTGGCACTCACGGTTGGGTGTCTTTCCTAAAGGTCCTGTGACATAGTGGAGAAGCGAATGCTCCACTTGGCAGCCACAGCACCCAGAACAGACTCACAGAGCTTCAGGTACAAATGTGCCTTGATGTGGAGCACCCACCTATTCTTGTGCTGCCTACTTGGAGGGGGGAGTGGAACCAGGTATTCTAACTGCCAAGGGTGAGTTTAGTTCTGCTTGATGCTTGTTTTCCTACCACCTTGCACCTTGGCATAGTGCTAAATATCCCTGACAAAGGACACAAGGTGTGAGTGGTGATCCAGCAGTCTTGCTTTCAGTGTTCAGCTCGTTTCTAGTGGATGGCAAGGTGGTAGATGTAGGAGCAGAGAACTCCTGGTCAAGTGTCCTCAGTTCTTCCAGCCTCTGCATAAACATGATCTGGGTTCTTGGTTAGGACTGTGACTTGAACTGTTTCATAGCAAAGCTGCAACAGTAAGGACTGCTCCAGTAGCTTGTCAGCAGGTTCAAAACTGGTATGGGTATGCTAATGCTTAGGGAGCTGTTGTCTTCCCTGGAGNCCACCCACCCCTCAGGCTAGCTACTTTTGTACTAGAACTGTCTGTAAGCAACTTAACAGGGTGTTCCTATCACAAGGGCTACTTCTGTTAAAGGATAGCTCACACAAGATCTTGTGGCCCATCAGTGCAAGCTCCTACTGTCCTTTGGTAGTGCCAACCAATGTCTGTATTGTGACTTGACACATGTGAACATCTCTAAGGAATCCTTAACCACCCATTTCTGCTTTGAGTTAAAGCAGCTGTCTTAATCTAGCAAGTGAAAGGACAATTGTAATGTACCCTGGAGCACAAAGGGAAGCCTAATTAGATTTGGCTTAGGCTTTATTTGCTCTTGTGTCTGAGGAGCTGTAGCACTGTGGAACTTCTTAGGACAGTTTTTGACTCTTCCTCTCAGATGAGCTAAGGCAATAATGCTTGTAAGTCAGATGTTAGGGATCCTCCTGTGTTATCACCTTTGTAAGGTGATAACACTACTGTGGGAAAGAGCATGTTTATACCAGGGTTAATCTCATGAGGGTCAACATAATTTGGCTTGTTTACTTAGAGGGATGGGCATTAAAAATTGAGTGGAAGTAATTGTCTCTTGTATTGGAGATGGCTGTGTCATTCCTTTGGCACCAGTTAGCCAGGAGGAGGAATGATACTGACTGGTCTCCAGATTGATGGGAAATTTCTGATGGTTCCTGAACAGGGCTAACTGGGTGTGTTGGTTTTCTGAGCAGTCATGCAGGTGACCTTGCTCCAAGAGACTTCACACAGTGCAAAACAGAACTGATGTCTTAGAGCAAATCTTGACAAACAGGCTTTTCTTCGTGATATCTCTGAAAAGGGAAGTGTTTGTTCGGAAATGCTCCTGGGACTGGACATGAGCCCTGTGTGAGCTCACACACTGCCATCTTAAGGGCTTAAGTGATTCTTGCAGGTTGCTGCTCTAGAGTAATTATGCCAAATATCACAGAGAGACAAGCTGCATACGTAGTACAAAATAGTCTTAGTCTTGGGTACCACTGACTCAGCACTATCACAGTTTTGATCAACTCAAACTGAGCTTGCTCTTTGCAGAAGCACAGGTGAAACCCTGCACAGCCTACATCTTGATTCAGTAATCCAGTGTTTCTTGTGAGTGTGACTGGACAAACTCCTCAGGTGAGGTAACTGCTCCTGCAGGTATTCAAACCTGCTTTGTCTGAGCTAAAGCTATATTCTTCTTTGGCTCCCTTAGTTGGTTTTGTACTAGCAAGGCTCACCAGAAATGAGATCTGTGTAGCTTAGAGCATGTATGTGGGCTCCAGTTCTGGGACACGAAGCAGTAATGAATGTCCTCAATGCCACGTAACGTGGGAAACAGCCTGTGTTAACACAGGAATAATCATAAATTGCCTCTGACTTCAGGCAAGCAAATCTGAGTACTGAACCTGGCCCAGGGTTGGCTGCACCTTGTTCTGCTGACACAGCCAATGTCATACTGTAACCAGGATCAGCTGAGGTATTTCTGAGCTTACTTGAGTGGCAATGTATGGAGGCATCCTCTGCCATGAAGATGTATTTGCTGTTGGCTTAACATGAGCTGAAGTCACCAAAATACTTTGCATGGTGTTAAGGAGTCTAGTAAGGCTTCACTTAGAGGACCTTCAGAGAGCATTAGTGTCTTTCACTTCCAGTACCTCAGCTTGTTAAAACACTGGCTGGAAGCAAACATTGGGGGAGGTACAGTACCCTCCTCTTAGAGTAGTTTGACCCTTTGGGTTGCTTCCTAAGAAACCCCAGTTAAGAAAATAAGGATGTCTTCAATCCATCTAGATGGAAGATCTTGCTAGGACCAGTCAAACCTCTGAGCAGNTATGTTCCAGCTTGCACCCATTGCCCCTTGTCCTATCATTGGCTGTCACTGGGAAGGAGCTGCTGTTGGAGTCCTGCTCAGCCACACAGAACATGGTAAGGATAAAGGAAATAGCAAAGGTGGTGCTGTAGAGAGCAATTTGATGCACTTAAACTTAGAGGAGTTTCTTCCTACAGGAAGGCTCTAGGAAGTCAGAGACTGGTACTTCCTCCAAGACCTGGAGGTGTGGTCTCTGCCCCAAAGGTAAGGTGTCTTCTTGCACTGTGCAAGGGGTAGCTCTGAAGTCTTGGCCAGTATAGCTGTAAAGGGAAGGCTGCTAAGAGGACTTGCCAATCACCTGACTGGGCTTTGAAGCAGCATTGATCAAGCCTGGTGGAACAGGGTGGGCAGCTCTGTGCAGCGCTGTTGCTGGGTCCTGGCAGGACTGAAGATCTTCACCGTCTCATGGCCCAAACCAAATACCAAGCTGAGGCAGCTCCTTCTGTGCTATGGCTCATATCCGTTGCATCAGCTGGGATGTCTCACCTGACTGATGTTCACGAGGCAGTAATAGCCCTTCTCATGATGTGGTAGCCCTTCAGCTATGACAAGAAGGTATTGTCAGGTCTGACTTGGACTTCCTTCCCATGTCTGCAGGTGGCTGCTCAGCTGAGCTGTTTCCAGTGTGATGACACTTGACAACAGTTTTCCCCTCCCTTCATAGTGGGACTTTGGGCTTTGTTGAACTTGGGTGCTAAGCACCCAGTGTGACTTAGTGTTGTAATTTAGGGCTCTGTAAATCCCTCCCTGAGCATGAGAGCTAATGCCAGCTTGTCCAAAGCTGCTTTGAATACCAGGAGGCAGTGAGCTGCTGCGGCCAGTGGCAAGCAGTACTGGAAACATTGAGGAAAATAGAAGCAGTACATGCTGGGCTCTGGCACAGTCAGTTCGGGGTGAGCTGTTTTCTTCTGTTCTGAGGAAAACAGGTGACTCTCACACTGGACCTGAACCTGTACAGATGTTTCCCAAGGCACTTCAGTGTACACAGCTGTCTTTGTTTCAAAGCTCTGCTTGCTTGCTTCTTGCTCCATCTGGTCTGGTTGTGCTGCTGAAGTCTCTGGCTTGGCTAGCACATGTGTCACTTGTGCTATGTGCTTTGAAAACACAGGAGCTGCAGCCTGTTTGAAGGAGCTTACATGGTGTGTTCTCCCCATGGCTACAGAGGAGATCTGTTGTAGAGTGTGGATCTTGGCAAGAGCAGAAGCAAGACTCAGTATTGAGGTTGTTGACAACTTTCAGCTGGCTGTATCTTGGCCAGTATAGCTGGACTGACATTGAGCAATACAGTCCAGCACAGGCAGCCTTGGAAAGGAGAGGTGTTTACACTTGAGGAAACTGTCCTGTGTGGACTCTCTGGCATCTGTAACACCCATCTAAGGATAGCATGAGCTCTGTGGGTGGCCTGTTGCTGCTGTTCACTCAACAGCCTCTGGCTGTTATCTAGTGACACATCTAGATGGGAAACACTGTTGAGAAGATGCATGAGGCGGGTGTAGTCCAACAGGGTGTTGCTGTAAGTGCACCACTACCTTTGGTGGCCGCAGGAGGGCTTTTTCAGCTTCTGCAGCACTTGCTGAAGTCTAAAAGACTGCATCTCTCTTAACAGTCAAAGGTGGTTAAGACCTTTTTGCGGTTGGACTCTGCATCTAGTAAGAGGCTCCTACAGCTTGGAGCACGTTGCCTGTAGTAGTGGGATGAAGCAGGTCACAGCAGCAACAGGTCAGGCTGTTGCATATCCCAGGAAATGCATAGGACTGAGCTGTTCAGAAGATGCATATATCTGTGGTGTTGAAAGGTGAAGGCCTCCTCAGCTGGGAAAGTCAGGAATAGCTCCTGAAGAGTAGAGTTGTGTGGTGCAATGAATGGGGTGTAGCAGGATGGAAATTTTAGGGTAACCAAGTCCCTGTATGAGGGCTTAATACAAAAAACCTGTTGTCAAGGGTCTTCGAACTCAAGTAGCACAGCTATAGCCATCTTCTGGCTCCTCTTGCTGTATGGAACCTTCAGGGATCCTTAGGGAAAGCCAGGGAGTCCTTGTGTCATGGACCAGATCAGTGTCAAACTAGGGTCTGATCTTGATTGAGCCTGCACACCTAAGAATGGCTTGTTCCATACCCCTCTAGAGGTGGGGAGAAGCACATCATGGTAGGAAGGATGTGCTCAACCACTAACAGCAAGACTTCATACTTGTCTTCACTGTGCTAAAGCACATCCAGGAGCATATTCAGGTCTGCTGCAGCTTATGTACTTCTTGCTGTTTCACTGGCCTGAAGGAGATATGGGAGCAAGTAAGAGCTTAGATCTCTGGAGCTCAGCTCTCACTCCTGCTAATTGGATGGGCCATTAGTGGCCGATTTAGAGCTAACTACCTGTGAAGTGGATTGGAGTCATGACAGGATGCAACTGAACAAACAACTCATGGCCTAACAGAGCACTAGACTAAACGTTAGGAGACTTGTCACCGTAGCCTTGCTTGTCCCTCTACCAAAGGTGAGGTGGCAGCAGTGTTCTCTGCAAAGCTGTGGAGTCTGGTAGCAGTTTACTTTGTATTTCAGCTGGTCTCTATGGTTATGTTGTGACCACTTCAGCCACAGTGTATCCTTGGACTCAACACCTTCACAAAGTACAGCTGGAGAAAGCCATTGCTTCTCCAAGCTCAACCTGAAAGGGGAAGGAAGCCCAATTTCTTTTCTTTCTTTTTCTACTGGGAAACTACTGAAGAGCACAAAAAAGGCTTGTGTATTATTGGATGCATCTCTTAGTGTGTGTAAGAATTAGTCTGTATCAGGAGCTGATGTGCACTGCCTCCAGTGAGGCTGAGGGAGAAGACCTGCACTAATATACCTGCAAAATGGCCTGGAAATGGGGTCCAAGGGCAAGCACTTGGCTCATCTACCTGTTAGTATTAAATTGCCATTACTGGTCTGATGTGGCCCTGCCTAGGAAATGGGCTAACACCTGGTTAGTGCTCAAGTGTAGCCTTGAGCTGAAGGAGTCTGGTTTCAGGAGTGCTGGGCCCTGCCCTTTGCTGGCTCCTTGCTGGGAGTCTGGTTTCTCTAAACTTGCTGCTTTCTGCCGTAAGGAATAACATACTAATGGTGTCTGATGGGATTGTTCCTCTTCCTTTCTAGTGTAAAAGATGACTTCTAGGAAGAAAGTGTTACTGAAAGTCATCATCCTTGGAGACTCTGGGTAAGTGGAGAAGCCTTTAAGCTGCCAATCTGCTGTCCGGATGGAGGAATGCTCTTGACTAGTGAGAGCCTGGGTGTGCTGCAAGAAACCAGCAGTGCAGGGAGGAGAGATATTACAGCCCCAGACATTGTATTACCTTACAGCTGTAAGAACTCTTCACCACCCTCTGTCCAGAATGTACCCCTGCAGCTTAAATGTCTTGAAGTCCTGCCACAATATTAAGGAGGGGAAATGTGGTGGGCAGACCGCTCCAACAGCAGAACCGGATAGCCTTTCTGCAAGGAGGAGGATGTGTTGTGTTGAAATGGGCATTTCACTTAAGTGAAAGAAAATTAAAAAAACCCACAGTCCTGGTAGTAACCAATCTTAAGTGATTTCTTAAAAGTCTGCCTGTCAGAGATCTGGCCAGAGCCTGCCCTTTGGAGGGAGAGGCTTTGCTTGGAGCTGTTGAGCAAAGAGCCTGCTCCACTCTTACAGGTTACTTGCTGTGCAGGCTGTAACCAGACTCCCATGACATAAGACTTATTTATACCACTGTGCCCAGTGAGCTGTTGATTAGGGAGTTTCTCAGCCACAGAGAGGGCATCTGAGCCTCTAAGCTGGTTCTCTGGAGAAGATCCCCACCTCTGGGTGTCTAGCAGATGTGTACATGAGCTGTTGCCAGCTGAGATTGTCTGTTCCTCCTCTTCCTCTTTGTGCAGAGGCTGAAGATGACTCTTTCTGTTGGGTTTCTCTGGGGTACTTCATCTTCCAAAATTGCCCTCATCATAATCTGATGCATATGCCTTACCAAGAATCAGATTACAATCTTGAGAAGCCTTCTAAGTAATCCTTTGTATCCTTAGGTAGCTAATGCTCTTACTCAGCATGTTGTCTCAGCATCTATTGCTGTAAAAGCCCCTTCTTGCAGAGGTGGGGTCTGTTTTCCTTGGTTGAAAGGCTGGGAGGCTGTGGTGGAAGGCAAAGAGCACTGGGATGTTCTGTCCAGGGTGGTTAATTCAAACACTGTTGAAGAAACAGCCTACCTAGTCCTTTTCTTTCTTTTTCTTGTCTCCTTCTCTACAGGGTGGGAAAGACATCACTCATGAACCAGTATGTGAACAAGAAATTCAGTAACCAGTACAAGGCTACGATAGGTGCAGACTTTCTGACAAAAGAGGTCATGGTGGATGACAGGCTAGTGACAATGCAGGTAAGGAGTGATGCTGCTCCCTGCTGCAAGGGGTGCCTGGATGCCTAGACCACGCTTGTGTGAAGCATCTGCTCCAGTGTGGTCCAGAGCAGTGCAGGGGTCAGTGCAGTGGGTGTGAATCTTGTTTACACTGAACTGCCTTTGGCCATAGGTGCTGCTGGACTCCTCTACAAATCTGTGCATGGGCTGAACAAGGGAAGGCAAAGATCAGTTTGGGCTCAGCAAACTAGATTATTTTTTTTTAGATGCATTTCCCAATTGTTTAGGAGGTGGAAAGAGCTGGGGAAGGACTTTTAGTGAGGTCAGCTACTCATGCTGCCCTGAGTCCTGTGGGTATAGTGTTAACCTACCAGTGTGTTTATGTCTCTAGTGTCTAAAGCTTTCATCTCTCCAGTGTGAGACTGAATGCAAGGCATCAGAAGCCCTGTTGCAGACATCAGAGGAGTGTTTGGACTGTGCTGGTACCAAAGTGCACCCAAACACTGTAGGAAGGTCACCTGCTGACCCCAATACTGAAGTTCTGCTTGCCCAGAACAAGGCTATGTCCCTTGCTGAGGTTGAACACAAAAAGGGTTAACTATTAGGGTGTTTCTGGCTCTTGATACTTAGTGCCTACACAAATTCCCAAGCCTTCAGGTGCTCTGCTCTGCCTAAGTGGGGGCTGTAGATGCTTGGTGGGAAGTGTTGAAATGGATGCCCTAATTGGACTATCTCAGAGTAGAGCTGGCTTATCTGCCTTGTCTTTTGCTCCAGATATGGGATACAGCAGGACAAGAACGATTTCAGTCTCTGGGAGTTGCCTTCTACAGAGGAGCGGACTGCTGTGTGCTGGTGTTTGATGTCACAGCCCCCAACACATTCAAAACCCTAGACAGCTGGAGGGACGAATTCCTCATTCAGGCCAGTCCAAGGGATCCTGAGAACTTTCCTTTTGTTGTGCTGGGAAACAAGATTGACCTAGAAAACAGACAAGTGAGTACTGGGACTTGCTGGCCGCCTCTTAGGAAATTGCTGGTGTGGGAGACCATGTAGGAACAGGGGAGGGTTATCTGAGAAACAGGAGTGGGAGGTGCTCAGTGTGGCTCAGCTGTTGTGTGCTACTGGGGAAGGAGAGTCTCTTCTGTGTGGAGAGGTCAAACCCCTGACCACAGCATGCTCCTGTCTACTGGTGGAAGGATTTCAGCAGCTTCCTGAGTAGATGCAGGGAGAGAAGCTGGTTCTCTTCCTCCAGAGTTGGTGAGAAACTCCAATGTGAGGAAGTCCCTGCGCTGGAGATGTCAGAGCAGTCTGCACCCCATGGTCTCATCTTCCTTAGGCCAGGGCTGAGTGTACCCGGTGGTGGGCAGCAGTCTCCTGTGCTCTGTATCAAGGCTGTAGTTTTTGATGAGGTCAGAACTGCTGTCTCAGCTCAGGTTGGATACGAGGGGGTCTCTGGCCTTGCCCTGGAAATAAACCCCTTGTCCTGCGTGGCTGAAGGTGGTGATGCTGTTCTTTGTCCACCCAGGTCACCACAAAACGGGCACAAGCCTGGTGCTACAGTAAAAACAACATCCCCTATTTTGAAACCAGTGCCAAGGAGGCCATTAATGTGGAACAAGCTTTCCAGACGATTGCACGAAATGCACTTAAACAGGTAGGGAAGGGGCTGGTGGGTGCCCTCTGCTGGTGCTGGTCCTGCCTGCCCAGCTTGGCTCCTGCGGGCAGCCTTGGGGCTCTCCAGCAGCTTTTCCCAGCTGAGAATGGCTCCTCGCACACTAGGAGCGGTCTGTGGAGCCTGGCACTAACTCCTGCTTTCTCTCCCGCTAGGAAACCGAAGTGGAGCTTTACAATGAATTCCCTGAACCCATCAAACTAGACAAGAATGACCGAGTGAAGGCCTCTGCGGAGAGCTGCAGCTGCTGAGGGGAGAGGGAGGGGTTTGAGCACAGTCCTTCACAAACGAATATCACACTTAGGCCTTCAAACACACAGCCCCTCTTCTGTGTTTAAAATGAAATTTAAAAAAAAAAAAAATAAAACTTCCATCTCCAGCTGCCAAAATCCACCCATCTCTCCCATGAGCATCTGTGAGTCCCACACTTCAGAGCTCACGTCCCTGCACCATCCACATCACACTTCACGGTAACAGGCCTTTCTCTTAGTTTAAAATGGCAACTCTTATGTATGTTTGGAACTGAATCTAATTCCGGGTGTCCAATGGAGAGAAACTGTTTACAGGTAATCTGTGTAACAAGTTACATACATTTTTAACTGTCTGGTGGGTTGTTTTTTTTTCTTTCCCCTGTGAAGGCTGCAACTGGAAAGGCTGATTACCCATAGTTCATTGCAAGCTCAGCACTCAGTCCAACTAGGTTGAGTTTTGTATGTATCTCTGTTAATGCTTGTTACTTTTAACTAATCAGATCTTTTTACAGTATCCATGTGTTATGTAATGCTTCTTTAGGAAAAATCTTATAGTACATGTTAATATATGCAACCAATTAAAAAAATGTATAAATTAGTGTAAAATTCCTGAATGACATGTTCAAGTACTGAAACACAGATTGTGTAGAAAGTGAGGAGGACACTTGTGAGCCGCAGCGCGTTCGCACCACAGAGTCCAGATGGAGGCAGTATTCTGTACAGTAGAGATGAACTATGTAAGCCGTCTTGTTCTGACGCCAAAAAGGCTTCATCTTCTGGAAAAAAAAAATCTGTCTGGCTTCCTTGTATCTAAATTCTCAGATTTGCATAACAGCATTGATATGCACACTGGATTATTTGATTTAAAATTAAATACACCTATGAAATGACCTCATTTGTTCACCTCCCCTACTGCTTAACTCCTAACATCCTGGAGCGAGTGTGAGAAGGAGCCAGAGCTGAGGTGTCCCGGGGGCTCTTTGTACTGTGGAAGGAGCTCCTCTCCCACCTGGGTTGTGGTAGCTGTTTCTCGATGAATGACCTGGACTATGAATCTTCCCTTTCTTCTTACTGACTGCTAATCTGGATTTTTGGTATGGAAAAACAAATCTTGGCAATCTAGTCCCTTTCCTCTCTTCCTTTCTTCCTGGTATTTGTTCTTGCGTTTGTAGCTTGCTTAAATGGAGCCCTTCTACCTGTTTTCCAGAGGTCTACATTCTAGTACGTAGGCTGAGCTCTTATGTAAAGAGACAAACATGATGCCAATAAACTTAACAAGAACAAACCTTCTTGTTTACTCCTGTTTCTGACTCTCTTCTTTTTTTTTTCTTTTTCCCTTCACTAACGTGCTCTCTTTCCTCTGTCTAATCACCCTGTTAACAAGCCAGTGCCTGCTAATTGAAGGATGTTTGTGCTTCCTCCTTGCTATAGAGGTTCCTGAAGGGTTTTCAAGAGTGGGCAGAGCAGGCTGTGTTTGCTCCACTGACCCCAGACTGTAGTAGGCCTGATCCTGCCTCTGCTGTTCCTGAAGCACAGTGGCAGGAGCACTGCTGGATCCGAGCACAGACCTCCAGCCCTGTCCTGGGCTTGTGCAAGCCTTTGTGGAAGGGTGGAGAATGTGGCAGAGCTGGCAAAGCTCTTGCTACCCTCCTCTGGGGTGAGCTGGTGAGAAGAGCAGGCTTAGCCCTTCCCAGTCCCCCAGTTGGGTGGTTCAGCTGTTGGATAAGCAAGGTTGGTCTAGGGTACCTTGGAGTGAGTGAAGCATTTTTCCTTGGCCCAGCCAAGATATACCTTTAATTTCTGGATGCTGGGCACAGCCCTCTCTTGCACTCAGCCAGGCTGAGCTCACTGCTCCTCTGCCCAGAGGAAGATGGAAAACAAAGAGTAGAGAAATGAGGCCAGTTATTTCAAGAGCCTTCTAACAGTCTTTGTGCTCTATATCCTATTTTATGTCTCTGTCCTGTCACACTTTTCTCTGACTTGACTGGGTTTTTGCTGTCCACATCACTTTCAAATAACTACTCTGCGATAGGGCCGTGTCCTCCCTGCACCTTTTTGAGAGACTCAGCCCTTCTGCTCATCTCTATTTAAAGCATCTGCACTGGTTTTCTGTAGATACTGCTTTAGCGTGGAGCTGATCTAGGGGAGGGGGGAGGAATAACTGTAAAGTGATTGTTTTGGGGAAGAAGGATGGTCTCAACTCTGCACCTGTGTCCTGCTGCCTGGGCCTTGGGTGCTGGAGCTGTGGATGAGCCCTGAAGACACTGTGTTTAATCACCTAAAATAAGCTGGCAGAGACACAAGGCCAAGGGCTGGTGTTCCATGGAGGGTGGGACAGCTGTCAAGCTCCTTGCCACAGGGTGTTGTGGATGCTGGAAGGGAGGATTCCATTTACCACCTCCAAACCAGTGTTTCTGCAGGTGAGAATGTCATATATACACACACAACTGTACAAAAACAGGAGGGCAAGCGCTGTGGCAATTCATGCCCCGCTGTTACCCTTGGAGCTGATGGTGCAACAGATGGGGATTGATGTTCCTGCAAAAATGGCTCATTGCTGCTCTGGAGGAGCTGGCTGGACCCATGGTACCACCCCTGGCATCAGTGGAGCCTCAGCTGACCCTTTTGCCTGATGAAGCTGGTGCTGATGGGTGACTCACAGAGGAAACCTGCTCCTGGGAGAGGCTGAAGTGTTCTGCTCTTTGCTGGGGTCCTGGCTGGAAGAAGGAGGGTGGCTGGTGCCAGGGGAGGGGGGTCCATCCCAAACATTACAGCTGCAGCCAGTGCCCTGAATTCAGAAAGCAGTGTGATGGTGGTCCCTACCAGCAAGTGAAGCCCTGGGAGGGAGGTTGTGGCCGGGCAGCCAGGTGCTGGGCTCGGCGGCGGTGGCTTGGAGCCCTTTGCCACAGCAGCTGTGTTTTGCAAGATGCCAGCGCACACACAAAAACCGGGGAATGGCACAAGCACATCTCTGCTGCAGGGGCTGTGCTGGGGGGAGTCACAGCAAAGAAATGAAAGGCCAACCGCTGGCGCATGGAGAGCAGCAGCAGGGAGATGCCAAGTGGGGAAGCTCGGAGCGTGCTTTGACAGTGGCACCTGGGTGGGCTTTGGGGTTGGAGGTCTCCTGCCTTATAATAGCCTATGGAGAGCGGGACCCCTCCTGCCAGCCCCATGCCCCCTGTCACATCCACGGTGGGCAGGGTGCCAGCCCCCTGTGAGCACACCTGGAGCCCCAAACGGCTGCCACCGCCACCAGCCGCCCGCAGCTCTGGCACCCAGGTGTGCACAGACACCCACCCCCGGGGGGGTCTGGGGGGAGGAAACCCGTGATATAAGCACAAATATATGTACAGAAATCCGTAGGTACACAGAAATATTTTTAGCTGAACACCTGCATGTGTGTGGTTTAGGTGTACAGTTACAGACAGAAATGTGTACCTGTGTATTTATGGAGACATCCCCGGTGAGGTGGGGAGCACAAGAGCGAGCACAAGAGCACAAACAAGACAGCAAGGACACAGCACGTGTGACTGTGTGTTGCTATGTTACACGTGTGGGTTGCTATATTGCGTGTGTGTTGACATATTAGACCTGTGTGTTGCTATATTACATGTGTTGCTGTATTAGATGCACGTGTGCATGTGTTGCTACATTACACGTGTGTTGTTGCTATATTACATGTGTGTGTTCATATATTACACATGTGCTGTATTACACGTGTGTTGCTGTATTAGATACATGTGTGCATGTGTGTTGCTATATTGTATGTGTGTTGTTATATTACACGTGTTGCTATATTACATGTGTGTTATATTACACGTGTGTGTTGCTACATTACGTGTGTTGATCTATTATACCTATGTGTTGCTGTATTACACGTGTGATGCTATATTACACGTGTGGCTATATTACACCCACGTGTGTTGCTATATTACACGTGTGGCTATATTACACCTATGTTGCTATATTACACATGTGTGTTGCTATATTACACATGTGTTGCTATATTACACGTGTGGCTATATTACACCTGTGTTGCTATATTACACATGTGTGTTGCTATATTGCATGTGTGTTGCTATATTACATGTGTGTGGTGCTATATTACACATGTTTGTTGCTGTATTACATGCGTGTGTTGCTATATTACACACGCATGTTGCTATACTACACGTATGTGTTGCTATATTACATGTGTGCTGCTATATTGCACATGTGTGTGTATGTTGCTACATTACACACACAGAGCCCGAGGCTCAGGGGCAGAGCACAAGCGACATTAGTGACAGGGTTCCGTTTATGAAACATACGTCGTTGCAGGATGTACACACGTGCAACATACAGTATTTATTTCTTTTATATATATTTTTTTTCAGAGAAAGGGGAAAAATTATCTCCCACGTAGATACCACACGTATGCTACCCACATATGTTTTATTTATATATTTATATAAAAACATTTAAATGTGACTGTGTAGCTAGAGAGATACGCACATACAAACGCCTGCATGTCTGTGTATTATCTATTGCCCCATATGTGGAGTGTACACTCGTGGGCTCATTTTAAATTATGCTTGCATTTGTATGTGTGCGTGTGTGGGTTTTTTTCCTCTCTGTCTACACACACAGATACTACCCTATATTTGATTTTTTTAATATATTAATACGCTTGTGTGTGTGTTTTATATACATTTTAATATAATATTTATACGAAGAGGTCATATACGTGTGTGTAGTTTAGCTGTTATATTTCTTTGAGAAAGCGAGGGGGAGGGAAGGAGGGAGGAAGGGAGAGGAAAAAAAAAATGAAAGAAAATACAGACACATAAAATAAATATTTAAATAAATTCGATGTGGAGGTGGATATTGGGATAGCTGTGTGTGAGCGGGGAGGGGGGAACAACCGGCTCCCTTGCACGCTCTCTCCATACACACACACAGAGAATATATATTAACATTGATACCACAGACATTTATATATATATTTATATATATATACACAACCCATACAGGGGCAGAAAAGAGGGTGGGAGAGCTCACAACCTCACACACACAGAGATACCACACGTTTGGGTTGGGTTGTTTATTTTTTGGGGAGGGGGGTGGGTTGATTATTTCTGTCCATTCTCTGTGTAGGTCTTTTTGTGCCTCATGAGAGGAGGAGGGGAAGATGGAGAAAATGACAGAAAATATAGACAGACAGACAGACACACAATTAGTTAAATACATAAAACAAGCACTTAGATAGGTATATAGGCAAATATATCTGAATTTATACACGCACACCGGGAGAGGATAATACCTGTGAATGGCTCTTGCTCACTTTGTGTTTGTGTGTGTGTGTAGCGAGAGAGACTATTGTGTGTGTATTCATGCATGAACAGCTCTGTGAGGAGAGACATATAGATTGGAGGAGGGGTGGGAGAGAGAGAGAATGTGCCTGTGTGTGAAAAACCTCTCTCTCCCTGTCTATACGTATGCACATATAGACAGAATAGGAGGAGGGGCTGGGGTGGGGTGTGAACAGGGCTCTGGAAGTGTGTATGCCTGTATGTGTGTATATATAAAGAGATTTATGTTTGTATGCAAGCCAACAGTATGCATGTTTGTGTGTGTGTGTACATATATACGTACAAATATAGATATATATATAAAGAAAGTGTTTTGTGTGTGACAACAGTTCTCTGGACAATATATATGCAGGGGAAAGAGTGGGGAAAAGAGAGAGAGAGATATGTGTTACGTCTTCCGCTCCCTAATATCTAAGTATATATGTGTATAGACATATATATGTATGCGTATAGCAAGAGAGAATGATGCAGCAGAGTGAACAGCTGCCTTTCTGTATATAAAAATATATGTGTGTGCATATATATAGGAAGAGAATTGTGAGTGTTAATTTTTCTCTGTGTGTGTATATATATATTTATCAAGGAGTGTATGTGTGTGAGAACAGCAGGCTCTTTATATAGAGAGCATGTATAGGTGTATATACATATATATGTATACGTACAGCAAGAGAGGAGTATCGNTATATATGTATATATGTATATATGTATATATGTATATATGTATATATGTATATATGTGAGAACTAGGTATGAACAATCTGTGTGTCCATATATTCATATATATAGCAAGAGAATAGTGTGTGTGAGAACAGCTCTTGCTATCTCTACTTATTCATGCACACATACAGAGAATATATGGAGATATATATATATATATATGTGCATCTATTTTTGCAACTCAGAGATTACACGTGGAGGGGAGGGGGAGTGATGGAAAATGTGTTTANGGTGTATATACATATATATGTATACGTACAGCAAGAGAGGAGTATCGTGTGTAGTAACAGCTCACTAAGTATATACATATGGGGAGATAATAGTGTGTTNGAGTATGAACAGCCTGCTCTCTGTAGATATGTATCTATGCAGAGAGAATATACTGTACATACATTTGTGTCTGAACAGCTCTCTATAAGTAGCGGTTCTAGAAACGCAATTTTCTTAGGGGTGGGGGTGTTGTGTGCATCTGAAAAGTGGGCTTTCTCTCTCTGTGTACATATATATTATATACATGCATACTGAGAGAGAGTGTCTCGGAGAACAGATCTCTCACCCTCTATACCAGTATATATATATATGTATATGTGTGTGTAGTGAGAGACTATTGTTTGTGTTCAAACAGTTCCCTCCCCCTTTCTCTGTGCAAGTACATATGGGAACAGAGAGAGAACTATAGTGACAGGGAATTGTGTGTGTGAACATCTCTCACACTCCCTCTCTGTATATGGGTATATATGTGCATATATATATGTGAAATCTCACACAGGAGAGAGAAGTGTGTGTGTGAGAGAATGTGTTTCTCTCATTATATATGAATATATGCATATAATTTATATAATGAGAGAATTATCTATGTATGAACAGCTTTATGTGCACATATATAAAAGTATGTATACCTATGCCTATATATACTTATATTTATACGTAGCAAGAGACAATTGTGTGTGAACATCTCTCTCCCCAGGTATGTATAGTGTACATGCATTTGTGTGTGTGTATGTCTATATGCATATGGGAAGAGGGGGGAGTGTGTGTGTGAGAGAGAACAGCTATATGTATATGTATATGTATATGTATATGTATATGTATATGTATATGTAGTGCAAGAGAATTTGTGTGTGAACTACTCTCTACCCACTCTGTACACACATATATCTGTGAGCATGTGTAGCAAGAGAGCCATACGTGAACAGCTCTCTCCCTAAATCTATAGATGTAATGAGAGATTTATATCTGTGTGTGAACAACTCTGTGTATAGAGTGTATATATATGTATGTATGCATGAGAAAGAATTGTGTGTCAGAACAGATCAAAATATAGGTATATATGCATATATATGGAGAAAGAATAGCGTGTGTATAAGCAGTGCTCTCTAATTATATATGTATATATGCGCATATAGTGAAATGTGTGAAGTCTCTGTATATATGTAAGCATATATGCATCTATATGGAAAGATTCAGCAGCGCACACGTGACAAAAACTCTCACTCGCTCTCTACATATCTATATCCATACAAAGAGATACTATATATGCATACATTTGTGTACCCTAGAGGTTGTACATGTATATGGG
Source organism: Nycticryphes semicollaris (assembly GCA_013400055.1). NCBI lineage: Eukaryota > Metazoa > Chordata > Aves > Charadriiformes > Rostratulidae > Nycticryphes > Nycticryphes semicollaris. Next base: position 2,318 of record VXBJ01006466.1, on the reverse strand, counting down.
GCAGGGAGAAAGAGAATGATAGAAAATGTGTGTGAGAGAATAGCTCTTGCTCTTTTTCTAAAGTACATGTGCATTTATATATATATATAAAATAGAGAAAGGAAGAGAGATAATAATGTGTGCAAACAGCTCTCGCTCCCTCTGTGAATGTATGTATCTACGCATGTAGGTATGTATATGATGAGAGAGAATACCATGTATGTCCTTGTGCACGAACAGCTAATTACAGATGTATATATATGCAAGTCTATACATTGAGTAGTGTGTGTCTGTGTGTGAAATACCACCCGCCTGCTCTCAGTGTGTGTGTGTATGTATATGTATACACTGAGATGTGTATACATATGTATACATGTATATACATGTATGTATATGTATATACATGTACACATGTATATACATGTATGTATACATACATATGTATATATATGTATATATATGTGTGCATACAGAGAGGTAGAGAAGATAAAAGGGTGTGTGTGAGAGAAGGTCTCTCGCCCCTTTATCCATATATATGCATACATTATGCCTACACATGTATGTACAGTGAGACTATTTGTGTGTTTGAGCAGCATGCTCATGGTCTCATCCCCCATTTCTATATATGCCTATATACGTATGTATGTGTATGTACATGTATATATATACCTATATATGTATATATGTGTGTATGTATGTGTATATAGGCATTTATAGTGACAGAATTGGGTGTGAATGCTCTCTCTGTACATGTGTATATACTGAGATCGAATTGTGTGTGTGTTTATATATATGTATGCATATATGCCTATATATGTGTGTGCATATATGAGTAACTGTGAGGACAGCTCACTCTCTCAGAATGTGCATATACAGAGCATGTGAGAAGTGTGTGTGACCAGCTCTTTGTTTATATATGTATATTTATATATGTATATATGTATGTGAGCACGAGAGAGGTGTATGTGAACAAGACTCGCTCTCTGTGCCTATATAAGTCTATCTGTACATATAGGGAGAGGATGTGTGCGTTGGGGCTATTTTCTGCCATTCTCTGTGTGTGTCTCTCTCTCTGAGCAGCACACACAGCCTCCTCCCCCCATATATTTTATTCAAATAGTTATATCTTCATCTATTTACACAGATGTGCTCTGCCTCCTACCACCTCTCCGGGGGGCGTGGGGGGTGGGGAGGTGGGAGAGGAGCGCTGACACAGACACCCCCGCTGTGCGGTGTCACTCCCTGCACCCACGGCCACAGGGACGCATGTGGGGTCACG
>VXBJ01006465.1:10564-39821 GCA_013400055.1 Nycticryphes semicollaris | reverse complement strand
TGGCGGGCAAATGGGGTTCTTCCGCGTCTTCCGGCTGGCAGGCGTGTTGCGAGCCGGCTCCTCGTCTCAGCACACCGAGGGGCGCAGGTTTCTCCCTGGGCTCTAGCGTGTCCGTCCCCGTCTCCCCCCGCAGCGGTGCGGGCAGGCGGTCGCGTTGGCGGATGCGCTGGGACCGTATCTGGACACGTCAGGAAAGAATGTCACCACAGCAAACCTCCGGTTCAGCAGCGTGAAATGCTTTCCTCCAAGAAGTCGATAACAACGTACTGTTAACACCTAGGACATGCTTGTTGGTGACCAAATGTCATTTGAAAATCGTGACAAGCCTCATGATATGCATACTGCAGAGGTTTAGACTAGTTCTCTAGTCATCCCAACCTTTATAACTAACATTTATAAGTTGTTCATCTGCTTTTCCTAAACTCTTTATCATCTTTGCTGCATTATCATTTCTACCTTGCTTCAGTGCCTGACATACAGATAGACTGTGAAGGTGGTTGCTTATCACAGAAACTGGTGCAGTGGATGGAACAACATAGTGCCTCAGTTCCGCCAGTGCTGGTTTCAATAGTTCGTGCTTGGTTTTGATGAGTTATTAACTACCGTTTCCACGAGCGCTCGTTAAGACAGCAAAGAGAGAAAGCCCTGCTGTGAAGAACCTTTAAAGTTGAGCCAACTGTGCTGCCAAGTTCCTTAAAACCTCTTCCATCAGTATGGATGGGGTTTCCTAGTGCATTTTCTTTGCAGTGAAGACTGTCTTTCTGCAAAATAGGACACCAATGTTAGTCTGGATTAATACTGTAATCTAGTTAAATCCCAGATTTCTTGGTATTGTGTAATGCCTTCAGAAGTTCCTACTCTGTCACATTGCCAATGTCATGTTTGTAACAAAAAATGTCCTTTAACTCATTATTTCAGCAGGCTTGGCTTCAAAACTATTTTTTACCAGCAGGACAGCTGAGCAGGGGCCAGCAGGCTGCATTGCAATACAAAGGTAAAGTGGGAGACACCTCTCCCTGCAGGTGTTTATGAATGTGTACATGTTACACGCACAGCTGGTGGTGCTGCTTCTGTCATCATCCAGCTCGGGCTCTGACACACAGCTGCTAGACAGCCAAAGCCTTTCTAGAGCTTTCGCAACCAAAAAGAAACTGCTGACTGTTGCTAGCAGGAATCTAGCATTCTTGGCAGCACAGAGTAACTCTTGCATTGCATGGAGAGCCANAAAAAGAGGCATCATGCCTGACACCAGATCTAATTCTGTATGTTGCAGATAAAAGGGATTTTTTAAAAACTTTTCATTCAGCAGTCCAGCATATGTAAACGCTGAGCTTCACATGCAAATGAAATTGGCTCATGCTGAGGGGTTGTGTCAGTTTCACTACTCTTTTCTGCTCATAATATGTTAAATGTAAACTACTCATTCTGATATTTGTGGTTAGTGGTTATAGTATGAAACAGTTCTGCCCAGTTTGTAGTGGGGTGAGGGTTCCTTTACCTGGTTTATTAACCAGCAGAGTTTAGCTCTGCTGTGAGGGTTTGTAAAAGCCTCAGCATAGCAGGGAATCAACTCCAAAGGCTGTGAACTGCTAAGGGTAAAGTTTTTACTGACTGTTTATTTGAACTTCGAGCAAATAGAATGAGAAAAAAAAAAAGTGCTGTGTTTTTGTTGATTTTTTTTCCCTGTTGAGTGGTACAGGTACTTAGGACAACTCACTGTATGGGGCCTAAATTAAATAAACAAGTTCTTGGTGTTTCCTTTAGCTCAGCCCCCTCAGCTCCTTAAAATACGTTATGGCAGAGCTTGACTCTCCAGGTCTTTCTGCAGGCTGCTTCCCATCAGTTGCAGAATTACTTTTTCCCCCCAGACTACTCTAGTCTTTCCATTTCAAAGTGCTTCTCCTTGACAACCAATGCTTAGGGTTGGCTTGTTTTTCTTTTTTATGTCTGAAGTATTTTGTGTAATTGTCCTGTGTTTTGTCTGGAGTATCACCCTGTTGTCATTTACAACTGCTGGCTCAGTAAGCATGCAACCCTATTCTACATGAACAGAAAAACTTACATTAGTTTGAAAGACATGTGAAATACAGCCCAAAAGTTAGAAAGAAATTTTAATCATGAATGCATACAGTGTTTACTTTTTATTTTTCAAAACTCCTGGATTTTTGTTTACAAGTATCTTGATCTCCCTAGTGCAGTTACTCCAACTTCATGCTACCATGAGTTTGTCCTCCTCAACCCTTTTCAGTTGTCCGTGATTCCCAGTAACTGCTGTTTCCCAGACGGAAGTGTATGTGTTCATGTCTTACAAGTTGCTAGGGGAAGCTATGAATTACAGCTGGCGCTGGCAGAAGGAGATGACAACACAGAGGAACAAAAATGTGGGATGGAAGATAACTGGTGAGTGTTTGCACCTTCAGCGTTTGCACCTTTCCTTGCAGACAGGTTTCTGGAAGCTGGAAAGATGTGCACAGTTAAACCACACAGAGGTAGGGACATGAGTCAGCGCTGTCCCCGTTCTGAGTGAAAGAGTAGGGTACCCAAAGCTTAGGGTAGTTTCATCAGAGTGTGTATATGTGTTATGGAGCCCACAGTAGCTAGCCGCTGGGTCTGTGACCTCCTAGGTCTCTCCCAGGAATGTTACATGTGAGGAGAATCTGACAGCAAAGACAGTAAATGGATCTGATGCAAGACTGCTTATTTACAGCAAATGTGCAAAAACCCCATTCGCTTAGCTGCTGGTGGCCCAGTACATCAGTTTTACTGATGTTGGTAGTTGACAACAGCCCCTACGTTAATTGGTGAGGCCAGAGGGGCCGGGTCTATTGTGCTAGCTGATTTCTTGTGAGAAAAATCACTAGTGGTCAGTTACTGGTAATGGAAGGAATACAGTCTCAAGTCCAGGGAAAAATTATCATAAAGAGAAAAAAAGGGGAAGAAGCTAAGCAAGAAAAGTGTTGAACAACAGGATAATATGCTGACAACCTGGGAAAGTAACATCTTCAGGCCTCGCACTGCATGAAGTCCATCAGGCAGAGGCCTAAGGCTAAGGCCCTGCTTAGAAAGTCAAATATCTTTGGGTAAGATCTCACCACTGAGTGAATTTTCTCACTGCAAACACCAGTTCAAAGGTGTGAGCGTACTCCTGGCTTCAAGGACCCTGACTGTTATGGACCCAACACCATTGAACAGGGCTGTGCATAACGAGATCAATGTGTACATGTGTGTGTGTTTTCACCTCAGATTACGTGTGTTTCACCTCTTCAACCACCAAACAAAATTCCTATTGCATGCTACTACAGTTTGTCCAGTTACTTTTGGTAAAAGGCTCTGCTCTTTCTCTGGCAAACCTCAAGCCAAACACTTGCTTCAGTCACTGTTCATAATAAGTCAGTGCATTCAGACTCTGCATTAACTTACAATAGGCACCTACACATTGTTGCCTGGGTCATCCCACTGTCTTAAATACTTTTACATTATTAAGGCTGGCAATTGTTATTAGCACTATCATAATTTTGACAAGTCCTACCCAGATATTTGTTCCGATGGCAGATAAAGAATATGGGGGTGGTTCTCACCCCAAAGAATTGGCAGTATAAGGAAGCAAAGAATGAAATTGCACTTGCAAGAAAACAGCATATTCACAGCAAAAGTTATGTTTCAGACTTTTAGGAGTTGAGCACTGACTTTTCAAAACCAAATGAGAAGTGACAGGAACAGTCTTTCCACAAGGCCTGCAGAAGGCCCTGAAGGTGAAGAAAGCAGCTTGTATTGGCTGTGCTGAACCGGGAGGAGGTATGAAGAAGACAGTACTCCAGGTATTTGCCTGTGAGGCTGGATACCAGCAGATGTGTCTCAACAAAGATATGGAAGGAGGAGGCAAGATTTTTAGCTTGTGACAGTGGTTAGGAGGAGCTGTTACTTAGGTAGATGTGTAGGACTCCAAAAGGGCAGCACAGTCTGGAGGAGCTCAAGATCAAGTGGAACACACAGTGGTAATGCAGAGGTGAGGGAAAATAGCAGAGCGACTGGCAGGTGGTAACATGAAGAGCTTCCCTCCTTACCCTTAATGAAAATCAGCATCTACATCTTTCACAATGAATGACCTATCCCAGGAAAATGTTTCAAAACCAGGCATTTACCACTGGCTGTTGACACTAAATGGGCATGAGTTAATGTGAGGTGTCCGCGAGTGTGGTGCTTATTTTTGCATTAGGGTGAGATTTTCCATCGACTTGACTGATCTCCGTTCCGCATGCCTTTATGCAGAACACCCATTCACTTTCTCTGTAACACATATTAGCAGAGAACGCCAGGAAGGCTGAACCAACTGCAAAAACGTCTCTGGAGTCTGTGAACCAGTACTTCTATTGTGGTTTGCAGTCATTGGTACAGTGTAAATTAATTCACCCTTCATCTAAGTCTACATACAGTCATGAGCTTTATCTGTCTCCTGTTGGCAGGATTATTTCTTTCACAGGAATAATTCAGAGGTTTAGTTGAGGTATGAGGCTGCTACTGACCTTCCACAGCCATTCTCATTTATTGGGCAAGAAAAACACTGAAGCAGCTTCACATTGTGTTTACTATGGTAGTAAAGAGCAGCTGCTCAGGTTAATCAGCTTACTAGACCATGAGGTATTAGTCAGTGAGCATAGGAGCAGTGGTAACTTGCAGCAAGGTAGTTGTAAGCACATCAGCCGCTACCACCTGCAGGCAGAAGAGGGGCTGGATGTTACCTTTTGTTGGGTTTATCAGTGACCTCTCATGCCTGCATGCTTCAAAGTCTGAAAAAAAAGTCATCAAAAGTGACTGGAGCCTTCAGACTTGGAGGAATCCCAACTACAAAGCAGTGTTGCTCCCGCAGGAAATCATTGTTTGCATTTTCAGCACCACGCCCAGAAGCATGGAAATTCCCACTGGAGTTTCTGCCAGAGCTTGGACACCATGGTTGTTAGCACTGGAGAATTCACAGAAGCACACATAGCTCATAAATTTAGTATGAGGTCAAAATGAAACCCAGCCTTTAGTGATAAAAGGGGACTGAAATTTTCTTTAAGTAGGGATTCACACTTGGAGTCTTTTATTTTGAGAGAGATTGCTTTTTTGTTGTTAACCTATTAAATTGATTGGCAGTCAAACAGCAGCCAAGAATACTGGGAATTCACTATAAAAGAACAGTGTGGCAAGTACATTAGACTGTCATCTTGACAGGCTTGTATATTTATTACATTAATTATGTGGGTGTAGTAATTGTATTAGGAATATCTAGATGATACTTCCCATCAGTACCAGGCATGGGGAAACCCACAGAAGAGTTCTCAACTGACTCTAACCTGCAGATTTTCCTTAAACATGTAATAAATTTTCTCCTTCATTAGCAAAGCCTTTGATTTTGTTTTCTCCTATACAGAGATTTAGGTGCAGTAACTACAGTAAGTACATGAACGTCCTAATTTGAAATCACTGTTAATTTATTTTACCCCATTTATTAAAGAAGCAAGGGACAAGGGGTGGGAAGAGGAATCTCAATTCAGGGAGTGTCTGCAAAGCATGCTGCTTCTGAGAGCTATTCCTAGAGCATTGCTTCTGACAGTCCATGTTCACACCAGTGCTGTGCCTGCAGTTAGAATCTAACCCCTTCATATATATTTTTGTATATTTGTTTATAGGCTCTCTTGCAGTTACATTAGTGTCATTTTGCTATGCCACGATCTAAAGTTTGCCAAGAAAGGCCGTATGGGAGCTTGCAGTTGAATACCAGATTGCATACCGCATGTTGCTCAAAGCATTTTTAAAAAGAGGTCTTCTTTCAGGCTTGTAACCGTCCTGGCTACTGAGTATTTAAGCTTGGCCCATCAGTGTCAGTGCCTGAAAGACTCTATTGACTGGGCATTGGAATTAAATTCTGTGAATCTGTGTATGCATAAAGCCTATTTGTCAGCAAGGAGAGGAAAGTATTGAATTCTGCATGCTTCAAGGGAGTTTATTTGGAAATGCACAAATCTTTTTTTTTCCTGTCATGGTTTAACCCCCATCAGCGAGTAGGACCATATTGCCACTTGCTCACTCCTTGTTCACCCAGCAAGGGTGGGGAAAAGACAGAGAGAAAGAGGGGAAAAGGGGAAAGGAAAAAAAAAAACCTCCTGGGTTGAGATAAAGACATAAAGACAGTTTCATAGAACAATAATGGAAAAGGAAACTCCTACTACTAATAATAATAATGACACAAGTCACTCTGACCACCCAGTGGATTGTCACCATCCTGAACAGTGATCATGGATTTCTTCCACCACCCAATTTGACCAACCCCCATTTATATATTGAGCATGTGTCTATGGCATGGAATATTCCGTTGGCCATTGCATCGTTCCATCTAGGCTCCTTTTCAGCTGCTATGGGAAGCTGAAAACAGTCCTTGAAAAATATAAACAGCACCTGGCAAAAACTAAAACAATATGGGTTACTGACATTCCTTTTGTATGAAATTCAAAACACAGCAAACACTAGGAAAAAAAATTAACTCTGTCCCCGCTGAAACCAGGACAATCTCCCAAAAGTTTAATTATTTAGTCACTGTTTGCATTGGAGTGATAGACAGTTGAAAGGGAAAGGAGTAAAAATGTTTTGGGTTTGACAGTTGCCAATGTGTGTCTCTGGGTACATTTATCTGGTGGCTGGGTCCATTAACAGGAAAGGCTGTTCTTGCTGTAGGGGGATTTTACACTGTTTCAGAGTGCAGATTCTTTGCCAACTATTTTAATATTTAGGCTTTGTTTGAGCTTCTGTCCTGTCTTTGTCCTTGCCTGTGCTGTAATAACATGCACAAATGGAAGCCGGAAGCTGCATATTGGCTTTCTGTAGTTCTGCAGAGCTGCTATGGAATGGGCAGATGTCTAAATATTTCCAAAGCAAGGCCAATTATTGCATGAGACATTAAAATGACAAATGGTGCGGTCAGCTAGGGAAGCCCATCCGTATTTCTGCAATTTGACAGTATCATGGTGAGGGTCTTCCCAGCTTCAGGGCTGGGTTGAGCAGTTGCAGAATGGATTGCTGAATGCACTGTGAAAAGCTCCTAGGGAAAGGACATCAGAAATTGGCAGTAATTGATCCATAATATTGATTCCAAGAATAATATTTATCTGAAAAAATAATGAATCAAATCCTACAGGTCTAACTGGGCATACTATAAATATATTAGATCAGTTTATTTTTATATGAGTCATTAATCATATTACAGTCATCGCAGAGGTTATCTGAAAGTATTTTAATTTAATCAAAATGCAGTTAAAACTCATTTAAACAAATTTGGCCTCAATTGCACTGCCCCACACACAGACTAATCTTTTCCAGTATGGTGTGAGAAATTAGACACCAAAATAGATCTCTCTATAGAAACCTGGGCATGGGTTTATTCATTGCTTGGTTTTGAGCATGCACTTTCCAACACTTTGCTTTTTATCCTGACTACCAGATAAAAGAGAACAATATGCTATGCTCTGAGGCTTTTGTCACAGTGTTCATAGCTTGTACAGGCCATCTGCTGTGGAGTAATGTAGCTGCTGCAGTACATTGCTTTCCTAGCATATGTGTAACCTGACAGCTGGAGAGTATGAGCCCTCTGGATTCATCAGAAATTCACTTGCATGTGTAGCTACTCTGTCCACATAAAGCAGTATGTAAAACAATACTCACTCCTAGGTCACAGAGACCGTAAAATCATTGTAGTTTGCAGGGACATGGGGAGCTTCTAGTCCAAATTTCTACTTGGAGTGAGGTCAAGAATGAATTCTGACTCTGGTGCATGGAGATTTGTCCAGCCAGACTTTAAAAAACTCCCAGGATAGAGATCCCACAGCCTCTCTGGCATCTGCTACAGTGCTTAATTATTCTAATTTTTTCCCTTCCTAACCATGCTGAACTTCTCTAGTTTCAGTTGATGTCACCGTCTCTCACCCTCCTGCTAGGCACCACTGGGAAAATCCTGTCCCCATCCTCTTGATGCTACCCCCATAGGGTATGCTTTGATGTGCTCCAAACCCTTCTCTGCTCCATGCTGAACCAGGCCTGGCCCGGTAGACCTTCCTCTCAGGGTGAATACTCCAGTCCCACAGTCCCAGTGGCCTTCCCTGAGCAGCCCTGAGGCCAATTCACCACTGAACAACAGGCCACCCCACCAGCAACAGGTTGGTCCATTCAGCATCTGTGTTATAGAATGACAGAATCGTTTAGGTTAGGAAAGAGTTTTAAGATCGTTGAGTTCAACCATTAACCTGGCACTGCCAAGTCCATGACTAAACCATATCCCTAAGCACTACATCTACATGTCTCTTAAATACCTCCAAGGATGGTCACTCAACCACTTCCCCAGGCAGCCTGTACCAGTGCTTGACAAACCTTTCAGTGAATAAATTTTTCCAAATAACCAATCTAAACCTCCCCTGGCACAACTTGAGGCCACTCACTCTTGTCCTGTTGCTTGTTACTTGGGCAAAGAGGCCAACCCCCACTTCTCTACAACCTCCTTTGAGGTAGTTGGAGAGAGAGAGATAAGGGCCCCCTGACCCGCCTTTTCTCTAGGCTTAACAACTCCAGTTTCCACAGCTGCTCCTCATAAAACTTATGCTCTAGACCCTTCACCAGCTTCATTGCTCTTCTCTGGATGCGCTCCAGCACCTCTGTCTTTCTTATTGTGAGGGGCCCAAAACTGAACACAGTATTCGAGGTAGGGCCTCACCAGGGGAGTAAGTACAGGGGGGACAGTCATTTCCCTTGTCCTGCTGGCCACACTATTTCTGATACAAGTCAGGATGCTATTGGCTTTCTTGGCCACCTGAGTGTTCCTGACAGCCTCCAGAAATCTCCCTGATAGACTTTCCCTTGCAGCAGGTGCCAGGAATACTGCAGTTCTGTCCACACATGGTGCTCTAGCTCAAACATGGAAAGTGGGAATATGAGCCACACCAGCAGATCAAATATGACTCCTTATTTCCTAGAAACACCTTAAAACAAATTAAGGTTGGGTTTTTTTGTTGTTGTTGTTGGTAGTTGGTTCAGGGGTTTTTGTCCTTATGGCTTTAGCAATAAAGTATGATGTGTCAGAAACCCGCTTTTCTGAAACTGAGGGCTCTTGGCACTCCAGATTATTTTTGTCTGACTATAATGGAAGGTGGTCCAGCCTAAACTGTGCTGGGAAGCACAGCATTTGAGTTGCTTCAGATGACTTGACCTGAATAATATTGCAGTGTCTAGACACTTCTTAACACCCAGGCGGATTCGCGCACACACACACACACACACATCCCTGCTCTATACTTCTGCCTTTGCTTGTACCTTGTCATTGTCATTTTTTAGCAGGGCATTCACAGATATTTGCATGCAAACTGCCACAACAAGTGTTAGAAAGCTAATGGGGCAGCAGACTCACTGGGAACGTGCCTTGCTTCATTAGGTGACTGAGAAGTGTGCTGGGTGCTAGCTTTTAGAAGAGGTCTGGACAGATTCTTAGCTGGCTGTAGAACACATTCCAGTTGAGCGCTACTTACCAGCCAGATTTCAAGGTTCAGCAAACAATTCAACTAGGGCAGAAGGAATAATTACAGAGTTGTGAAAGACTGAAATGTAAAACAAACGAACAGATTGTTCCCTCCACTTAACAACCTTCAGGAGAAAATAGTTCAGCTTCTAGATAACCACAAACTCTCGAAGTTTGGAGGGACCTCCTCTCCCTCCCAAAGCTATGAATGATAGACCAGTGTAAAAGGTTGCTTGGCACACTTCAATATCAAATCTTCATCTAGCATGTTGTGTATTTCTGATATCCAGCTTATCATCAGGATTCCTGTGCTCATGGTAGCTGGTACAAATACCAGGTGCCTGCAAAATACCATGTCTGGGGGTGCTGTTACCAAACTGAGCTCTGCAGTGTCCAACAAGTCCATTGATGAACTTGCCTGTTCAACTGGCTATTTCACATTTAGGGTTGGATTACTACTGAACTCCTCAGGTAAAGACTTTTCTAGTGCTAACTGAAGCAGGGATATGTCACCTTTAATTCACATGCTTCTTTCCATTGCAGCCTTTCTGGCTCTGTGTGGAGGGATTGCAGTACCTATAAGGGTACCAGGCCTGGCTCTGATTTCACATGGCTACCAGTGAAATAAAATATGGGTTAATCAGAGTGCTGATTTTCTTGGGATTAAATAGTGTGCTTTTCCCTCTTTGCTTCAAACCAGTTATTTTTTCTTCTAGTAGTGTGTTCCTAGGCTTCCAACTGCAAGTTTAAAGGGTAGTTCAGAGCAGTAGGTAGGGCACCTGATTGGGAGTGAAGAGGCCCATCTACCAATCCTGCCCAAAGTAAATGATTTTTATTTTAGATGTATGTGATTCTGTCCTCTCCGTGGGGAGGACTTAATAGATCTGCAAAGTGCAATGACTTAAAAATTAGCTTCATAATATTTTTTCTTAATTAAAGTGAAGAAGCAAATTAAATTACCACCAGGGAGAACAAGAAATAACAGTCATCCACTAATTGTTTGTCGGAAGACAGGTTCAGTGAAGGGGAAAATCAAATTAGATAGGTATTGCTGGGTTTGTCTTTATACTTTCTCAGCTAACCCACGTGTTCTGAGATCAAGGAGAGGACTGAACAAGGAGCACTTCCATCTCAGGATTTATGCAGTGTTCACTTGCAAGTCTGGTTACAAATATTGATGGTCGCAGTAACGCTTACTTTCTGCTACAATTGTCACATACAAATAAGATTATTAGGGTGCAAAAGGCCTGAAAGGGTTTATTTGTTTGGGGTGAGAAGGACTTTAAAACTGCAAAGCTGAGCATAAACTCATGCAAGTTGAGCATAAAGGGCAAACATCAAATCAAGCAAAGAAAGCAGACTTTGACCAAGCTTCAGTGAGATGCAATAGATATTTTGTGCTGTCCAAGTTAATCTGCACTGAGGAGAGAAATTAAAGGAGTTGCCAGGAGTTAGGAATTACTCTTTCTTCTGCTCACTGTTGTTGCGTGGCTGCTGTAAGAGGAGAAACTGAAATGATTCTGCTTCCATAGGTCTGCACACTTATGAAAAGGAGCAGCGGAGATTGATAGGAGTAAACAGAGTAAAGGTGATAGTGGAACAATAGTAGTACATGATCACTAGCACTTTAAATTGAGAGGCAGAAGAGTAAAATTGTCCATAACCCTCAGCAGTGTGCTGCTTCTAATAAGAGACAGGGCTTTCATGATTTCCAGCTGAAGCACCAGAGATAGACATTTCATGTGAATTACTCGCTTCTGCATGTATACATGCCACCCAATGCACTCAAGTTGCAGCAAATTACTTACACCGGATGAGAAGATAGGACAGAGTATGTGCCCTGTGCATGGAAGTCCAGCAGTTTTCATCCACAGCTATTCAGGACAGCAGCCACAAATGATAGCTGCATCTCGTTGCTATGGCTCGATCAATGCTGTGGGCTCATCAGAGATTTCCAGTAGTGCAGAAGACACTTAGTTTCCAGCTGCTGAAAAAGGAGAGAGGAAGTGACCATCAAAAAGAGCCAGAAAGCTCCACAACCAGGACTGCAATGGAAAGGAATCGGTTTAGCTAGAAAATTCAGGGCTATGTTCCCCAAAGAAAATAATGATAAAAGTCAATATTGTTGACACCTATAGTAAGAATGTAATTTTAATATGATAAGTGATTTTTGTTTTTCAATCTTTATATGTAAATGCTGACTGTCTTGGTTTTGCCAGATCTTACTGCTCACTTACTGCACTGCCTCATTTCTCTCTCCAAAGTGACCATTAGCTCTCTGAAGTAGGAGTATCCCAGAAGACTTACTTTAAACCTGTCAGTGTGAAAGTCCAAACTTGCAGAGCAGAAATCTGGAGTCGAGTTAAACTAAAAATCTCACTCTTGTGGGTCTTCAAAGGACATAGAGTCTTTGAGGAATCTTACATACTTGAGTTTGATTTGTGAGTCTTTCATGGTTTACAACTTATCCATCTTAAACCACCCATCCTTGCAGTTTTGTTGTAGTTTCTTCTTATATCTCTCATCTTTGAAGACTAAGTCCTTATGCATCGAGCTAGATTTCAGTGCTAAGCTTAGGGTTCAAACTGAGATGTTACTCTCTTGAAAGGAGTCTTTCTGGAGAAACTTTTTCAAAAGATGTGAAGTTGGTATGTGATTTCCACTTACCTGAAATGGTTATTTCTTCCTTGCATGGAATCAAGATGTAAGTTTACTGTTTTATGCCTTCTTTTATTCGTCTTTCTTCCATTCCCTGAAGATCTGCTCAATCCTAAGAAGGATTTGTTTCCTAAATCTGAAGTTATCTTGTTAGGTACTAGCAGTTTCAGGGACAGCCCATCCTCACATTTCCATGTGTCAGAAGTACAATTTAGGTATGTCAGGCTCATTGCATTCTTTTTACCCATCCAGCAGATGGCATCGAAGCTCTAGAAAAGTTTATCCTCCTTCATACTGTTGTGTCCTGCAGAGACTCTTATATTTTTTCGACATTTTCAATTTAAAAGATAATGATAACCGGATTATTTTAGGAGACTTCAATTTAGTTTGCTAATAGCTTAGAAACCTTATGATGGTAATGTATGTACACATTTTTAAAAGTTAGTGGTATTTTCCTGAAACCTAGCAGGCTGGAAATTTTATTTTTCTTCAGTGTACTTACAGTAAATTTTAAAAAAATCTATCTTATACTGTTTTCAAGAGAGGTTTTGTTTTATTTCTCAGTTCGAGTCTGATTTCTCAAGTCTGTTATTAAACTAACGTCTGTACTCCAAACACGTAGTATTCTGGCTATTGTGAACACTGACACAGATAACATAGCAAATGTTAATCAAATGTGTTGAAATAATATTACTTCCGTACCTTATTGTTTCCTGATGTTCTCTTTCACAATGGTGTCCTAGTTTATGTATAACATTCAATAACTTATGAATACTCAGTTCAAAACTACTACTTATATGCATTAATAAAAAAACTAATAACAAAAGCCTATTGTTACTATACGAGGTCTAATAAATTCAGTTACACAGTCATACATTTATTTAGTTGACTCCAATTTCTGTACTTTGTTAGTAGAATTACCACTTCAGTTCTTACCAGAGGTTAGATATAATACATTTGCTCTTTCATTTCCAGGATGGCAAAAGACAGCCATCTATGTCTAATCCTAGGTACAGTAATCTTCATAGAAATACTCTTTGTGCCAGTTTGTTTCCTAGCACACACTTCTAATGAGTGCCAAAACAACAAGAAAGAGTACTAAATCAGTGGGGTTTTCCTGTTGTTCTTCTGATAACAAGATCATTTAATACTGCCTACCACAGGTATAATAAAATACATATAAGGGGAGTAAAAATAATTATTTCTGTCCAACGGAAGTCATATTTGGTAGAAAATTTTTTTTCTGAACCCTGGAACTTGCAGTTCAATTAGTCCTTTAGCAAAAAAAGTATTGAGGTATTTATCCTCAAGTACTGATGAAATCATTGTCAGGTAATTAGAGCTCATCCGCCTCTTTCAGATCTGAAGACTCAAAGGTAAAATATCTTCAGCTTCGCTTGGAGTCGACCTTAATATTGAATCATCCACGCTATTTAAACAAGTCTTGTTTGTAGCACTAAAGTATCTTTTAGTGTTGTCCTAATATTAACAATGGACAATTAAGTAGATAACAAAATTTTAACAAATTAAATCCATTTTCCCCATAAATAGGATAACAAGCAACCTTTTCTGGCAGCAGGATTTACCTGACTTTCTTAATCATAGATTGTTCAAGCTGTATCTAGACACTGAATGAGTAATTTTTGCCTGTTCTCTGTTTATTCATTATAAATTCTTTTACTGGTATTGATAAAACATCAACATCTGGATCAACAACTTTTTATATCCCTCAGTGGCATGATTTCTGATCAACGTATCTTATTAAACATTTTTTCAAGTGTTGCTTAGGTTTTGGGCAGAGGTTATATAGTAGCACATTCTTCAGTACAAATGTCTTCTTCTGTGATAGTTTTCCACAGTATTAAGAGTTGCATCTAATATTAATTTTAATTCTATTTATTCTTAACTCTGCTCTTTATATGTATTCTAATTCTCTATGCTTAATTCTGTTTCACTAAGATTATACATGCTGGTTAACAATAGGGTTTTTTTCAGATATGTAGTGTGACAGAATTTATCACATTCTTAGTAAATAAATGATATGTCAGGTGCTAATAATATTCCTCTAATTTATATCTACATGGTTGCATACTTGCATAACTTTCACAACAATAAAAATAACACTAATTCTTAGAAAGTGTTTCTAAAATATTTTAAATTTTTTAATTACTCATTTAACAGATTTCTTCATTTCATTGATGCTCCACCACTGAGCCAAATAAATTTAACAACTGCAGAAAACATAATGTAAAATGTTGCTTGTTAAATATTTAATAAGTGCTGAAAATTACCAATTTAAGTGACTGTGTGACCAACTCAGTAGTTTGCTACTGGAATCCAATCCTCAGAACAATATGCAGTTCTGATAAAGAAGGAACAACAGATGAGGGACATTCAACAGAATCAGGTTTTGGTTCAAGCTGCTGGACTAGGTCTCAATGATTGTATACACTGTGAGTGGCCCAGGCCAGGGCTAATGGTCTGTCCAAAACCTTCTCAGAGCTCCAGGCGTGAGCCTCCCTGGCAGGACAGTTCCTCCCCAACACCACTCCCACAGTCTGCTTGTTTGGTTTGGATGGTGCACTTTGTGGGACATGGATTTTAACCATCTGAGAACAGGCAGAGAGCTCCATCTGAGCCTTTAGTTGCTGCCACAATACAAATGACAATGGGCTTTCTATTGTTCCAGCAGAATTCCTGCTCAGATGAATCTCCTAAAGCTCACATTTTTACAGAACGGAGGGTGGTAAGTTAAGATTGCTAATTCTGCTGCAGGAGAACTAGCTGAGTTTGCGAGCACGTTTTAGCTGCGGTCTCTTTCTTTGTCAACATCAAAGTCAGTGAAATGGTAGGGAGGGTGAAACAGAGGTGAGGTTTGCTTGCAGCCAAATTGTACTGATGTCCCCGGGTTTTCTTTGTCATGGAGGCAGTGCAACCTGACTATGACTAAGCTTAGAAGGCAAGGTTCAGTCAGCTTTCATTGTCTCTCTCTATGTCAGCTGTACAAAGTAAATGACAATTAAAAGGCATTTTCCGATCCTTCAGCTGGTAGTTTTAGTTCAGAGTGCTCCTATTCTTACCCTAATTGTCAGTGAAAAGGATCTTTTTCTCCTGTGTGTTTTGAAGTCTCAGGTGTTCACCTCCAGCTATAAATTTGGATTAGGTCTATCTTATGCATGAATGATCAGTTGTCAAAGACATCTGACTAATTCTTTGTCTCTACCTCTACTAGAGAAATAGCATACAGACTCACAGCAAATTCTGCACAGACATCCAGGACAGGATCTGTTCCCATGTCTTTTGCAAGAAAAGCGTCCCTTTGTTGGGAGAGGCTTCACCTGATTATCAGCAGTTCACTGACACGGCACATACATCAATCCTTCAGCTGTCCTTCATACATCCATCCTACAGCTATCCATCCTTCAGCTACCCTGATATTGCCAGTAAAGGAATACAGTGGTGCACAAGCAATCTACATTTCTGTCCTGCAGATACAGTGTATCCTAAGGCAATTGCTGCATACACTGACTGGAGTAGTGCTCTTCTGGACTTGCTGTTTATCAATAATGAAGAGTTTTTGGCAGCTTTGCCTACAGTGACCATAAAATTGAGACGTGTAAGGTCCTAAGGAGATTATCTTAAGGAAAGGCAAGTAGCAAAATAAAGATTCATAACCCAAAAAAGGCAGATGTTAGCTTCCTCATGGAATTGTTAGGAGAGGTCCCACAGGAGATTGCTTTGGAGGGCAAAGTTGCTCAAGAGTGCTGGGAGATTTTCAGAGACAACCTTCTCAAAATATCAGAGCAGTCTACACCCTTCATCAGAAAAAGTAACAATCATAAAGCCTGGTTAAAAAGGGAGCTACTGAGAGAGCTCGAATGCAGAAGAGAGAGATGGAAAAGGTGAGAGTCCCAGATAGAAATGAAGAAATATTGCTCCAGCATGCAGAAATGTAGTTAGGAAATCAAAAACTCAGCTGGAGCATCAAGACAGCAAAAGATGTCCAATGTAGCACAAAGGCTTTTATTGGTATGTTACAAAGTGTAAGTACAAGGAAGCTGTAGGTGTGTGTGCTGCTGAATGGGGCTGGAAGGTTAATTCGGTCATCACGAGTGATAACCACATCGTTGCACTGAGAAGCTATGACAAACAAATGTGCAAATACCAGTAGCGGAGGAAAGTTGAATTAGGGACCATCTCCACAAACTTGACACCTATAAACACCTTCCCCAATTTCAGGGAAAATTCTGTCTGGATATAAGAAAAGTCACCATAAAAACATACGAGTCTGGAAAAGTGGTGGACTTTCTCTTGATGAAAGTACTCAAGACTCAGTTTGACAGACCCTCAATAGCCTAACCTACAGCACTGCTTTCCACAGAAGGTTGGAGTTTCCTTCGAGCCTGGACCTTTCTGTGATTTTTATGGTCCTCTAGGGTTTCTGGAGCCAGATTACAATCAATATGTAACAAGTGATCTGATTACAAAAATGTCTTCCACCTCTAGCAACCACTTACTTAACTTACTTCAGCTTACACTTTATTTCACTTTTTCTTACATTCCTTCAAGTCCTGCACCTCTCCACTAAAGATCACAGTAGGTGAGTAAGGAGAGAGGTTTTGGTCCCCAAAACACTGAATTTTTTATTCTGAATTATTTGCTTGCAGCGTTCAGTCTTTGGCTCCTGGCAATGGCTGTTGCCTTCTCTTTCAAGGCCAGTGATAAAACATTTAATGACAAAATTTTGCTGTAATTTCTGGTATTTGCAGCTACTCATCAGGTTGTGCTTTATAGAACGTAACTTCTTCACAGCTCCCACTGTTGTTTTGTGACATCCATCTCTGCATTTTGGAAAGGTTTTGTGCTACCACATGGAAAGAGCGAGGCAAGCATTTGTAGATCCATTCCAGGAAATTCTGTCCTCAAAACTCTACCTCAAACATTTTGGCATGTCTCCCGACTTTTGAGGTCTCAGTGAGGAACATCTGAATTTCCAGCCTGAACCAGAGCAATATCCAACTAACCTCTGCTTTTCCAGTATTGAGTAATGTTTTCTTCTCTAAGGCATACTGGAGCCAATTAGAGTCTCACCTGACAGCGCTAGTATGGTTACCCACCCTGTAGGAAAAGGCTGTGCTGTCACTAACCTGCAGATACTCACCCAGCCACTAAGTTTTGAGTCCCAATGAGCTGAGTCAATATTGGTGCAGTTCCAGACTCTGTCGCTGTCTCTGTGACATACCACAACCTTTGTGCAAGAGTTTCACAAGCCAGCCTGCAGGACCAGCGCTGTTAGCCAGAGTGCTCCAATTCCTTCCTGCATCTCTGAGCCCAGGAGCTCACTGAGCTTGCCAGGTGGTTCTCCCAGGACACACAGGAATTCCAGCAAGCCTAATTACTTTTTGGATGATGCAAGAAATAGAGGGGAAAAAAAACACCAACGAAAAAAAAAGCACCAATTGTGCACATTGGATTGCCTTTGTGCTGCTGTTGCAAAGCAAGATTAAGGTTTAGATTAAAGGCTTTTAAAGAGTCCACCCTTCTTCCTCTCCCCTTTTCCTCCTTAAAGTGCTCTTTTCCTCTCTTTAAGCAGCTGTTTTTCTGCCCCTGGTCTTTCCACCTTTTTGACATGAGTGAAGAGACAACCCTTCCTGGATTGTCAGTAGTGTCCTTGTCAGGAGCCTTGCAGATCAGACCTGTCAGATGTTCAAAATCCATCACCACCTCATCTGCAGCTCACTTGTCACCCTGCCGAGTTTCAGATTGGAACAATTAGTTTGCCTTGAGCTGTTGCCAATTATTTTGCTGCTGTATGATTAAATGGACTGCAATTGAATAGCTGATGACCAGAATTTAATGACCCTCCAATGTTAAATCTAGCCGAGTTAAAGATTTTTTTCCTTCTTTCACCTCCCAGGAGACTACATCTAAATCTGGAGGTGAAAGGTCACAGAGGAGACAAGCATACACAGCAATGAGAATAGAATTTGCAATATGATATAGAATAGTGTAGAGAGTCCTTAATATCAGAGTTTCTGAGCAGAGTAGTTAACAGGCTATTTTGTCCCTGCCTCCCCAACCCCCCCTCACAAAAAAAAAAAAACCAACAAAGTTTAAAACAGACTGCTTATAAGCACAATGTCTTCTTTCCTAAGAAAACTTTTTTTTTTTTTTAGTATATAATCCGGATGGATTGAAGCATACTCTGTACTATGAAGTTATGTGCTCAGGGAAATTGTTCCTCATCTATGTCTAAGATTCTTATACTAAAGAGAAATAAGTGCTTTTTTCCCCCAGTCCACTTCCCAGAACTTAGACATTTGTAAGTTCTTACATTCTTGTAAGTTATCACCCAAAAAGCTTCAGTAAAAATGGCATAGTCTGTTTTTAATGTATCTATTCCAGGTTTTGTTCAATATGCAACTAAGTTGTTTAAACTGTTATNTTGTTAAGTCTTTGACTGAAATACAGTGGGCAATTAATCTACAGTCTGCACCAGGACATTTGAGCATGTCATGAAAAAGATGTCGATGGTTCGGTGTTTTTTGTGTTCAGAAAAGAAATCACAACGTCCCTACAGTACGGCATCAGCACTGATCTGACTTTTTACAGCTGGAGTGCAGATCTGATCTATTAAATCAATCGTGCATGCAAAGCAGTCCTTCCTACATTCCTTGATATTGCAAACAGCCAAGCAATGATTCATCAAACCGAAGTCCTCTTTATGAGAAAACTGAATCACTGAGGACCTTTTGCATTCAGATTAATGAACGAAAAGATGCTATCATTCATTCAGATTCTTCAGCATCTGCAATATGTAGCTACTGCCCATGCATGTATCGGCGTGTTCCTTGCCCTGAAATTTTCCCAGTTCAAAGGACAGATTTTTTAGAGTGTACTCATGATGGTTACACTGTGAAGGTCCTGGACCAGTGAGGTAAGCCAAAGACATACATTTTCAGAGCATTACTGGCTTTTGTTGGTTCTTAGATGACTTTACCAGGATTGACAGCACGGTTTCTGGACTTCAGGTTTTTCTCTAGGTTTCAGGATAAGACGCTAAGAAGAAAACAGTGTCTATAAAAAAACTCAAAAAACCAAAACCAAAACACCTCATGATCAAAACATACAAATTAAAACCCAAATTTGATTTAGCTAATGTTCAATCCCATTGACCTTGAAGAGGAGAAAGCTAGGTAAGGCAGCATTGAAATGAGGTATAACGGGTGCGTTTACAGCCAAGTCATACAATGAACAAATGAACCCCCAGTTCCTATTGTATTTGTCTGCATGGAAGCTCCAAAATCCAGTGGGATAAGGTCATACAGCTGGAGAGATACTGACACTGTTTCTGCCTTCTCTACCAACCCACCTATTTTCACAGATCTTATGGGAACACCATTGTCAAGTCTGGGTGAAACTGGCAAACAGTTTTGGAGGTCACGGAGACCATTTTTACAGAAGTTTAATCCTAACAAGACCTAGTTCAAGCAGGTTCACAACATCTGCAGGTACTTCTCTGTACATGCACTAATTCATTTTTGCTAATTATAATTATTCAGATGAAGGCACAAACATCCTTGGATTTAATGTAATCACTAAGTAAACCTGGGTGGGAATCAGAAACTCTTGTTTTGCATCTTCAGAAGTTGATTATGTGCACATCCATCTGTGCAAAAGCAATATGATTCCCTCCTGCAGACAGCTGATGAATATCATGTCAGCTCTCCTCAGCTGCAGAATCCCTGGCTGATCCAGTTATCTTTCTTTCATTGTTATTCTCAATGGCAGCGGGAGCCCTTCAGCAGTCCTTACTTTGGGCCCTAAGTGGGAGGTAATGTGCGAGGCACTCAGCCACAGCACCCCCAGGCATATCCTCATCTCCGTTTCAGCAGGGACCAGCACTGGGAACCTGAGCACAACACTTCATTTGTGGTCTGCTGGCTTCTTCTCCACATTTTTTGTCTCTCTTGTCTATTCAGCCTGTAATCTTTTCAAAGGCTGGGCCTGTCTCTGACTGTCTAGACACACAGGGCCTATTACAATGGGACATTGATTTCTGATGGGGTCTCCATCTGCTTACTGTATTGCAAATGATTACTGCTAACTTTGAAAGAGCTACGTATCAGCATCAGGGTTCAGCAATAATAAGAACATTTGGACTTTATTACAAAGTTAAATAATGCCTTGTACTAATAAACAGAGAAACAATCTATTTCAAAATCACCGAAGTTTGTAAATTAAAAGTGAATTATGTGGCTTTCATGCTTGGCTAATGATGTATGCTCTTGCTTTCTTTCTCTGCTATCTGAAGCCAACTGAAATGTCTGACAAGTTGCTCAGTTTTTCTGTGCAATATCTATAGAATATATTGTTATTTCTCAGCATTTTCTCAGCTTGTTGTTGTTGCTGTCCTCATCACTGCAGCTTCTGAATGTCTCAAAGCAGCTCAAGAATTTACCCATGGTGCATAGATGTTATTGTGCCCATTTTATAAGCAGAAATATAATGGCATGAAAGTGATCCAGGCATGTAAAAAATATGTTACTCTTCCAGGACGAGAAATCCAGAGGCCCTGTCTCATACTTTAATCATGGGTCTAGCCTTTCTAGGCAGTACAGGATTTTATTGCAAAGCCTCAAGGAAATTACTCAAGATCTCTAATGTCTCCTTGATGTATGAAAAAGAGGAAGTGTGATTCCTGCCAAGATTATTTTTTTTGAGTTGACAAAATCATTGACATCTCAAAACAGTTCTGAGAGTTGCATCTTTCATCTGATTTTTCACATCCTTTCTTTCTGCTTAGGTAGATAGAAAGAAGATTCTGTGAAGGTTCAGCTTTCTTTAAAAGTATTCCGTTCTCCCCCACTAATGTGGCCACCTAATAGACCAAAGGAGAGATGCAGGACAGTGAGAACGATTGGCACAGGATAGATTAGCAGCAAGAGATAGCCCTCTGTCTTTTTATAGGATAACAGCTGCAACACCATCACAGGCCCCGAGAAGACAGAAATAATGTGTCTGTGGTCATTGTTCAGCCTTGGCAAGCAACCCTGGAGATTCAGTGTGAGCAGCTATTGATACCAAGAGCAACGCTCTCTTCCTGCTTTTGTAAGAGTACACTTTGGATTACCCAGGGTGCTCTGCAATCTTGCTTTTGAAATATGCCTGGCTCACCAGTCATCCCNAAAAAAGAAGAAGAAAAAAATTCAGCAAAGGCTGCTAAGCAGAGCAGCATTTGAATAGCCAGCAGCCAATTTGCCAGCACAACAATTATGCATTGAGCTGATTCCTGGATATGAATATCCCTTTCAGGGAGAGCTTCCCAAATGAGGGAAATCCAGAAGCTGGCTTTTGAGAGTGAAATTCCCTGGGAATTTAGCATACAGCTTTGCCTGGCAGTGTTCCCACCCAAGAACCAACAAAAAGCAACTGGCTTTAATCCTTCTCCTTATGTATTTTGGCAGCATTCTTCCATTTAAAAAGAAAATAAAAATAAAAGTCCATCTTGCTCCCATATTGGAACATGTCCAAGATACACACATTGGGAGTACAGGAACTGGCATTTAAAATCCTCCTGACACTTTTTATGCTGCGTCTTTGATCACACAGTAAAAAGCAGTTTACTTTTGCCTTTTACGGTCTTAAAACAAAAAGTTGCGCTTGGAAGCTTTCTGTAATACAACTTGGTGTTCAGCTTTCCTCATAAAACTGTCCTAAATAGTGCCATAAAAAAACAAATGCCCCAATAATACTGATTATGGCCTCTCCTATGTCTCTTCTAAACCATGATTTTTTTTTAAGATTAAAATAAATGTGGGGTTTTCTTTTGTTTTGTCATTTGTGTGACCATTCAGCAGTCTAAGATGAGGGTTTTTTAAAAAGCAGCAACTGTTTGGGAGCTCAAGACTAAACTGAGATACAAACACACATGCTTTTAATGTCATAAGTGCTATGGCTTTTCAGGAAAATGAGGTCTGAGATAAAGTCATGGGGAAGATATAGTGTGAGATGGCAAAAAGCCATTTATGCCACTTCTGCTACCCTTCAGGCATGCTGCCCTGCAGACAGGCCTATCAGATAATCTGATCCAAGATTTTTATAAACTCTGCTGCTATGTCCAGATCTGCTATAAGTGATGTGTTGTCTCTATCAGGAATTTAGTCATGCAGAGTATTAGCTCCCACTATTTGTAGAGAACTTATGTTCACTACAGCACTTTGACCTTTATATGGGAACAAAACCAAGCAATTGCAGTTGTCCAAGTGATTTATAGTAAAGATGTTATGAATTGGCATTTAAAATAGGCATTGTTCTCATGGAGCAAATATCAGGCCTTGCATTTCATCAGATATCACATCTTAATTTGACTGTTAGGGAAAAGTCACATCTTACCAATACAAAATAATCTTGTTTATCCCAGAAGTGTTTTTAGAACAGAAACTGACAGATAGACTTAGAAGGGTAATACTGAGATGGTCAGCCTAAAAGGTCAGACCTTGGATGTTGTGATAACATAGAATCAGTGAAAAATCTGATTTACACCTACAGAGTGTCTAGTGAGTGTGAAATTTGAAAACTCTGCAACATAGCAAATTAGGATGAGGAAACACTTATGAGAAAGGTGTGCCCCATCAATATAGTAGACAAGGATCAGCAGAGCAAAATTTAGTGCTCCTTCTAAATGGAAACTAGCAACATATGAGGTCTTAGGTCTTGTCTAGCTGATTTTATTACTCAAGACAGGAAAGGCTAAGCTGGATAGATAAACCATGGCAATATCTGCCAGTATCTCTGGCTAAGCTGTGTATTTTTTCCTATGCTGGTGCATCCTTGTCAATTGATCAGACATTGGTCAAGTAGTTCAGTTATTGGAGGAGGCCCAAATTTTGACTATCAGTATGTTGCTCTGTTGTTAGGGATGTAATTTTTGTTAGATGAAGGACAACTGGGGTGGTGTGATACAAAAAAAGGTGCTACTGATAGAAGTAGTGGAACTAAACTTACATTGGGGGTATTTTCTCAGCATCTTACTATGGGAATCAATGGGAAAATGCTCAGAGCAGTACATGGGTTGGTAGGGACCCAATGGCCTGGACCATTCTATGATTCTGTGATTCCATGTTCTCCTTCTTATTAACCTAGTCCACCTCTGCCCCGTTGCAGTGGGGGATGGTACAACTCTGCCCTGAGAGACTCCTGTCTGTGGAGGACTTTCAGGGTTGCCTGAGACCAAGCTCACATGGCCAGAACCACCATGCACAGCACCCTACTCCTCCCAGCCACTGAAAGCCCTGCTCCTGTCTGCAGGGAGCAGGAAATAGAGGAAATTTATTTTCTATGTATAGCTCTGCAGCATTCTCTGCACCATTTACTACTGTTTTGCTGAGGCAATAAACACTCAAACCCCTTCATTTGAATCCTATTATTGCTTAGTTATTAAGGTATATGTTTTGTCTCTCCTGACTTAAACTACAACATAAGGATAATATAAAATGAACCGTCTCAATTCACATCACCACACACCTTGGTTGAGAGTTGCATTTCACACTTCTAGTGGAGACCTACCCAAGCATAGCCTGAGGACAACATGCTGTAATTTTGCTGTTTCATTTGCCTGGTCACAGAAGCAGATGTGTGTGTTGAAGGCTACAAAAGGAGGGGGACTGTTCTGTGGTGTACTTGCATGGCAAAGTACAGTGTAATATTAAGTTTAATCTCAGCAACATCCCACTCCGCTTGAACTAATCGCCAGAGAAGTACAAACAAAATCCGCAGACTGCACAAAGATGAGCTTGCAGGCAAGAATAGGATGGGACATGGCACACCCTTGCCCATAACCCCTGTTCTGGATGATAGAGCTGATGCAGTGTATGAGTGAGAGGACGTTGTTGTTAAAGGATGGTTTGGGGTCGTGCCTTCAGAGGGCACTGTGCCCTCAATAGTGCCAATGAAGAATTCCCCCCAGCAGAAAACAAGAGGTCCTACCACCTGAAATTCTTGGCAGCATCCTTAATTTGCACTGTATGTGCAGGTTTCCTTTGTGGTTTCCTCTTCCTCAGTAACGTTTTACTTCCTTCAGGTTTAACTGAGCCCTGCATGTTTTCTTCAGCCATTTCACTTGCCAGACTTATTGGTTGAAAGTAGTTTGGATCCAAATGCAGCAGCAAAGAAATGAAGTTCAGAGCAAAGGTGCAACAGTCAGATCTGGAGTTCTTTTAGTCTTCTCATCTACTGTATTAAAACTTGCTGAAAACAGTGTCCCAGAACTGTATGGCTCAAATGCTTAGAAAACCCATAGATCATTGCTGAAAGACCAGTGACTATTGTCAGGCTGATGAGCATTAGGTACAGCTCAGCTTCTGCCTTGTTCTGTGGGGCAGAGAGCTCTCCTTGTGGAGTGGCATTGAATCAAGCAGGAGCTGTTCTTTCGTTCTCCCCTTGGGAATAAGTAAACATGTCAAGAGACAGCATGTGCTCTTCCAGCAGATGTCCAGGTGAGCAAAAAACTCATGACATCTTGGACAGGGGCCAGCCTAAATCTCTGAGTATGCTGTGCAGTGTGGAGAAGGTACAATTCCCCACTTGGAAAGAAAAAAGTATTTGTTTCTGCCCAGTCATACTGGTTTTCCAAAGAGGAGACTGTTTTGATGGTAATTCTGATCCCAAACCTGCTGACTTTTCTGTCCACTATATATTCTTTTCTATGATAAAAATAAAATATTTTTAATAAAACAGCATTGGGCAAATAGCACGTTCTGAGACCCGATCCTGTCTTTGTCCATTTGGATTGTGCTGGATTTCATACTCTGCAGTATCCAGAAATGCACTGAAATGTTGGTTTCACCATACTGCCAGTGCAGGTCTAACTACACAGCACAACTTTTTCTGTGACTTGGGCTGAACTCTGGTTTCACTTCTGCAGGTGCAAATCTGGAAGCTGCATCTGTCTAGCAAAACGTGGCTGCAGATTAAGCTGAAGCACCCCAGAATAGATAGTGCGGTATTATTTTCTAACCACATGTCAGTGGTAATGGAATCATATTTCACAATATTTGACAAAGTAACACGTTCAGCAGAACTTTTCATAGGCATCAAAGACTATACATTTAGAGAAAAATACTTCTTGAACAGTAGCCAGTAGTGAAGATTCAGCTGCTTTTTGCAAGAACATGGGTGAAGGCAGCCCTCCAGGGCAGCAGTACATTTCGCTTAATGTGCCGTACCTGGATAATCAAACCCAAGGCCTGCAATTTCTTCTCTAATCCTCTGCGTTATTCTTGCCTGACACTGGTCTCTTATTCAGAAGCTTGTTGTCAGGAGAGGCACCGTTGCCCCCTCTCCATCCTTGCTGGGCAGGGGTTGAGGTGCTGCTTACTTTTGGTCTCCTGCTACCAAAAGTTTTCGGCTTCCATGGAAGTGGCAGCAGGAGGGGGCATGTGTCTTTGTCTCACCTGCCACTGTTCACAGCCCAGCTTCCTTACTGGCAGGCAAAGCTAAAACCCTGAGCAAGTACATAACTGCAGCAGCGCAGACATATGTTCCTTCTCCTGGTCTCCTTCTCCTACAATGTGGCCAGTAACCTTCTCTAGATAAATCAAGTTGTAGCCCTTGCAGTTATGGAGAAATTCCTTACAACACAAAGGAGACGTGCATCAATAAAAAAACAATGCCTCCTTCACCCTCCAAAGGTCCTAAGTCAGCTAATTAAGATAAATGTCCATTTACTCAGTGGTGTAATAGCCCAAAGCTACCAGCTTCCACATGGTCATGGGTTGCTATTTCATGCCTACCCCCTTTGCTTTTTCGATGCATTTACTTTTTTCCACAGAATACTACCCACCTAATTCTTAAGTTAAAGTAAGAATTTATTCCCTGCGGTGTCTGATAGAGCCACACTCAGCATGGAAATGCCTGGATGTGTCTTACTCAACTGGTACAGATTTTGGAGGAATTCTGCTCTAAGCTAACTCTGCCACAGAGCAGGAGCAGTTAGAGCATCAGACACTGCTGCTCAATGAGAGGTGGCAGCTTCCAGCTCAGTAGTGATGGCTTCAAACTGTTCTTGTAGCCGCTGCAGCTTGATTGCTCAAAACCTACTCATGAAATATGCACCATGGAAAACAATAGCAGAAAAAACATTGCACTCATTTTGTCTCACTTCCTATGTAAATCGTACTTCAATTTGCCGCCGCTGCTGCTGCTATCAATTGGTTGGACTGTTGCACCAGCAAGGTGTGTGTACGCCAGTAGCTGGAACAAATGTCCTGGGATAGACTTATGCCCCTAGGTCCCAGCATGGTTATATTGTCGTGTACTAAATGTCCGGTACTTATTTTGGTAAGAGACTCATTCATAGCATGTACTATGGCCCAAGAGAATTCATTCTAGCCCCTCACCCTGTGCCTCGTCAAGATATTTAGCCATGCTATTTTTGTAGTGGATTTCTTCATTTCAGTGCCTGTAGAAAGGAAGCAGCCAAGTACAGCTATTTCAGGCAGAAGACCCTTTGTGGAGTTCCAGAAAGCTCTTTTCAGTGAGGCTGTTTCAGTGATCTCTTCACTGTCTTAATAATTTCTTCAGTTTTGTACACTTGTAGATCTACCTTTTGGTGGGATTGCAACCTTGGCAGCTGCTGGTGAACTCCTCAATAGCTCTGCTTCCAGTTCAGCTGGGGTGTTTTAAAAGCTCAAGGATTTGGCTTCTTTCCTGTAGCTCATGACAAGGTAACAAATTCTAACTGGGAAGGACAAGGCTCTGCACCGGAGCCTTTATTATATGTTAGAGTAGCCACAGAGCTACTACTTAAGATCAAGTGCCAGTCACCACAAGAGCATCTGGTCAGGGACAGCTTAAAGGTCTTTGCAGCCCTTCACAGACTACGCCAACGTGGCTTGCCCAAGGAGGAAGTGGCTAGCCTAAAGCTGTGCAGATGAGGCCACATAAGCTGCTGCTCTCAGGACACCTCTCTGAATTCCAGATGTGAATCCTCTAAACTTGCCTCTGTCATTTTTCCTGCAGTGCAGCCCCAGGGCCTCACCTCCTGTTTGTTTTTCTTTCTTTTTTTTTTTTTTTTTTTTTTTTTTTTTCCTGTGGAAATTCCTGAAAGTCTTCCAAGAGGTTAGCAAAGTGTTATCTTGCAGAACTGCCAGCATACCAGGTAGAGAAAATCTTAAAGAGATCAAACAGCTCTTAGAGCTTCCTGCCGGCAGCTGCTTCTGAGAGCAGCTTGTAAAACCCAGTGCTGATGACTGTGAACACAACCCCTGGTCTTGCTTTGGTTTCAGTCCAGCACGGAATCATCACCTACACCTAATCCAGACCCAGACTAAGGTTTGCAGAGTACCCCAGTCTTCTCATCTGTACAGCATGCTAATCAGGGTGCATACAAATGGGCAAGAAATTGTTAACATTTTTGAAGACCAGATTCCCCTGCCTTTTTGGTTTTTTACTTGAAATTAGATTAGTAATTCCCTTCAGGATTTCAGAATGTGAAAACTTGGATCAGCTCTAAGACTCACACATCATAATATATTTTATGTCCTTATTTAGGGCCAAACACTGATCCATGTGCTCAGTTTTCAGACAGTCTGCTTATTCCTTGGCATAGCCTCTCTGTTTCACAAGTACCTAGGCAGAGCAGTCTGTCAGCCAGATCCTGGCACTCCTGTAGGCAACAGGATGAAGAGGGGAGAGAAATGTGATTTTGTGATCGCCAGTGCTGCAGGCAGTTCAGCAGATCCAGTTTGGAAAAGAAGAAGCAAATAAGCAAGAGCCAGAATAGGGGCAAGAGCTGATATATTTTTTTTTTTTTTCCTGGGGGGAAGGTGGGGAAAAATAAAGTAAGCTCAAAACTCTGACTAACAATCTGCTCCCAGGCAGTGTAATTCAGTGTTACTTCTTACTACAGGCTATTAGCAATACCTTCCTACATATGCATGTATTTAACACTGATTGGTCCTGAAGGTCATTAATTTTGGTGTCCTCCTGTCCCATTCACAAGCAAGCCAAATCCTTACTGGCAGAAATTGTGAGTTCCTCTTGATCCTCCCACTTGATTGCTGGAATTGTAGATGCAGATAAGAAAGAATAATGCTCATACCACTTCTCCCAGTGGGAAGTTCAATAAAAAGCTTCTCTCCATTTTTGAAGCAGTTCCCATAACCGATTCCCTTTGCTTTATTTAGGCACTTCCTCATTTTGTTTTTATTCACTATGGTATTAAGAGCTCATATTCAACTTTTTAAAACAAAGGAGAAGCTTTAAAGTGATGCTGTCGCCTCATTGATGCAACATTGCTAGGTTTGGGGCTTTCTCTTTTTGCCTGTTCATTTTGCAGCCCTCAAAGAGGAAGTATGTGGGAATCATTCTGGCCTCCAGAGCAGCCATTCTGATATCCAGAGGAACACCAGGGGAACAAGTTCTCTCTGCTGCTTTAGCCCTGCTGCTAAGGGTGTTCATTACTCCTGGCCTTTAACACAAGGAAATCTTACTTCCTCTAGACTGATGAGCAAATAGAAGAATCAGAGCACTGGCCTCTTCCTCTCTGCTTCCTGCAACAACATCATCTTCCTTCTAAGGCCCCAAGGTCCATCCTTGCTCTTGTGAATGATCCTCTGTCACACATTAAACCCCAGAACTGTCAAGTATAAGCATTGTTAAAATTATGTCTCTGTTTCCCTTTGCCCTGCTTCCACCCACCTTTATGCCTCTGTCCTCCTCCAGGTTTGCCTCATTTCCTTTTCCTTTTCCTGTGCCAGGCACCCATTAAACTGGAGCAGAAAAGGAAAAGAGGTGTCTTGTACAAACAGTCATGGATAAGGAACATAACCATTGAAAAATCAGTTAAGCAACCCAGCAGCACTCTTATGGGGCTTTCCTCTTCCAAGCACAGTGATTTTTCAGCTGGGGTGCAGCCAGCTTATAAATTTGCTATTAGACACGTTCATGGCAGTGCAAGCGATCAACAAATTAGCACCATTTAATTTCTTTTCATTGCATCTGTTGGGCACCATCCCATTCTCAGAAGAGCGCTGGTTTTTCTTTTTCCTTTTTTTTTTA
>VXBJ01006465.1:0-10519 GCA_013400055.1 Nycticryphes semicollaris | reverse complement strand
GCTCCATGCTGGAAACAGCTGTGGCAGCCTGAGCCAGCACACTGTTTCTGTAGAACTAGGTCTGGTAGCTGCTTGTAGGTGGCCTGCCAAGCATCTCCAGATGGGAGGGCATGAGTCAACAAGACCCATGCAACAAAATTATGAACTCCAACTGGTGGCCATGGCAGGAGAGTGCCCCAGTGGGATCCTGACTAGGATTATGAAAGGTTACACACTCTCCTCCTCCATCTTCGGTGTCTCACAGTAGAAATCATCTGAACTTTATCAATGTTCTCCTATTTTAATGCATCAATGTGATTTCTTTCTTTTTGCAGCAGAATAACTATGATTTTCATCTCTAGAACAAAGGTCAAAATAGACCTGCCCTCACAAAATTCCTCAAGGATTTTGGTTTATCTTTTACAGCTGTTGGACACTTTGTCGACTTTCAAGCATATCCAAGTGTGTCTTCTTTAAATGCATGTCTTGCTGGTTGACAGTGGTTAAACCATGATGAAAAACAGAGTCTTTGGCTTTGAAAAAGCCATATGGTTGAGTGAGCAGGAGTCTGGTAAAATTTAATTTATTTCTCTGTATTACTTTCTTTATTTGTATGTAAGAGGCTTTTTCTCTGCTGGGTGACATTTGGCAATTCACTTCACCTACCTTGTGCTCTTTTAAATTGTATTAACCTATGCTGTCTATTTTTAGCCTCTAAGGTCTGCAAAGCAGGTGATGTGTTTTAGTTGCTCAAACCTCATGACCAGCTTGCATTTAAATGGTAAAAATGTAGAGGTGAAAATGTTCAGAGAAGATCTGGACATGGCCACAAATTACAAATCTTCCATTGTGCCTGTGTCGGTTGTATTTTTACCATCCTTCTCCATCCAGCAGTCCTGCCAGGAATGATCAAGCAATGATTAAATCAAGCAATCAAGAAATGATTAAAGTGCATATTCTCTTGTAGCCAAAGATTGTCAGATGAGAAGTTGTTTAAGTATTCAGAAATAAATTATTAAAGGCGTAGTACTGCAAAGAAACAGTTTGACTTCTTTATTATAACATGGCTAATGTTCTAGAAAATAATTTGGTTTGGGATCCTATTCTAGATATTTGCTGAAGTGGCTGAGCTGTGGTAGTGGTCTTGCAATGAGTACCCAGCAGCAAATGGTTCTGATGTCAGGGTAACCTGCCAGTTACATGACACAAAATAGGCAGTGTCCAGTACAACTGACAAAGCAGTTAAACTTTTGTAACACAGAAGTTATGACATAAATTGTTTTGTTCTGGAGAAAAAAACCCTAATCTTGTATAAAAGCATAGATGAAAGGGTGATATCATTAAGACGGGTCCCCTCCTAAGTTCTGTGTGGGTGAAACAGTCTAATAACAATCTGATGAAACAATGCATTGCACTTAAAACATTGCCCCAGATAAGCTCCTGCTGCTGCCTCTTTTTTATTTTCAGTGAAAACTAGGCAAGTTACTTAACTACAGGGTCTTTTAATTACTCAGCCCTAGCACAGGATCAGTAGGCTACTTTCTGCCATCCTTTCTCTTGCCTCCAGAAACCAGGGACTTTTATTCCATTATGTACCTAGTCTTTGGGCTGTGGAGCCCTGAACTTACTTGTGGTTTCAGATGTTACTGTTATAGAAGCACCGTGATTTGGTTTTGTTTGTTTTTATATTTGTGCTTAAATCTTCTGACCAAACACAAGCAGGAGATACTTGCATCATGTCTGCTGCTTGTGTGCTGCATCAGGATAATTCAACTGTATTAAGGAAAGATTTGTCACATTAGCACACACTGTCAAAGTGGGAGCTTTGAAGTGGGTTTAAGAAAGGAGCCTCAGCCCAGCATCAAAGTTGGCAGCAAGAGCTTAAAGGGTAAATTTGTCAAAGAAAGAATAAAATATGGGGCTTACACTGTCATTTTTTTTTTTCTTTTCACTGGCAGAGGTCTATTCTGTGAGCTATCACATTTTCCAGTGTCTGACTGTATGTAATGGGAACATACCTTTCCTGCCACTTAAACCAAAAAAGGTTGGCAAACTCCAAGTGCAACAAAAACACAGGAGCAACATCATGAAAGACATCAGCTCTGTGCTGCAGTAGTTTGTAGAACCCAGCTAGCCCCTTTTGTATCCCCGGAGGAGTAAAGAACCATCTTTCTTATCTTTTCTCTCCTTTCTGTCGTGTTTTCTTTGTGATGCGTATTTTTATGTCTGTGGTTAAGTAAAAGAACAACTAAATGAAGTCACTGAGCAGGCATGCATCAGCAACCCTCATTTCTAAATCTCACATTCTCTCTTTAGCATCTGCTTCTGCTGTAGATATTCAAGTTTTCCTGAGTGAGCTATGAAAGGGAAGCACTCTCTTCCATGACAGATATGGGCAGCAGGGTTTGGAAGCTGGTGAGGAGCTTTATGAGGCTTTTTCTGCTCAGAATGTAGAATTTCTGGTGAGATGGTGAGAGAGCTAAAGGCCTGTCCAGACTGAGACAAAAGGTGTACAATGTTGCTGCACCAAAACATATATGTTCCCACGTGTTTAAAAGATGTTTCAATGCACATAACTGCTAAGAGGTCTATTTTTTGTTAATTTCTTTATATTTGTTTGCTATTCCTGAGGTATTTGGGACTCACTTGAAAGTCACTAGATCCAGGAGTCCTGTGAATTCATAAGAAATTTCAGCAAGTACCATAAAAAAACCCCAAAACCAGAACACAAATGTATCATGTATGCCAGGGTCATTGCATTTCCCAAGCCACCTTAGGGCTCCTTGGAGACTGTGAGGTGGCCTCAGGTCCCAGCTGCTAGGTAATTCTGTGTGGCTTATGCTGGGTGGAAATAATACTAGAGATCAAGGGATTCAGGCTATGCCAGCTTTGTTGTTGATGGTAGACCAGCACACATGCTGGCTCTCAGCTTTCTCCCTGGCTAGGCTTAGCAGGACATGTGTAATTTTTAACCTGGTTTAAAAAAACCCAAAAAATCAATGCTGCAATTTTTTGTCTGCTTTGCATGGCATACTGAAACAGAGGTGCAATTGCTTATCCAGTGGAGATGTGTTCAGCCCAAAATAAGGTAAGCAGCTGCAAAGGTAGCTCAGCAACCTGAACCCATTCTGCTGTAGTTCAAAACCTGCACTGAAGTTCAGGCAGACTTGCACGCAAACTGTGGAGATGGCTTTCTACCACCTGGCAGGACCATGAACATGGAAGCTACAGCTGATCAGGGTCCTTGTGTAGCAGAAGCTGACAGGAGGCGTCAGTGGTGTGTTCCTGTGGGGAAAACAAGAATAAGAAATGTTTGTAATGTGCAAACAGCATTTTCATATGCAGCGCACCCAAGCAATTCCCTTCTCCACTGGATGGCAGCAGTACTATATCCCGTTTTGGTAACCATTCCCGGTCCGCGGTGGAAATAAATCTAGAAAGTGGCAGACTGGGAGAAAGATTGTCTCTATTGGGACTAGAGGAGATTCAAGATGAGCATGACAGAAAGTTTCAAGTATTTGAGAAGGAGAGAAAGAGAATAAATGTCCACAACTGGAGGGGTGATGGGTTCAAGCACTGGCAATGAAGCTTGAACTAGACCTGAAGAGAGATTTTCCTGCAGCAGTGAGGCAGCAGGAGAGATGGTGGGGCCTCTGTCAGAGAATGTCTTTAAGAGCAAGTTAAGCAAATCTCCACAGGGAATAGTCTAGATACAGATGAATCCATCTTGGGCTCAGAAGGTGTACATGATGATCTCCTACTGTCTGCCCCTGCCTACTTCCTTGCCTTTTAGTAAGGGTGACAGCAAGAAGACAGACCAGAAGAACATCTGGGCTATTCTAGATAGGACAAGTCACTAGGATTAGTTTGGATGTCAATGTTAAATATCCCCTTTCCTCTACCACCAACTCTTTCTGTTGGATAATGCTGGATATACCACACACTGTGGAGCACACTACTGCTTTTGTCCTCACAGATCTGCTTTTTTTGGGTTTCTAGAGATGGATCCTCATCCTTGAATTCATTGTTCACCACCATCATAGCAAGAGCTAGTTTCATGCTGGGCCAGCAGAGCCAAGCATGTGGCCATCGTCCTGCTCTGAGTGGATGACAATGTAACAGTAGGAAGTAAATGTGAAGTGGTCTCCTTATTCCAAATAAATATACTTTTTTTTATAAATCCAGTGCTTGGGGGAGATATTGTGGGTAATTTGTCCTTCAATCCAAGGGTGAGTCCTGAGTATAAAGAGCTGGAAAGCCATTTTGCACTCACATAACCCAAGATGCACTGACAGCAATTCCCTTGGGTTAGGAGCTGCTGTCATATAGTGGATCAGTCTCCAAAGCACTGAAAAGACACATAAAGCTAAACATGTTCAAGCTTCTTACTGTGTCATTATGCAGGTATTTAATGGTGACTCACTAGCAACATGGCAATGACGGTAGCTGCCTTAATTCCTGTGGCTTCTATCACACACCAGAACAAATATTTTTACCGTTGTTACCTTGAAAATAATGTTTGAAACATGAGCTTTCTCTAGAGAAGCTGTTGCCTCATTGCAGGTCTGCTGCAAAAAACATACTAAGTTTCCCCAGTTTGATACACAGTGCCTAGCAGATGGAGAAAATACTGCTGACATACTCAGTAACTCCTTAGTACTTGAGAAGGCTTTTGCAAGATTCATTTCCAGAAGCTCTGCAAGGAGGCAGATAGACAACGGGCAGCGACGCTTATACCAATGCCGTTGCTACCTTATGACAAGGCAGACCTTAATGAAAAGCAGTGGTAGCACTTCAGTGCCTACGTGCAGAAAGTCCTTGATGTTGTTTTACTGCTTTCCCTCTCACATTCCTCACTCATTCCAGCATATCACACTTCATTTAGTCAGTTCTGGACCATGGACACAGTTCATGGACACTGTATCTCTCTTTTTTGCTCTGAAAAACCATTTCAGGAACTGCTTGGCCAGGCCAGAAATAACAATGAATGCCTGAGTGTCTTTCCCTCCCCAGTGAAGGGACTCGTATGGAGCAGCTGAGAGTGTGACACCCTGGTAGTATCACTTCTCTGATAGATCCCAGGAGGTTATGAGCTGCTGCAGCTCCACTTGTAAAAACTTGGAAGCCCTAGATGAAGCTCTGTGGTAACTCCCAAGGAAGTCTGCAGCCACAACCCCCCATTCCTCTGCAGCTCTACCTGGGTTGAGAGTTCACACTCAGGTCTTACCACTCGCCATGCAGTAGTGTCCGAACACCTCATGGGCATGTTTCCTCAATGGACATGATAGTGGTATAGCTTGTACCTCGTTCACTGACCTTTTACAAATCAGGACTTGAATTCCCTAAATCACTTGACCAGCTTCCCTTATTTTTCTGACAGACAGAATGGCTACCTTACTTTGCTCTTACTAATTCATTATGGATCACAATTCCATACAGAAGTGGCACAGATCCAGTCTTTACCTTGCCCAGTGAACAGCCTTTACAACAAGAGAAAAAAATAGAGATAAAAAAGTTAGGGGGTTTGTTTCCTTTGTTTGTTTGTGTTCTCAAAAGCTATTTAAGCAAAAGAACACAATTTTTAAAATGCTTAGTTTTTCTAGCTTGAATCTGGTTTTGATTATCAAAATGTCAATTTTAAAGTAAACTGTGTCATTTTCTATGTAAAGTCAAACAGTTTTCAGTTCTTATTCATACTAATACCAAGTGTGGAGGGCTTATCTTTGTTTTTCTGATCTATCACAGGATAATGTTTAACTTATCTTCAAAATTTTGCAAGGAAAATAAATACCTATCTACACCACATCTGTCCAGGACTGCTATAATTACAATATTAGCCTGCTTTTTTGCATTTGCATGTTTACTGCATTATGAATATAATGAAGAGCAGTCCCAGTTACCTGTGGGAACTGTGAAGTATTATTGACTTATAAAATAATTAATTTTTTATTAATAAGCCAGGTCTGGGTCGACACGACGCAGACCCTGGGAGGAGCCACCAGACAGCAGGCGAGGCACCGGGGGGACCCCACCACCTCACGGGACAGTAGCATCCTCCAGCTCTCTCAAGACCCCTGCAGGGAAGCTCTGTTCCAATATTGAGGCTGGGAGTGGACAATTTTGATCCTTGCAGCCTGAGCAGAGGTTAAAAAAAACCCTAACAGGGGGGCTGGAAAAGCAATCCATCACAATAGCAGTACTTTAAAAAGGGTAGGAGAGGAATGTAAAAATCAATATTGTGCTACTTTGGTCTGCATTTTATAAGAACCCCCCCATACACACCTGTTTACTAGTGGAAGTTTCTCCTTGCTTTTGCAGAAGCAACACCACACACTGGTGATCGGGTTGGTAGTGAGACAGCATGACACATGCACAACACCTGCGTATAGTGTTTTACTATGTTGACAGAGACAGTAAAGAGCAAACCTGTGCAAGGGGAGTATCTTCCCTGAGGGTAAGTTGCAGGGAGTTATATTCAGGAAGTCAGCAAGACAGTTTCAGAGTGAGCCTAATTCTCACTTGTAAACCAGTTTCCCCTCCTCATCTCATCCTGGTGTAGAGCTAAAGAGACCCTCGGTGTCAGTGAGAATAGGATTGACCTGAGTGAAGAACCTGCCAAAAGATTTGAGCCTACTGTGGTGGGCTGACCTTGTCTGGCTGACAGGTGCCCACCAAGATGCTCTATCACTCCGCCTCCTTAAGTTGGCACAGGGAGAAAAATATTATGGAAGTCTTGTGGGCAGAGATAAGGACAGGGAGATCACTTATTCATTGTTGTCATAGGCAAAACAGACTCTGCTTTGAGAAATTAATTTAATTTATTACCAACTCAACAGAGTAGGATAATGAGAAATAGGAACAAGTCTAAAACCACCTTCCCTGGATTTTCCCTTCTTCCCAGGCTTAGCGTCATTCCCAACTTCTTCACCTCCTCCCTGCATGCAGCATAGGGGCGCAGGGAAGGAGGGTTGCAATCAGTCCCCAACACTTTGTCTCTGCTACTCTGTCTTCCTCAGTCTTCCCCTGCTCCAGTCCTTCATGAACTTCTCCAATGTTGAATCCTTCCCATGGGCTGCAGTCTTTCACAAACTTCTCCAGTGTGGGTCCTTTCCATGGGGTGCAGTCCTTCAGGAATGGACGGCTCCAGTGTGGGTCCCACACAGGGTCAAAATTTTGCTCCAGTGTGTGTTCCTTTCCATGGACTGCAAGTCCTGCTAGAAAATCTGCCACTTGTGTGGGCTTCTCTCCACAAGGCCATAGGTCCTGCCATAAAACATGCTCCCGTACGGCCTCCTCTCCCTGGGCTTCAGGTCCTGCCAGAAGCCTGCTCCAGCATGGACTCTCCATGGGCTTCAGCTTTCCTCAGGGTGCATCCATGTGTTCTGGCACTGGGTCCTCCACAGGCTGCATGGTGGATAACTGCCCCACCGTGGTTCTCCATGCAGGGAGGCAAACCTAGTCTCCATGATCTTCTCTATGGGTTGCGGGGGAATCTCTGTTCTTGTGTCTGGAGCACCTCCTCCCCCTCCTTCTTCATGACTTTGATGTCTTCAGGGTTCATTCTCTGAGATATTCTCACTCTTCTTTCTCACAGGGACTCTTGGGTTATTGCAGAAGTGTAACTGCCATTGCTGATGGGTTCAGATTTGGCTGGCAGCAGGTCCGTCTTGGAGCTGCCTGGCACTGGCTCCATCTGACATGGGGACAGCTTCTGGTGTCTTCTCACAGCAGCCATTGCTGCAGCTCTGCTGCTATTAAAACTTTGGCACATAAACCAAATTCATCTACTCATAATGCCTCCAGTTTCTGTGATACCTACCCCAAGATCTTCACAAGTATAGCAAGTCTACCTTCCTACTAACACCCTTTGTCAGATGTCTCTTGGTAGATGCTAGGGCCTCCAAATTTAACCACCCATAGACAACAGTCCGCTTGGGAAAAAAAAAAAGGGCAGAAGAAAAGCAAAATTCAAGTCCTGTTAACTGCAAATGGAATAAGATTACAAATAAAAATTCATATGATAAATAAAAGAAACAGCCAGTGCTACATATTAAGCTAGACATGCTAACTGATGGCCTGCCCCAAAACCTTCCAAGTCCCAGTCTGTCATCCTGTTTGTCTTCTTGTATTTCCAGAATTGTCTCCAAAAGATTACTAAAAGTAGTAAACTGTCAAGAGAAAATGGGATCAGGATATTGAGAGATCATGAAGAAAAGAAAAAAAGAAGTCTGAGAGTCTGCTTTAGATATGATAATTCAAGATCTTTCACCAAATCAGAACAATTACAACCTTTTGCTCTGAAAAAAACAACAAAACCTCCAACTCAAAGACTGATCAAATAACTCAGGCAAAGACAGATGGTGTTCTCTGCCGTTGCAGTTAATAATATGCTGTCAAGCCTAAAAACAGTAAACAGCCTCAGCATCAAGGCCTGCAGGATTTCTTCTAAACCTCTGGATGCAAAACAAAGTATCTAAGGGCAAGTGTCCTGCTTTCTTTCACTGTGCTGCTTTGCAGCTGCTGCCTGTTGGGGTGGGTCCTCCCTCTCCTACAATTCACATGTAGTGAAGATGTGACCCTTTCACCGTTTTGTTCCCATTTAGCGCTTTTGGAGCATGAATGGAAAGAAGTTTGTCATTCCTGATCAGGAAAATTGCCTGGTTTTCCTTCCACGGCTCAGAAAGCTTTTAAGTCAGTGATTAATGGCATGGCTCAAGGCCATGTGGGGCGGGGTGGGGGAGGGTGTTTGGTGTTCATGGCCTATGTGCGTGTGCAGACCTCTTCTTTTGCATTGGTCACGGTCAGCAGCACAAGGCCTTCCCTGATATGCATATATGACTTTTTCGTTATGTAAAGAGAAAAGACAACAAGCTTAAAACAAGTGTCAAACAGGAAAAAAAAAAAGCTGACATGGGGCTTCTCCTTTCCGCAGAGGGGGCGCAACCAGTACTCATGGTTTTAAGCTTCCAGAGAGACATGTTCTTTGCCACGCTCAGCTCTTCATAGACACTGCAAAATCCAGCAGTGTGTTTGAATGGAGTCAAGATTTAAGAGGAGGAGAATAAATTTTGTACTCCTTTCATTATTCTATTTTATTTTCCCTTCTGGAAATGACAGCTGTATCCCCTAACCTTTACCTGTATTACCTGTATAGGTCTGCACTTCTCCAGCTGTGTGCTGTATCACATTGGGAACAGAAAGCACAGTGGAAAGCGTCTTTCTGCCCACGGAGACCTGTGGTATGACAAAACCTATAAAAACAGTAAGTGACTGCAGAGTAACGCAGGGTGTGTTAACAGGACTGAGAAATACTGTTTTAGATTAAGAGCTCTTCATGAGAGTATGTTTCTTATTGCTCAGGGGTGTAAAGTGTTCATCCCAGTGATCTCATTATATTGTTCGGGACCTTTGGGTAAACCTGCCAGAAAGGTAATGGGTGGAGCTTATTCTAGCTCTGGCCTGTTCAAACAAGCAGCTAGGAAACTGAAGAAAAAAAATAATAAAAAAGAAAAAGAGAACAGAAAACCCACTCTAAATCTGGGAAGCTGTCCTGAATTAAGGCAAGGATGAAACAGCTCTGTCAGAGCAGAAGCAAGTTCAACTGATGCGATCCTTTTGATGCTCCCTCAGACCTAACCACATCTCCCTTTCCACCTACCCCATAGACAGGCCTCCACAACCACACAACTAGGAAAAAGGATGAGACAATCTGCACCGCCTCAGCTGGATGAGAAGAGCCTACACACAAAAAAGCTTTCCTGCAGAGCAGAGCAGTAGACAGGGTTTGGTACGTATGGCCTCAATGGTACCTAAGTTTTTCAGCAGAAGAAATATCTTAGCACAAGCAGGTACAACTAGGCTCCAGCCTCAGTGTCTTTCTTGAGAGCTGCCTTCCCCAAAACCGTGGGTTTATATAGATACTTTCAGTGACCTTCAGCACACGGCAATCTGTTAAAATACAATGCAATGTAATGCTTCCTGCGTCATTGTTGTCCTTAAATGTACTTGCTTTCTGCTACATTTATATTTCAATGTTTTATTGCTGATTTCTATTCATAGAGTAACAGAATAAGAAGTGTAACTTGGAATGCACAATGAAAAAATCCAAGAAATATCTGTAAAATGGACAAACCTGATACCAACATGAAAAATCTCTGTGGATGGAGATTCCAAATTTTTTTCATAAAATTCTAGAATAGTTTGGGTTGGAGGGACTCTTTAAAGGTCATCTAATCCATCCCTCCTGCAATAAGCGGGGACATCTTCAACTAGATAGGCTGCTCGGAGCCCCAGTCAACTGACCTTGAATGTTTCCAGGGTTGACATATCTGCCACCTCTCTGGGCAACGTGTTCCAGTGTTTCCTACCCTCAGCATAAAAAATTTCTTCCTTATATCTACTCTAAACTTTCCCTCTTCTAGTTTAAAGCCATTACTCCTTGTCTTTCCACAACAGGCCCTGATAAACAATCCCTCCTCATGTTTTCTATAGGCTCCCCTTAGGTACTGAAAGGCTGACACAAGGTCTCCCCAGAGCCTTC